>CM051015.1:4596744-4644244 GCA_027704905.1 Muraenolepis orangiensis | reverse complement strand
TCGGAGCTTGTTCACTGAACACGACAAGTGGTCCCTTTTTCGTAAGTGCGAGTCTAGCTTGGCTGGTGAAATCATAGCTTTTTAAACAAAATAAAAAAAAGTCGTGTGATTTTATTTTTATTTTTTATTTCATTTCCTTTTTCATTTTCATTTCCTTTTTTAATCCTAATCCTAATTGAAAGAAAAAGAATTTAATTTATTGTTCTTTGTTTGATGCTTCGCTCGCCGTTCCTCGGCGAGACTGAGAGAAGCACTTAGGGTCTCATCCCCCCCTCCCCCCCCCCCCCCTTTGCTCTGCTCACACACACGCACAGCACACAGAAATGCCAACACACACTCACTTTCGGATGAACACACACACACACACACACACACATATAAACACACATACACACACACACACACATTTGCACACACACGCACGCACACACGTATCTCTATCTCTGAGTGGCCATTAGAGTTGGCGTGCTGTAGAATAGAACTGGTTTCTAAAGCCCAGGTGGACACCTGGTGTCTGTCCAGACCAAGCCTGTAGTCACGGCGACCGCGGTAGTGGCACCATCGCAGTTTTCCCTGTACTAAAACCAGTACAACTGCTCCACCACCACCATGGTGGTGTTTCAGGCTGCTGGTTTGGTGTTCTGGGTGTACCCAACAGCGCTCTCTGTGTCCCAGAGAGTCCAAAATATGCTGACTCGTGGAGCGTCAACTCCAGTTTCAGGGCAATAAGCTCATTTAAAAACCTGGATCTCTAGCTACTTCCTGGCGTCCTGCCAGGAGCATCCAAACCAGCAACACACTTTACCCTCTGTCTTTCCCTCAAAACGGTACGATAAATAACTGTTCGTGATTTTAATTTCAAATCATTTTAAATTTTTATTTCTTTTATCCAACGAATATAATGTAATTGGGGTGATTGACTGATGAGGGTGTGTTTTTTGTTGTGATAACGGCGGGCAGTTTAAAATCCTGCCTTTGCTTGATTTAAATATTTGAAATATTATTTTTTAAATACTGACTGAGCTTCGGGTACTCTTCTCATTATTGACTTTAGTGTGTGTGTGTGTGTGTGTGTGTGTGTGTGTGTGTGTGTGTGTGTGTGTGTGTGTGTGTGTGTGTGTGTGTGTGTGTGTGTGTGTGTGTGTGTGTGTGTGTGTGTGTGTGTGTGTGTGTCATCATCATCGTTGCTGGTATTCAGTGACGTCTTATTTCCAGAGAGAGAGAGAGAGAGAGAGAGAGAGAGAGAGAGAGAGAGAGAGAGAGAGAGAGAGAGAGAGAGAGAGAGAGAGAGAGAGAGAGAGAGAGAGAGAGAGAGAGAGAGAGAGAGAGAGAGAGAGAGAGAGAGAGAGAGAGAGAGAGAGAGAGAGTCAGCCCCCTCTTGGGCTACAGCCAATCATCTCAGCAGACCCCACTCAGACACAACACACACACACACACACACACCTGCCTCACATGAGTTCTTCCTGACGCCTCCATGTTGGATCCAGTTACACAGATCCAATGCTCTCAGTTCCAGCCTGCAGAGTTGGAGGGAAACCGTGAACGCAAACGACAACACATCTCATTTTAACACCAGGGCCTTCCGAGGCTGCTGATTGGTGGATGTTTAAAAAAAAAAAAAAGCTGGAATCGCTCAGTAAATGAATATTCAAAAAACATTCAAATGAAATCGAGTTGATCTTCAAGGTTTATTTTAATTGTGGTATTTTTTGTGGGTTCATTTTCGTTTTTTTTTTTTTTTGCCGTTCCAGTCAGATGGACATCTTTTTATAACTGGGTGAAACTTACAAAAAAAACTAAACTTTGAGACTGCCATCTTGTAAACCAGAGGTGACGATGTTAAAAATAATCACAAAACATTCAACCTTTTTCCCAAGAGGAACGAGCAGAACCTCGACCCGAGACGGGAGGCACAGCCACGTTTGACAAGTTGTTGTGGTGGTGGTTGTTGTTTTCCCTTCATGTGAAAACCAGAAACCAAATCTCCCCGACGTATCTTCAGATTTCACAATGTCCAGCAACGAGCTCTCTCCTAACCTTCAGAGTGGTTTCTCCAGCATAGAGGGTGTGCGTTAAGGGGTGTGCGTTAAGGGGACTGGTTAAGGGGAAGGCGAAGAGGGGGGTTAGCGGAATGGTATTTTTGTAAACGAATAAGAAAAAAATAAAAAATAAACACATTCTAGCTAACGAGAGGAAAGAAGGGCACTTTGCAGACTAGGCAGTGCTACGGAGAGCGTCTGGAGGTTCTATTGAAGGTTCTATTGGAATCAGTCGTCTATTTTTATTTATGGTTTTTTGTTTTTTTTTTGCTTTTTGTTTTTAAAAAAATAAAGAAAAAAGAAAAATAAAAATCCAGACACCGGTAGGGAACAAGAAACGAATAGAGAACTCCTAACTACACAGTGCCACTTGTTTATTGTGTGTAAATAATACTAGACCATGTAAATACAATGTTGTATATGAAAAAATATTTAAAATAAAAGGGAAAATCATTTGTGAGTTGAAACCGTTTGTTTTTCGTTCCGTTTTTATCTGGTTTATTTTCCTTTTGTGGATCATTATATTGTGACACCTCTCAGAAAATGGCACGACCTTTACCTATATTATATTACAACAAGTGTACAATATGATACAAGACGACTGTATGGTACTGACTATGTTTTATAGTCACTTAGTCATCCCTAACCCTAACCCTGTATGGTACTGACTATGTTTCATAGTCACCTAGTCATCCCTAACCCTAACCCTAACCCTGTATGGTACTGACTATGTTTCATAGTCACTTAGTCATCCCTAACCCTAACCCTCAAACCCCAAAGACAGTCCTAGTTTCACTAAGGGAATTTCCTGATAATTTTCTTCTATTAAGGTATTTTTTAAAGGTATTTGGAGGGTGAGCAGACCCAAGCGTAACACTATTCCAGGTGTTTGATTTGAAATCTTACAAAGTTAATGTTTTGCTTGTATTATTGTAGTTCATTCTGGATGCATCTTTAATGACACATCCAGCAGTGCTACCAACATATTTTTATACTACTATAATTATATGTGTTCATCTTAAGTGGTGTGTTCTTAACTGGAATTAAGTGGAAGCGACTCGTCCGTGTTTCACCACAGGGGGGCGCTACTGTTGAATCTACAGGTCGGCTATAAAGACCTTACAAGTTTCAGATATTATTACAAAACAAATTCTTAAATACTTATTAGACACACGACTTAAGAATCTGCAGATTTTCTTTATTTATTTATATGTTTATTCAATATTCTCAACATCTTACTACAAATTCCATCGGCACACATTTTCATTATAGTACACGGATACAAGATACAAGATACAAGATATTTTGACGTACATTATAAGTACATAGGAATGCTTACTCCCCATTCCCTCCTGCAGTATAAATCTACAAAACAACTATATACAATAAAAATAATATATACCATAACAATTATATATACAATAAAAATGATATATACAATAAAAATAAACATGATGAAAAAAAAGATTAAATGATATGTACATGTGTTGGATGTACATGTTTTCTATGATATGTGTGTCAAGTATGTCATGTATTATATATTATTATATATAGTATTATAACTTAACTGAATGATACGTCTTAAAACAAGGTAACATATACATGTCGATACCTAATATGTTACAATATGACTTTAGATAGCTGATAAACGAGCCATCCAAAGTCAGTCTGTGATGATGTAATTAAAAACGACCTAATTATTTAAATAGTTGCTAGTGGTTCGTCATCATTTAAAGTGACGTCACATCCGGAGACAGTCTCTGGGCCTCTCCTCCTGCTGTTGTGTTTGAGGCATCTGACGTCACGTCCGGAGGGGATCCCTAGGCTCCTCCCACTGTTGTTGGGACCCTGCTGCATAGAGGAGGAGAGGAGAGGAGCGGAGGGGATCAAACAAAAACACCAACTAACTGGTCGATATGGGAACGTAAAGGTCCGTGTTCGATCCCCGCACGGTGCCAGAGGACGGGTCCTCCACGTGAAGCCTCCCGGAGTCTGGTGAAGTTTAGTAAGTAGACTTACTAACATGTTTAAGGGATTCGGGGGGAATCTACAAGTGTCTGATGGCGGAGCAAGTGTCCGTCCGTCGGGTTCATCCTGCGAAGCTGTGTGTGTATGTGTGTGTGTGTGTGATCTGAGAGAGACACATTATTAATCTCGTTATTATACATCTCTAATCCAACGTTGTGTTTCCTATGATTCTAGTCGGTATTACTCAATGAAACTAAACGAGCGCTTTGCAGTTCAGCTCAACCTGTTGCACTTCGCGGAGCCCCTCTCCTGGGGGCCCTCTCCTGGGAAACCCTCTCCTGGGGCCCTCTCGTTGGGAACCCTCTCCTGGGGGCCATCTAGTAGGGAACCCTCTCCTGGGGGCCCTCTTGTAGGGAACCCTCTCCTGGGGGCCTTCTACTGGGGGCCTTCTCCTGGGAACTCTCTCCTGGGGGCCCCTCTCCTGGGGGACCCTCTCCTGGGAACCCTCTCCTAGGGGCCTTCTCATGGGAACCCTCTCCTAGGGGCCTTCTCCTGGGGAACCCTGTCCTGGGGAACCCTCTCCTAGCGCTGTCCACTTTGGATGGACTTATGTTAGTATTTAACATTGTGTGATTTTAAGACTGCTCTGGCAAGTTAAAGATGTATTTCCCATCCTTATTAAGCTCCTATTTACTCACGCAAACATCCGCTGCAGTGTGGTGGGGACCTTATTCGTTTATATTAGTGTTTGAATTATTTTTAATATTTACATATTTTTGTAGTTTATATTTTACCTATTTGTAATTTCTCCTTTTGTGTCATTTGTTTAGACTGTTTCGGCAAGGTAAATAAATGTTTACCATCACTATTAGGCTCCCTTTGAAACCAATTCAATATGCCTCTGCCAGTATGTCCAGCGGTCTGGACCCTTTATTAGTTAGAAACACGCCTCTGGTCAAGATGGTAATCATGGACTAAATGCTGCTTACCCTTCAATCAGCTGTGCTCATCCCCCAACAATATGGTCCTTCTAGACCGACACTGAAAAATGTTCTTGAATGTGCTTGAAAATGTGTTTCACTCGTTTATCGTGAGGCGAGACGGTGTGTATCTTCAAATTTGTGACACAGAAGTTATTCCATTCAATTGCTTAGATGTTGACAACACCTCAAGTGTTGTTAACATCAGGAAGGAGCTGCTGGCTTCTATACGCACTGGGAGAGGAAACGCCTTGGAACAAACACACACACACACACTCTACATTACAGTAATTTAGCAGGTGCTTTTTGACTTGCAAATGTGTGTCTCTTAACCAACAAAGGAAGGTAAGAGAACAACTCGTCACCAGAAGTCAAAAGTGCATTTCATTCCTAACAAGCCTCCAAGAACTGAGCCTGTGCTCAGGTAAAAGGACAATAAGTTGATAAACTATAGAACAATATCTAACTAAGACGCAATGTGTCACACACACACGCTCTGTTGACGTCTGAAGGCACAGTGTATAGATATATACTGTAGATACCCATTAACACAAGTGAAGTCCAAACCATGCAGCCATACGACCGTAGCCCCTGGCATGCTCCTCTACCAGTCCAGCTCCATGGGACAAAATGCTATTATTAAAGTCGGTCTCCTGTTAAAGTGTATTGATGAAGGAGCTTCCTGTTGTCCCTCCCAGGTACCGTAGCCGCCTCCCCTTCCTCGTCATCATGCTGAGTTTCCTACGCCGGACGCTGGGCCGGCGCTCCATCCGGAAGCACGCGGAGAAGTCGCGCCTCCGCGAGGCCCAGCACGCCACCACGCACATACCCGCCGCCGGGGACGCCAAGTCGGTCATCACCTGCCGAGTGTCCCTGCTGGACGGGACGGACGTCAGCGTGGATCTGCCGGTAAGGCATAGAGGTTAGAGCAGGGCTTCCTAACCTGTGGCTCGGGATCCCACTTGGGGACGCCTCGTGCATATGGGGTCCTTGGAGCATTGCTGACTCATAAGCTGTAGATCTTTGAAGAAGGGTTTGGGGGTGCTTTCAGACCAAACGGTTCTGGGGACTGGGGAACTAGTGACCTGGGGTGGAATCGTTCCTTCAAGGGCTTTTTCTGTTTGCATTCGCATCGCCAATAGCAACGTGACGGAAACGTCTGTGCGAAATGCTAGCGGAAATGCTAGCAAAATTCAAACCCGTGTTCTATTTCTTTTGCTGTCGGCCAAACTTTTGTCTGTCTTGTTGTGTTTTTTACATTCCGTTACCGTTAAAGCGCTGTTTTTTTGTATCTTATTTTTGACAGTTTACGGTTAACACAGCTTAAGTGTTGTTAAAAATGTCAACGTGGTGTATGGGCTGGGGTCGGACCAATCAGCTCAAAACGGTCCCTCAAAACGGCGCTCTGGGAACTACGATGGATCCTGGTTCCTGTGGTGGGAACGCAAAAAGAGGACAGTTCTAATAGAACTCTGAAAAGGTTCCTGCGGTCTGAAGGCACCTAATGTCTGGTAGGGGCCTTGTCTACGAACAGGCGGTGTTGAAGGGGTTAACCGTGAGCGGGAGGGCTCTCACCCTGACCACTCAACACCTGACACCAACCAAATGGTTGGTTTAGTTTGAATGAGGTGAAAGATGGCTGATCGATAAAGTCAATGAAAACACGCCACATGGTCTCGGCTGGGAGTAGGCAGTATATCATTATGTATAACATAATGTTCTTCTTTAATGACTTTTCTTTCATCAAGTAAAACAACATTTGTCTGTTCAATATCACTTTCATGATGCAATCTGTGTTTAACTGATGACACACGATAGTTTCAATCAGGATTGTAAAATGTGTATGTTTATATTAATTCAATAATGTGTTTTTCAGTTGAGACATACTCCTCCATCTTGACACACACACACACACACACACACTTATGTAACAGGTGTGTGTGTTGGATGACCCCATTGCGTGCCTGTGTCAGTCGAGCTGTGCTCCTAAGCTGTGTGTGTGTTGCTGACCACCTGTAATTCCCTGATCCACTCAGGGGAAAACACACGGTCACTCATTACTCACCGGGAGGTCACATGACATGAGGGCAAGGTGGTGGCCCAATCAGGAGACTGCGTACAGTTTTTTTTTAATGTCCATTATTCTGTCCGCCTGGCTGTCTCGCCCTCACCCATACTCTTGTACAGCAGGGTAGCATTTACATCTCAATCTCTGAGTTTGCCTCTCTGTCCTCCCCTTATCTGATTGGTCGGTTAAGAATTCCAATGGCATTCCGTTGGTCAGATATCCAACATTCCTCCCAAGCCAATCTCCTGGAGGTATTTCACCTGCCCTCCAAGACTGTATGAAAGCATCCACATAAATCCCAGATGCATGGGGACGCAGATCCCAGGATAGCTGTTGTTTACAGTGCTAATGCAGGGGACATGCAGTTGAATCATTCCAGATGATGGTCAGATAATCATTTTAAACTTTTATTTTTTTCTTATTTGTTATACAGTTATTAAGCAGGCACTTTCATCCAAAGCTTTGTGAATGCAGACACAAGTCATTTAGGAGAAGGATAGCTGGACACTGGGAATCAAACCCAGAACCGGCTAAGAGTTGAACCATCGAACCACTGCACCGGCCCTGCCTCACTTTTTATGACCATAGTTGTTAAAAAGCAGTACGGTCTCCGCACTAGGTTTTGTTAACTATAAACTATACAACACAGATACCTGTGTGATATCCATTCAGCAAGATAGCCGTGTACCGGCTATGTATAATATACGGTACACGGCTATCTTGCTGAATGGATATCACACAGGTATCTCCCCCATTTTAGAAAGTATTTTAAAAAGCTGCAAGTTGCTGGAAAATTCATAAACTTGGTAATGTCAAGCACCCCACCTGCACACACACCAGTGAAACGTCTTTAACAAGTGCCGTGGACGCCATTTATGAGAGGTCGAGTCCATGACAATTTAAAGGAAACTTTTTGTTATTCAGGTCAACACTAAATAGAGCTTGTGTTTCATTGGCTGCTGCGTTCCAATGCTCTCTCTCTGTTGATCTATTCTGTTTGATGGAGCGTGGCCCACAGCACAAAGAAACACAAACCTTCTTCTTATTAATATTTTCCAAAGAATGCCCAAACCAGAGTCTGCCCTGCGGTGATGGAAGAGAAGGAAGCAGTTTGTGGGGAATACCCAGAGGTCCACACACCTCTCTCTCTCTCCTCTCTCCTCTCTCTCCAGAGATCCACACCACCCTCTATCTCCTCTCTCAGACCAACTTATTACTGGGGGAGGAGGGACAGTTTAAAGAGTGGTGTTGGATTTCACTCCACCATCTCTCTCTCAAGATGGGGGGGGGGGGGGGTGGTGAGAAGGAGGTGGTTCTAGGGAGGGAGGAGGATCTAGATGGGGGGGGGGGGTGAGAAGGAGGTGGTTCTAGGGAGGGAGGAGGAAGTTCTAGTGAGGGAGAAGGCAGAGGAAGTTCTAGACGGGGAGAAGGAGGATGATGAGGTTCTAGAGTAAGATAAGGAGGCGGTTCTAGGGAGGGAGAAGGAGGAGGTTCTAGAGAACCTAGACAGTCCGTCCCTCTCTATTGCTCTCGCTCTCTCTCCCCCTCAACGGTACAGAGTTGACTAAAATGACCAATGACCCTGTAGAACCGGTCTGAGGTACCTTCCACCACTCACTCAAGGTAGACAGAACTTACTATTGGCTTATTAGGATGTCTACATGGAGGCTGCAAGAATCCCAACAAAACCCAAGAACCCTTTTCAATAGCTAACGAGGAGACCCGGACCTGTCCTTAGCAGCTGGTCACATGGGGTGGGCAGTTGAACGCTCTTTTACCCGAGGAGAGTTGAGTTAAGTTTGTGGTTGCGGTTCACGTCTGCGACTCACGTCTAGTCGTTCTGCGGGAGCTTCTGGCCAAAGCTGACATGACAAACGATCAGAGACACGTCCATGGATGTGTCCTCCTGGCCGGGGGAGGGGAGGGGGGGGGGGTTTACAGTGAGCGGGGGAGGAGCCTGTGTCTGTAAGACGGTGGCAGCGCTGTAAATAACAGGACCTGAATGCATCCCAGTGACATGATTTAGTGTGTGTGTGTGTGTGTGTGTGTGTGTGTGTGTGTGTGTGTGTGTGTGTGTGTGTGTGTGTGTGTGTGTGTGTGTGTGTGTGTGTGTGTGTGTGTGTGTGTGTGTGTGTGTGTGTGTGTGTGTGTGTGTGTGTGTGTGTGTGTGTGTGTGGTTTCCATGGATACATGAGCAAGGCAGCAGCTATGTCCACGTGCTCACAGGCATGTGATGTATGTCCTCCTCTCATCTGTCAGTCCATCTTGTTTCTGTTTTCTCTTTATGGCAAACCCTTCCCATTCCAACCATATCTAAATCAACGTTCAGAGAGGGGCAGGGGGCTTCTATTAACAGTATTAAAAGTAAACGTCTCATTTATTTTGGGAGTGGAAAAATATTAAACCCCTAACGGTCAAACTTTTCATCAATCTTATGTAATGGTAATGTAAATGCTTTTATATAGCGCTTTTATCCAAAGCGCTATAAGCCCATTTATACACACTTTCAACCACCAGCAGCAGGAGTCGGCCATCAAGGAGACAGCCGGCACGTCAGGAGCAGTTAGGGTTAGGGGGTCTTGCTCAAGGACACCTTGACAGTTTTTGCTAGGAGGAGCCAGGGGATCGAACCAGCGGCCTTTCGGTTGGGAGGCGACCGCTCTACCTCCTGAGCTATACTGCCGCCAGCTGTCTTAACCGCACACATCTACTGACCAGCAGCTGAGATAAACTCACCATCACAACAAATGAACAAATAAAGGTGTATGTATACTTAATAAATAAAACAATTCCAGGTTCTTTACATGTACGCCATTGGCCCATGACATCGGGAAAGTATTTCACAGTATTTTACCTGCAATTGAATATTTAATATATTGGCCTGTTTTTAGTTTTTTTAATGGTAATAAGTTTACAATACTAATGCCATCATCTGTGATGAAATGTGGATTAGCAGGAGGTTCATTGAATGGTGGAGGTTCTAGAGAGAGGAGGTGGAGGAGGTTCTAGAGAGAGGAGGTGGAGGAGGTTCTAGAGAGAGGAGGTTCTAGAGAGAGGAGGTGGAGGAGGTTCTAGAGAGAGGAGGTGGAGGAGGTTCTAGAGAGAGGAGGTGGAGGAGGTTCTAGAGAGAGGAGGTGGAGGAGGTTCTAGAGAGAGGAGGTGGTGGAGGAGGTTCTAGAGAGAGGAGGTGGAGGAGGTTCTAGAGAGAGGAGGTGGAGGAGGTTCTAGAGAGAGGAGGTGGAGGAGGTTCTAGAGAGAGGAGGTGGAGGAGGTTCTAGAGAGAGGAGGTGGAGGAGGTTCTAGAGAGAGGAGGTGGAGGAGGTTCTAGAGAGAGGATGAACAGAATTAGAGCGAGAGACGAGGGGAAATGAGAGGGTTCTAGTGTATCAGTTACACTAGAACCCTCTCATTTCCCCTCATCCTCTATCTCCAGAGGAGCAGTTTGTCTGTCAGACAAACAGCCACTAAGGCTGCAAAATGCCTGTAGAACACACACACACACACACACACACACACAATGGGGCCCTTTGTACTGCTCTGCTGGGCTACTGTAGGGGTGCGGAGGCTTTGTGAGCTATAAGAGAGGGGGAAATAGAGAGGTGGAGATGGAGTGAGGAAGAGTGATGGGAAGATGATGGGGAGGAGGAGATAAGGAGAGAGGAAGAGTAAGATGGAGGGAGAGATCATTCAGAGTGAGTGTCTGTAGGAGACCCTGGATGGGTTGTTCAGCTCTCTGCCCTCTCTCTCTCTCCCATCAGAGAGCCAGCACTTGGTTTCATGTTGGGGCTTAATCCCAACCCAGTGCTCGGAATAGCAGATTCAGATAGGGTTGCCGTCCCACGGTTGGCTGCGCTAGAAGCAGGTCAATGTTGGAGTCACAGTCGAGTTTAAAAGTCCAAACATTTTCATTCTCTGAATCCCCAAGATCAATGGAATGTCCCAGAATGTGCTTACGAACAGGTTTTCCTCTTACACCTAAACCCAGCGGGTTATATCACATGGGTTTAGAGAGAGAGAGACACACACACACACACACACACACAGCAACCCCATTTTGTGTGTGTGTGTGTGTGTGTGTGTGTACATCTGAGAAACCTCTCCAGATCTCTGAGGCTGTCACCAACTGGTGTGGTCTACCAGGTGTACAGCAACACGTCTTCTCCCGATATGAAACCTATCCCCATTCGAGGCTCCTCGGTTCGTTATCTTAACGTAATAAAGGACCTCTGTTGGTGTTATTAAAAGGTAATCGCCGAGGCAGCTTTTTAAATGAATGAACAAATTGCATCGACCAACCAATGTTGACCTAAACCAACTATTAGCCCAGAAAACTAAAATGTTAAGCTTCTGTCTTTTTGTCTTTCTTCCCAGAAAAAAGCAAAAGGAGAGGAGCTGTTTGAGCAGATCATGTACCACCTGGACATCGTGGAGAAGGACTACTTTGGTCTACGCTTCATGGACTCTGCCCAAGTCCCGGTAAGAAGATAAGGAGACAATCGTATAAACACAATAATATATCAATGTCATTTAGTTGGTGTGTTTGCGTGTGCGTGCTTGTTTGTGTGCAAGCAAGGGGATTGGCTCGTAGAGAAAGGTCTGACGTAATTGGTTACTGGGGCAGTCTGTGGGCGTCGGCCTCCACTATGAAGGGGGAGAACGCTGTCTTGTCGTGTTGCCGTGCCGACGCCACACTCTACACGGAGGAACTCTCTCCCATACTAGGAAAGGCAGGGATGGAAGAGAGGAAGGAAGATGGGTAAACATGTTGTGGTAGGGGGTGCTTAGTAAGTTGTGAGCAGGGAGAAGAAGATGCGTAGAGTGATATACTGCTTAGTATGAGGCTTTAGTACGTTGGGGGGGGGGGGGAGAAAGGTGGAGATAGAGTTTAGTAGGGCGCCTGGGTAAGTGTTGGAAGGAGACCCAGAAGAGAGGAGTAGTAACGAGGGAAAAGAGGACGGATTAGGAGGGAGGGAGAGGAGGATAAGAGTTGGAGAAACTGAGGAGGAAGTTAAAACAAGCATGCTGAAGAGGGAGGGAGGGGGAGAGGGCTGGATTAAGGAATGTGGGGGAGAGTCCGACTGGCCGGCCGAGAGAGAGAGAGAGAGAGAGAGAGAGACACACACACACACACACGGCCCTCGTTGACATTTTTCATGCCTCACAGAGCCTGAATTCCCATGAAAGAGTTGCAACAGTGTGTGTGTGTGTGTGTGTGTGTGTGTGTGTGTGTGTGTGTGTGTGTGTGTGTGTGTGTGTGTGTGTGTGTGTGTGTGTGTGTGTGTGTGTGTGTGTGTGTGTGTGTGTGTGTGTGTGTGTGTGTGTGTGTGTGTGTGTGTGTGTGTGTGTGTGTGTGTGTGTGTGTGTGTGTGTGTGTGTGTTATAACAGAAGTTTAACATACCGTCTGTTTGTCTTATCAGCGAAGTCTCACACCACAAGTATGTGACATAAGTAACATATTCTAGTATGATATGCATACAGATAGATGCATGTACAATACCGGTTGTGGTGAGAAAACACTGTTTCAGAAAGTCTGTGATTAAACATAAAGTCCTTTTTATAGTTTGACGTATTTCCTTTATGCAGTTGGGTTCAGAATTCACGGTTGTTTGCACTAAAATATATGCAAAATATGTTTCTCTTATGATTTCAGCATTGGCTTGACGTTACCAAAAGCATTAAGAAACAAGTCAAAAGTGAGTCCACGCACGCACACACACACACGCGCACACGCACACACACACACACACACACACACATCTTGTGATTGAGCTGTAAGTATCTCAAGATTCAAGATTTGTATTTACCATATGCAACGAGGCTTACTCCCCATTCCCTCCAGAAGTAGGACTTTTCTAAAACACTAAACTTTAAAAATTCTCTACACAATAAAAAAGAACACAAAGAACCAATAAAGTGACTGATCCCTTAGCAGGATGTCTGGGAGCCAAGTCTCACTGTACCGTTCAGAATGTCTTTGTTGTCATTGTTCAAGTACAACTAAATAGTCTAGCAATCCCCAAGACTCTTTCAACCAAATCCAAAATATAAATGATGTAAACAATTTTTTTTAATAAACGGATTCCAAAATTGCCATATTTGTAATTTTTTGATATAAATGTATATATGTCTTACCCACTCTATAAGTTATTGTATACCTGTTTTTATACCTAGTAGACCATTATATTATGGTCTACATTATATATTACCATGGACTTTACTGTAACATTTGCACTCTGGTTAGATGCCAAATTATTCACGTTGAACTGTACTTGTGCCGTGCGATGATGACGATGATGATGATGCACATTTTAATGTAATCTATCCATATTGCGATAGACCTATAAACAGTAGTGCAAATGACAAACGTACATATACATACAAAATGGTGCACTGGGATGTAACATGTAACACTATAATGTAGTGTTGATGCAATACTGTATTGTAGTTACACAGCAGAACAGAACATATCCCAACAGTACAGTACAGTAGTCACAGTTACAAGTTGGTCAGATGGTCGTGTCTGTGATGATATTCTGCTGCTCATCGTCTCTCTCTCCATCTCTCTCTGTCTCTCTCTCTTCTCCCCCCCCTTCTCTTACGTTAGTTGGACCTCCGTACTGTCTTCACTTGAGGGTCAAGTTCTACTCCTCTGAACCGAACAACCTGCACGAGGAACTCACCAGGTACACACACACACTTTAGTTGTTGTGGTCTGTGTAGGTCATGTTAGTTAGAGAGTTGCTCTAAGTGTGTCAATGTTTGAATGATCTTAATGTTTATCATTCAGATTCAAGCTTTGGGTGACTTACTGAATTCTAATGTTATTTTCTTATTTTAACATTTGGTTCATTATGTGTTGCGTTCTTTCAGATACCTGTTTGTATTGCAACTGAAGCAGGACATTCTCAGTGGAAAGTGAGTATTCCCCAAGATTCTTAAACCCGTTTATAGATTTATAACGATAACAATACATGGCAACAAAAACACAAAGCTGCTCCAAAGTCAAGAGATCCGATAAGAAGAAGAAGAAGAATCTACTATCTAAATCTGAATCTGAATCTGAATCTGGAGTACATTTACACACAGTGAAAGGACTTCCTCTGTATTGATCCCATCCTAGTATTAGGAGCAGTGGGCAGCTACACTGCTACAAGGCACCTGCTACAAGGCACCAGACCCCTACACCAGACCCCCAGTGTAGGGGTCTGGTGCCTTGCTCAAGGGCAGCTTGGCAGTGTAGGGGTCTGGTGCCTTGTTCAAGGGCACCTTGGCAGTGTAGGGGTCTGGTGCCTTGCTCAAGGGCAGCTTGGCAGTGTAGGGGTCTGGTGCCTTGCTCAAGGGCACCTTGGCAGTGTCCAGGTGTTTTGGGGCGACATGAACCGGCGACCTTCCGGTTCCCAAGCCAAGTCCCAAACAGACTGAGCTGCTGCCGCCCTGAAGATAATTACACTAAATACATGTAGTATATACACTAAATACATGTAGTATATACACTAAATACATGTAGTATATACACTAAATACATGTAGTATATACACTAAATACATTCAGACCGATTTGTGAGTTTAAACGTGACGGTTAAGGTAAACATGAGGTGTGATATGGCTCCCGGAATAGATGGATCATCTTTAATAAAGGGTTAGGGTTAGTTGTAGTAAACATGAGGTGTTATATGGCTCCAGGACTAGATGGATCATCTTTAATTAACAAACGTGTTGCGCCTTGGGCAAAAAAAACATCCAAACCTCATATTTAGAAAATTGTTAAAAAAAAAAAAATTAGTTTTGAAAAAACAAATATATATATATATATACCTAAAATAATCATGTTTAAACCCACAGCTAATGCAGTTCTTTAGTTGAACCTTCGCACTTGATTAAACCTTGAATCAGTGGCGTTCCTAAACAAGACCGCACTCAACTAAGAAGCTTATAGGATTACATATTTGTACAATTCTAAACAGAAGTCAGTAAGTGGATTGTGAACATGCCGGTATCGTATGTATAACACCTGGTGTCCCGTGTAGACCTTCACGTCTGTTCCTCCTGTTTGTCTGCAGGTTGGAGTGTGAGTTTGACACGGCTGTGGAGCTAGCAGCCTTCTCCCTCCAGGGTAGGTCACTGGTCAAGCCCTCTCCTTGGTCTCTGGACCACCTAGACTCTTCACACACTCAGCGCTTAGGGGGCTTTCTCAACCAGATGGCTTGATTACAAACTGCGTCAATACTGGGCCTACCCGCCACTCTGCCTCTACTGGGTCTCTATACTGGCCTCTACTGTGTTCCCGCTCTGCCTCTGTGCTGGCCGCTACTGTGTTTCTATTCTGCCTCTCTTCTTGCCTCTTCTGTGTTTCTACCTTGCATCTATGCTGGCCTTTACTGGGTTTCTACTCTGCCTCTATGCTTGGCTCTACTGTGTTTCTACTCTGCCTCTATGCTTGGCTCTACTGTGTCTCTACTCTTCCTCTATGCTTGGCTCTACTGTGTTTCTACTCTGCCTCTATGCTTGGCTCTACTGTGTTTCTACTCTGCCTCTATGCTTGGCTCTACTGTGTTTCTACTCTGCCTCTATGCTTGGCTCTACTGTGTTTCTACTCTGCCTCTATGCTTGGCTCTACTGTGTTTCTACTCTGCCTCTATGCTTGGCTCTACTGTGTTTCTACTCCCCAGCTTCTGTCTTTCTACTTTCTACTATTCTATGCTGGCCTCTACAGTGTTTTTACTATGTCTACTGCAACCATTGCGATACAACTGGCCTCCAGTCATGACTTCTAGTCTTCCTGTCCAATGAGGGATTTCAGCTGGGTCCCCATAGCAACGGGGAGGAATTCACTGGCAGAGGACTGGGCTTTGGCCTCTTCCCCCCTGGTTGACTCACTTCACGGAGCCCTAGAGAGGCTGGCCTCACATGGAACATACTGGGTGCTGCCCTACTGTGGGTGTTATGGTGGTAGGACATAAAGGAAGGCTGCGAAAGAGGTAGAGTTGGTACAGACCTGTGTAGGCCCACACACACACACACACACACACACACACACACACACACACACACACACACACACACACACACACACACACACACACACACACACACACACACACACACACCACACACACACACACACACACACACACACACACACACACACACACACACACACACACACACACACACACACACACACACACACACACACCCCCCACCCCACCCCGTCTCTGGGGTTATCGCCACCTCATTAAGGCTCAGTGCTCTCTAAAGACCCTTTAATTCATCTCTCTCTATTCCCCTCAGTCTTGTCCTTTCTCAATTCCTTCCCCTCATTAAACCACCTTCTTCCTTGCTACATCTCTATGGACCTAAGGGAGAGGATATCGTCTTCTTCTGTGTGTTTGTAACAGTCCAACCTTTCTCTTGAGCTCCATCTTCCACCATGATCAGTGATGTTGGTTTCATGTTTCTTGCACCTGGATACCACAGTCTGTCGCGGGATCCTAGTCTTATCTGGGTGGGGGGTGACTCCCAGTACCGCTGCTCAGAGAGGAGGATGTACCGTACGGTTGGTTTGGGAGTAGCTGCTGTATTTAATCGTCTTTCGAGTCTTTATAAGGATTGTTGGTTTTATTGGGCCAACTTGAGAAGCTTTGGTGCAGGTACTTCAATGGTCTTGACATCCTCACGGTCACTCTCTACAAACTGCAATTAAATAATTCAACAAAATAACATAAAGAATATACATATGTACAGTAGTGATATTTGCTGCTGTTAGTTCTTGGCGTGTTGGGCGGATCCGATGGTATTTTCCAATTGTGTACCAGACTTAACTTGTTTATCTCGCTTTCTCTGAGTTTGGAAGTTCCTCATCTGGATGTAATAACCTAATGTTCCGTCTGCCTTCCACCGGTCTTGATGTGTTGTTGTTGTCCATTACGTTCCGTGTCCTGATGTGTTCTCCAGCGGAGATGGGGGACTTCGACCCGGCGGAGCACGGCCCCGACCTGGTGACGGAGTTCCGCTTCAGCCCCGAGCAGACGGAGGACATGGAGCTGGCCATCTACAACACCTGGAAGGAGTGCAGGTGAACAAGCCGCTCCCCGTTCAACCAATAGAAACCACATTTTGCCGTTCACCTCCACCGATGGAATGCCGTCTGTGAATCTGGTGACCAAAGTGTGAAACTGGGTGCCGATACACATTCATAATCATAACGTCATAATGTGTTCATCCAATCGCTCTCGTCTTTCCCCAGACAGGAAGTAGATATGCCGATAACCATAATAACACAAGTGGTGTCTGCCTCTGAACTCACCGGGCCACGCCAACATATCGGGAAGTGTTAACATTTCCCGTAGCCAGACGCTTCTGGAATGTAGGACCTTATGGGTCAAATAGTAAACACATACCTGCAGCTCCTAGTCTCCAACACCACTGTATGACGTGGGGTCTGGAATACATTAAATACATTAAAACCACATGAAACCTTCAGAAGGGGAAATTATTTGAACAATTAAAGTTGATTAATTAAGCGTGTCACAGTGTACATTGTTGGATTGCCTTCAGTCTAACGTGTAAAAAAAATCCTTCAGCTTATGTTTTACATGCAATCTCTCATCTTTGTGTTCTTCAACGGAAAGCTGAGGGAGGTTGGCCCTTCTGTCCTCGAGTTCACGTGACGCCGATCTCATTGCTGATTGGTTTGTTCTCCTGTCCGTCTTCCTGCTCAGAGGCCAGATGCCCGCCCAGGCAGAGATCAGTTACCTGAACAAGGCCAAGTGGTTGGAGATGTACGGGGTGGACATGCACATGGTCAAGGTAACCGCAGGCTGATAAACACCAGCTTAGAAACCTTTAGCTTTCTGTCCACCTCCGGCTATTGACCCGCAGCGCACGCATGGACACCAGCCTGTAGGGGCAGCACATGGTAGTGAGGATGATGATGATGATGGTCTACTATTCTGATATACTACTATCAATTCAAATGGCCACACCGACCACTGTCCACTTGCAGTGGATTTAATTACCATAATGGTAGTTAAAACAGGTTTATTAAAGGGCCCCCGTTTTACCGCCAGTGTGGTTAACCGTTTCAATGTAAACCCCCACACCTGGTGGTAAAATAGTGGCCCTTTAACAGCCTACAGATGAGTAATGTAATGCTATCTATTCTATGAGTGAGAAGAAAGTGGTATGATGGGACATATCTCTTTAAGGAAGCTCCTCGACCGCCATGTACAGCTCCCAGTGCTTGCAGAACCAAGTATATGTAACATGTGTTTCCCACTGGGAGTCTGGTACACCACATGTGAGTGCTCACCTCATCACAGCTGGGAGGTCAGACAGGAAGTATTTGAGGTTTGACCATTGATAACAAACAGGAAGTGGAGAGGAATTTAGTGGAAGGAACTTAAACATGTGTTTTTCTCCTTCATCTTCCCCCCCCCCCAGGCCAGAGATGGGAACGAGTACAGCCTGGGTCTGACCCCCACGGGAGTCCTGGTGTTCGAGGGAGAGACCAAGATCGGACTGTTCTTCTGGTCGGTTGACTCCTCATTTCAGTGTCTTTACGTGATGGTTCACCTTGTTATTGTAAATGTCCTATGACTAACATATGCTGTATGTCTCTAGATACGCCAATCGGTATTAGCGTGTTTATGTGTTAACATTTGCTTCATGTCAATGGATATTTATTTGTTGTTATTCATTCTATTTCAGGCCCAAAATCACTCGCCTGGACTTCAAAAAAAGCAAGCTGACTCTTGTTGTGGTGGAGGATGATGAACAGGTACACACACACACACACACACACACACACACACAATTTAAATATGGCCTAATGTTAACGTTCTAGTGACATTGTTTCTTGCCACCGTGACAACAATGTGTGTGAGGTGAAATGAATGCTTGACAATAGAAGCTGATGAATCTCACCGATGGATAAATAAAGTGGGAATGGTTAGGATTAGGTTAAGTAAATACACAATGACCCAATGTATATAAATACTTCTGACCTGGGATGACCTCCCCTGACTTCTGGCCAGAGATTCTCTACATTTCTACCGTGGCGTGGCTAGATAAGGGGGGGGGGGGGAGCAGACCGCTCCTCTGTGAAGTCTCCGTCGAGTCACATGACCCAGGAGGTCCCCCCTCTTTTCAAATGAAAACAAACCGTAAAGGGGTTAGAAATTCGTCACCATTTTTTAAAATGGTATTCTAATAAATGTGTTACTTCAATATCACTACCTTCGTCGCGATTTGAAGATCGTAGCACGAGGGCCGTGTCATGACGGAACACACTAACACACAAACGACCTGCTTAAAGAAGTTTTCTTTCGCTGGAAAGTAGAGCTGTTCATAAAACAGGGCTGTCTGGAACAACAGCCCTAGAGAACTGGTGCTACGTGACCAGAGAACAACAGTTGGAACAACAGCCCTAGAGAACTGGTGCTGCATGACCAGAGAACAACAGTTGGAACAACAGCCCTAGAGAACTGGTGCTACGTGACCAGAGAACAACAGTTGGAACAACAGCCCTAGAGAACTGGTGCTACATGACCAGGGAACAACAGTTGGAACAACAGCCCTAGAGAACTGGTGCTACGTGACCAGAGAACAACAGTTGGAACAACAGCCCTAGAGAACTGGCGCTACATGACCAGAGAACAACAGTTGGAACAACAGCCCTAGAGAACTGGTGCTACATGACCAGTGAACAACAGTTGGAACAACAGCCCTAGAGAACTGGTGCTACATGACCAGAGAACAACAGTTGGAACAACAGCCCTAGAGAACTGGTGCTACATGACCAGAGAACAACAGTTGGAACAACAACCCTAAAGCCGGCAAAACTGCTTAAAATACACACTTGTACCCCTGGCCCTCTGCCTCTTGGCAGATGTCCTCAGGTGGCGATTCTGTGGATAGGATGAGGTTTGTGTTCATCGGTCAAGCGGGCACCTTAACTAGCGGAGGCTAAGGTCTCTGGCATCTCTGGAATGCACATGCACACCTCCTCCCCAACCTGCGTCCACACACATGGTGTGTGTGTGTGTGTGTGTGTGCGTGGGGTGGGGTGTGTTCTGAGATGATGGATTAGATTTGATAGGTACTTTATTCATTCATCCTGAGGGGGAAGTTAGTATAGGCACCACAGGTTTTTCCTTTCTTTTTTTTAGGCTTATCAGTTTTGTATATATTGAAATTCTACTTAGCCCTTGGTATTGTGACTGTACAGCAGCCCTTAGGGTTAGGGCTGCTGTACAGTCACAATACCAACTCCTGAACCGATGTATAGTTTATATTTGTTTACAGACACTTTACTACACGACCCAGAAGTCACTGTGATGCGTGTGTAGTTAAATTGGCATTTGGGTTTACAGTATGCAGGTTTTAAAGTCCTATGGAGGAGACTAGGGGACTGAGTCCTCCTAATGATCACCGGTGGTGACAAGTGAACTCTTGGAATGTAGTTTGTGCACTTGGGTCACATGTGTCTTTGTGGGAACACTTTTGGGGAAGGAAACGAGGTGGCCACTTGGAACAAGCTAGCTAAAATGTTCACTCGAAGAAGTTGATTGTAATGATGTTGCTGTGAAGGTGGATCCGGCTTACCGGGCTGTTTTCTGATTGGGTGAAATCAGATCGAAGAGCCACCTGCGCACCGCAGCGCACCTGTGGGGACTCTTCATGTATCCATTCACCAAACATTAAGATCTAGATCTCGAAAAGTACACTGAAGATGGTTTTTGGAGCATGTCAGAATACGATGAAGGTTGAGGTTCTCTGTGACATTTTGAGACATAATCAACCGAGCTCTGTCTCATCTCCTCCCCACCCCCCATACCTCCCTTCTCCCCCTCTCTGACCCCCTCCTCCTCCTCCTCCTCCTCCTCCTCCTCCTCCTCCTCCTCCTCCTCCTCCCCACTTTGCACACCTCCCCCTCCTCGCCCACGGTCCTCTCCTCCGCCCGCCCCCCCCCAGGGTAAAGAGCAGGAGCACACCTTTGTGTTCCGGATGGACCACCCCAAGGCCTGTAAGCACCTGTGGAAGTGTGCTGTGGAGCACCACGCCTTCTTCCGCCTGCGGGGGCCCGTACAGAAGAACTCTGCCCAGTCGGGCTTCATCCGCATGGGGTCCCGCTTCAGATACAGGTAACCCTCCTGGGAGTCTGCTGAAACACACGTTGCAATTCTTATGACGACACCTTTTACTTTCTGCTGACACCTGCGTTTCCCTCCCGGGGAATGTAATAAAGTACACATCTTATCTTTTATTCACTTCTGACACATACTGTTGCTGTATGTACAGTCGCAGTCTCTCAAAGCAACACCAAACGGTCCTCTTGGCAGAGTGTGAGAGAGAGAGACGTCCGGCGTCCTTCCGTGGGTTTAAACATTACCCAGTTGGATAAACACGGGCTTGCGGTCACTCGCTCTCCTGTGTTGGTTCAGGGCCGGGGTTACAGGGGTCGTTGTCAGGGGAGAGAGAGGGTGAGAGGAGGAGGAGGAGGAGGAGGGTTGGAGGTACTCACCCAGTTGAATGTCTTTGTCTATGTAAAACTTAAAACATTTTAGGATGCCGACAGATTCACATTGGCTCAAAATAACACACTTTATTAGGACAGGATTGTGTAGTGAATTATTTTCTATCTTTCTTTCTCTCTTCCCCCCCCCCCCCCCCCCACTCTAGTGGGAAGACTGAGTACCAGACTACCAAGGCTAATAAGGCCCGGAGGTCTGCCTCCTTCGAGAGGAGACCCAGCCGACGGTACTCCAGGAGAACCATGCAGAACCGAGGTGAGACGCACGCACACACAATACATGGCAACACAGGTAACACCACGTGCAGCCTAACGAGTCATGATGGATGTTATGTTGGTCCAGTCTGATTAGGCCACACCCATTTTTGGTGTGTCGATTTGTTTAATATCTGCAGCTTAATGATGCCTTATTTGGTGTGGTTTTAAATGTTTAATAAGCGCAGCACCTCCGCTAAAGGGCCGACCGTCACTACAAACACATCCACTGTTCACAATAAAGAATGGCCAAGCAATACTGTGATAGTAAGCAGCCCAGCCCCGTCCTCCCCAACCCAATGTCTCACTGTAGACTCAATTAGACTTTTAAAAACAACATCAACCTGTGTGTTGTTCAGTCACCCCTAGTCCGTTAACTCTGGCAGGGTTTACAGGGGGTCGTTCCCACCGGGACCACCCCATGCTGTATGCTCTCACGGTACTTCATATATATATATATATATATATATATATATATATATATATATATATATATATATATATATATATATAAAAAGTGGATTAATCATGAGTCACTCAAACATACCCGGTAGGCCTTACATTCCTGTGTGTGTGTGTGGAGGGGTCTGATACTGCTAGCTTGAGGGTAATACCGTGTTATGAAGTTGGTCCGTGCTCTGAACCGTGTGGTGTGGTCATGAGTAACGGTGCTTGAGTACTTATCTGTACAGGACATGGTGATACCCTGTGTGTGTGTGTGTGTGTGTGTGTGTGTGGTCGTCCTTGTGGTGAAGTTGTAGTTCTTTGTCACCACCTAGTATCTGGGACCGCCTCATATAAACAAAACAAATGCCATGTCTCTTTGTTTAGGATTCCCATGGTTGTTTTATTTATGTATTTTTTTATTTCATAAACTTACATTATTTAAAAAAAAATGTTGTAGTCTTTGATTTTTCTATTTAAATAACCTCTCCCTTTCTGTTTTTACAGGACCATATAAACCCCAAGAGTGAGTACAGTTTTATATGACATATATATTTTATACTGTATTAAGATGTTGTTGTTGTTGTTTTTCTTATTTAATGTGTGACATAGTTAGTCAATAGTTGCCCGAAAAACTAGTTCAAGCACTAAACTAACCAATTGAATTCAGTTTCACTAGAGTGAAACCTAGTTCAGTGACATGTGCTGTGCGGTGAGTGGTGCATCATGGGTGCTGTAGTTCCCCTTGTCCAGGCGACACGTCACCCTCTCGCCATAATTCCCCTGGCAGTAATCCTGTCCCCAGCCTTCTGTGACCTGCCTCAGTGTGGGCTAAAGGCAGTGATGTCATCCTTAGGCCAATGTTTTCCAGCTGCATTCCACAGATTCCCTTTCTTTGTTTGTTTGTGAAAAGGTGAATAATCAGCCGTTTACCGTCACGCTAATGACGTCATCCATTCAATGAGTACCGGAGGGTCCTTGGATGAATAGAAACTATTAGAATACAACATTAGTTTGCATATAGTTTATCAAACGGTACATTGAATAAAATACTAACTTCTAGATAAGTGTGAGAGCAAACCCTCTCCGTTTCCATTGCTTCTGGTGCAAAACCGCAATACAAAGTGGGAACAAAATATACACAAACAAGATGAAGAAATACTTATGTTTTTAATAACTAAAATCAGCTGCGTTTGTTATGTGACTTTCTTGCCTTGGGGTCTTGTTGTGTAAATGTTAAATGAGCATTGTGTTGTGTGTGTGTGTGCACACAGGGCTCTGTCTCTGGTCAGCCCCAACAACAACGGAATGGGTCCCAGCAGAGAGGCCAAGGTGAGGAGCGTCTCTGTTCTGTTGACCTCAGGAGGCCTCCGAGGAGTGTGTCTGGGATGCTTATAGAGCAGCTAGCGTGTGCACCGTTTTGCTCAAAGAAATATTATTTGTCAGAACGGACTTAGAAATATGGTTCTCTCTGCAGGATATTTTTGTGTAACTTGTCACCCCTCCTCTCGTGTCCACCTCTCTCTCTCCTCCATCTCTCCATCGCTCTCTCTGTCTGTCTCTGTCTCTCTTTCTGTGTCTCTGTCTTTTTCCTCCATCCACCTCTCCCTCCCAGCCGCTCCCCTCAAGGCCAACCTATTCCGGCCTGCCTGTGGTTAGCCCCGCCCCCTCTCCGGCCTGTGGACCAATGGCGATCGAGCCTCTGCCCAGGAGCCCTGGAGGAGAGAAGCGAAGGTGGGTGTCATACCCTGCTGTACACCTGGCATTCTAAAGTTGTTCCGCAGGTCAAACTTTTTATTAATTTCTTTTTCTTTTTTCAATTTACCGTTTTTTTCTTTTTTCTTTTTACTTTTTAAAATTAATTAATTTTTTTTATTTGGAGAATCTTACTGAAAGTGTGTGTGTGTGTGTGTGTGTGTGTGTGTGTGTGTGTGTGTGTGTGTGTTTGTGTGTGTGTTTGTGTGTGTGTGTGTGTGTGTGTGTGTGTGTGTGTGTGTGTGTGTGTGTGTGTGTGTGTGTGTGTGTGTGTGTGTGTGTGTGTGTGTGTGTGTGTGTGTGTGTGTGTGTGTGTGTGTGTGTGTGTGTGTGTGTGTGTGTGTGTGTGTGTGTGTGCACTTTGTATTGTCCTCGCTGCTGCGATCCTGTAGCGACCCAGTAGTAGTGTCTTTGATGCTCTAACGCCATAGGAGTGTTACTGAGGCTTAGAGTGTTAACCCCCCTCCCTCACCCCTATGTTTTACTATTAGATCAGATTGTCTGATCAAAGTTGGGAGTTGACTAGATTACCTCTGGAGGGTCTAGAGTGTTTTTATTTTGCTCCTTTGATCGAAACTTCTATCTTTGGTGCTTCTTATCACCGTTCCTATCCCTGTCTCCAATGGGGTGGTGTGTGTGTGTGTGTGTGTGTGTGTCTGTCTTTTCATCTTGCATTTGAAAGCTGAATCCTGCAATATGTTGTTCAAGTGCGTGTGTGTGTGTTGTGCACGTGTACTTGCACCGCCCTCACACATCCCCATCTTGTGTCCTGTGTGTTCCAGTATGATGAGAATCTGAGGCCATACAGGTATGTACCCATTATCCAATCAGACTTGCGCTACCGGTGGCTCAGCCAATCAAACCGCCTCTTTTGGTGCAGTGGTGGGCGGGCTTTACTTCGATTTTCTGTCGCTGGCATTCTTTCCTTACCGCAATGGACTCTTTCTCTTTGCTGTGATTGGCTCTCTGTAGACTGATTCCTCGGCATGCAGTTCCTACCCGATCAGAAGCCGGTGTGACTCTGGGATCTGTTGGGATGTCTGTCATGTGACTCTAGCTGTAGGGACGGCTTCGGGTCGCCTTTCATGCCGCTTTGGTCCGACTTTGGTGCATTTTGGTGGGGGTGCTTTTCAATCTAACTTGCTGGGCTGCCTGTGAATAAGAAGCTGTTTTTATCCAACTCAAACTGCAAGGCCGCTTCGTCTTTGGAGCTTCTCCTCCCGCCCACCCCCTCTTTGGTTGTAGCAATCTCTATCTCGTCTTCTGCCTCTATTGATGTATTTTTTACTCTCTTGATCAACCAATCCTCTCTCTCTCTCTCTCTCTCTCTCTCTCTCTCTCTCTCTCTCTCTCTCTCTCTCTCTCTCTCTCTCTCTCTCTCTCTCTCTCTCTCTCTCTCTCTCTCTCTCTCTCTCTCTCTCTCTCTCTCTCTCTCTCTCTCTCTCTCTCTCTCTCTCTCTCTCTCTCTCTCTCTCTCTCTCTCTCTCTCTCTCTCTCTCTCTCTCTCTCTCTCTCTCTCTCTCAGAGTCTGTCTATCTCTTTAGCTTTTCTCACTTTGACGGAGTTGAGGCAGTAGATAGCATGGAGATATGAGAGGCTTTCAGGTTAAGTGAATTGAAGACCTTTTATAATTAGGTGTCTGGGATCTTATCCGGCCGCCTCTGCCGCTGCTCCTTCATCCATCACCAGAATCTCATTCCGTCCAAACTTGCCGGGCATTCTGGGAAATGGCCGGCTGGAGTCCAAACGGTGGATACAGTGCAGGGTTGGTGATTCCATTGCTGGTCATTTCCAATAAGCAAGATGTAGTGGTGTAGATTAGCGGCGTTTACATGTTTTTATGTCACTCGACAAATATTTCCACTCATCTGTGACCTCAACTCCAATCATGCGAAAACTACATGACATGTAATACAGAACATTCTGGTATGTTTTTTCAGCAGACTGTTGTGTGGCTTGCAGTGGATTCCGATGCAGGTCATTAAAGAGCAGTTAGGGCCTCTGGGTCTCACATTGCAGACCCAGAACCTTTTGGACTGGGGGTGGAACACCGTGGGCACTATCAGGCCCCCCCCCGCCTCCCCAGGCACAGAACTACGCCTACTCCCGCGTCCTCCAGTATGCCGGAGACTTTGAACCAAGACCTCTGAGGATCTGCCGTGGGGGTGGTCCGGCCAACTCCTCCTCTGAGACGGTTTAAACACAGATAAGACCCTGGCCTGCGCCGTGTGTTCTGTCAGTGCTCTGGACGCTGCGGATCGCCGGGAGGTGATCCGGGTCCGTTGACCTGTTTGCGGGGGAGCTGCTAGTGATGCATCGCTTCTCCAGAAGCAGATGAATCCTCCTTGGATGACTAAGAGGATGTCTGCGGTCTAATGCAACATGATGGCACAAAGGGCCCGTCCAGAGTATTGGGGGGGGGGAAGGGAGACTAGCTTTAGTCTGGTTCTTGCACATTTTGTTTTGCTCAAATGTCCAGATTAGACGATGACGCGTGTGTGCGTGTGTGTGTGTGTGTGTGTGTGTGTGTGTGTGTGTGTGTGTGTGTGTGTGTGTGTGTGTGTGTGTGTGTGTGTGTGTGTGTGTGTGTGTGTGTGTGTGTGTGTGTGTGTGTGTGTGTGTGTGTGTGTGTGTGTGTGTGTGTGTTTTAAGTGCACATCACTTGGGGTGGAGGTTCTCTTGGGAAGTCGTTTCCACGGGCACATATTCCATATGACAAGCTTCTGGTGGTGTTCACCCCCCCCCCCCCCCATGCCATGGGCCTGGTGTCTGGGCTGGCTGTCCCTCCACTGGCTGGTCCCCCCTGTATCCCACATGGATCTCCTGCCCTGGGTCTGACCAGGGGCGCCCCGGTCATCTGTCCGTAGAACGAGGCCGTAGGTCTTATTTATGTGACCTATGGCTCGTGAGTGAGAGCACAATGGAAGGGTAAGAAGAAGAAGAACCCTCAAGCGTGGCTTGTCACAAATGATCAGCCTGCGCCACTCGCACATTATTGAGTAAAGGAAAAAGGAGGTGTTTTTCAGAGAATAAAGCGATTTTCCCCCCCCTGTTTAAAGTTTAACCAGGCCCCATGCTGTTTTGACAATGGCGTTCTCGGGAATCTAAACTCTGCTCCTTCCTCCTCCTTTGATCGCATACGGGTTAAGCAGAGCTGTCTGCGCCGGTCATGTCTTGGCGGCACGTTGTAACGGGAGGTTTGATGAGACCTGCTGCTGGCAGAGGCGTGGGTGGGAGGGGGGAGATGCCCGTGAACCGGTCAAAGACTCTTCTCTCGGGGAGGTCCTCGTCTTCTGTTCTCGAGTCAAGCGCGCGCTCACGCCACAATGTCTTACCCGGCAGGCTTCTCCAGCGGCCGTCTGCCCGGATGCCTTTTGTGATGACGGCCACGCGGTGAGGGCGTGTCTCATTGGCCACGCGGTGAGGGCGTGTCTCATTGGCCACGCGGTGAGGGCGTGTCTCATTGGCCACGCGGTGAGGGCGTGTCTCATTGGCCACGCGGTGAGGGCGTGTCTCATTGGCCTCGCGGTGAGGGCGTGTCTCATTGGCCACGCGGTGAGGGCGTGTCTCATTGGCCACGCGGTGAGGGCGTGTCTCATTGGCCACGCGGTGAGGGCGTGTCTCATTGGCCACGCGGTGAGGGCGTGTCTCATTGGCCTCGCCACACCACGTCCTCTGGAGTAAATGTGAACCGACTAGCTGATAATTTATCACATATGGTACAGCGGCTGTTGGTCCGGTATGTCTAACCGGAGTGAAAATGGCGTGCGATAGTTCCAGACCTGGCGTGGTTTGACACTCGATGCCAAAGGGGTGCTAGAAGTTAACCTGTGAAGATTAGAAGGACCTTTGTCTCTCTCCTACTACTACCCCTCCTCCTCATCCCATCTTAAGCTAACTTCAATTCGTTCTTCGCCTTATTCTCTCTTCTTTTCATTCACTTCCCAAATTTCCTCTTTGGGGTTCCCAAATTTCTCATCAAAGATTAAAGTAAGTCATATCTTACTTCATTGTTTACACTCGATTCATATCTCTTTATTGTAGCCTTCCGTTGGTCCTATATCTCTCTCTCCTGCACTTCATCCCACTTCAACCATCCTCTGGAGACAGCTGGTCCTTCCCCTGGAGATGGACACCTACTAGGACCCCCCCCCCCTCCTCCTCCTCCCTTGCGGTCTCACCTGCTGGAGTTCAGCCACACAGAACAATGACATTGTCCTTCTACAGTCCCTGAATTTCTGTCCCTCACCTGTGCACGTTTACACCTGAACAACAACTGGACACTTACATCGGAATGGTCACCTGTTCACTCACTTGTCCACACTCACCTGTCTACCACACCTGTCCGACACTCACCTGTCCGACACTCACCTGTCCGACACTGTCCGTCACTCACCTGTCCGTCACTCACCTGTCCAACACTCACCTGTCCCACACTCACCTGTACCACACTCACCTGTCCCACACTCACCTGTTCGACAATCACCTGTACACAATCACCTGTACATACAAGCAATTAAACAATTGATACCCAGGCTTATTCATTAAAGCAGCAGCAGTTTCATCACTTGAAGCTGTATAAGGCTGGAACGTCATGGAAGATTCCCTACCTCCTCCCCCCCTCTCTGGTCCTCACACTAGCCCTGTGAATCTCCCCCCCCCACACACACACACACATCCCCACCCCACGTAATGGTGTCCTACACAAGTCCCGGTGACGTAGAGAACCTGTACAGAGTGAGAAAGGCTAACGCCGCGAGGCTCCTTTACAGGACCTGCTCTGAAGGAAGCACTTGGGCATTTTGTATTGTATTGTTGCTAAAACTGGAGGATTGATTAACATAACGTACATTTCAATACTTTTTTTTTTTTTACTACATGAATTTGAAAAAGATATATATATACAGTATAGTTAAGACGCCAATACTGCTATATATTCTTATTGATTGAAATAATGAAATAATTAATTAATGTCTTATATCTGTTCTATTTAATGTTTTGTGCGGTTAACATGTTCACAGCTTGCTCTGGAATCTACGGAAGTAGTGATCTCATCCATTAAATTAATTTAATCTATTTGCTGCGTGACAATAAGTTCTGTTTGTTTGTTTGTAACAGTGGTGTCCTAACAGTTGGTGTCCCAACAACAACCAAAGGATTTGTTAACCTGGATTTTAACTGGAAGTATAGAACCAGACGAATGGTCTAATCTATATCCTCGCTTGAGCCTTCAACTCCATTCAACACCACTGGACAACCGTCCAGCTCGACCGCTGACCGTGATTCGTAGATTCTGTTCAGTATTTAGGAAACGGTTTACGTCTACATAACGTGACCAAAGAATCCCTACTCATCATTGCTGTATGTTTTTCCGAATTTCCTTTTTGTGAGGAGAATAAGGGGATTAATCTTGTTCGCCAAATATCTAAATATATAACCAGTAATTAACAAAGAAACAAACCATCTTTAGCTGGGGTTTAGAGGTTTCTGGTCTAGAGGGTTTGAGGTCTGGTTGTTTCTGGTCTAGAGGGTTTGAGGTCTGGTTGTTTCTGGTCTAGAGGGTTTGAGGTCTGGTTGTTTCTGGTCTAGAGGGTTTGAGGTCTGGTTGTTTCTGGTCTAGAGGGTTTGAGGTCTGGTTGTTTCTGGTCTAGAGGGTTTGAGGTCTGGTTGTTTCTGGTCTAGAGGGTTTGAGGTCTGGTTGTTTCTGGTCTAGAGGGTTTGAGGTCTGGTTGTTTCTGGTCTAGAGGGTTTGAGGTCTGGTTGTTTCTGGTCTAGAGGGTTTGAGGTCTGGTTGTTTCTGGTCTAGAGGGTTTGAGGTCTGGTTGTTTCTGGTCTAGAGGGTTTGAGGTCTGGTTGTTTCTGGTCTAGAGGGTTTGAGGTCTGGTTGTTTCTGGTCTAGAGGGTTTGAGGTCTGGTTGTTTCTGGTCTAGATGTTTTAGAACAAGAGTGTTTCTGGTCTTGATGGATGAGCCTCTGTGTAAACTGAAACCAGCTTTATCAAAAGCGTGTGTGTGTGTGTGCATTTCCCCTGTATATTTGATCTGTAGTCCTCGGGCAGTGCTTAGCGTTATTTTGTGTGTGTGTGTGTGCACGCGCGTCTGTAGCGCACACAAATTGAGCGATGGCATGCTGCGATTGGGCTCCTGTTGAACAGGCCATATGAAGTAATAAATCTGAAACCCGGAGGGTTGATGGAAGAGTCTCTCTCCACGGTCCTCCTGACGTATCGGATATCCAGACTCCAGATGGCCTCTTCTAGTGCCCCGCCGTACGGCTCCGAGTCACTCCTGTGTGGTGTGTGTTTTGAAGAATGAACCTCCCCGTACCTGGGAGGGGGGAACCCCGGTGTTGTCCTTCAGATGCCTGACCGCTGGAGCTTAATCAGCCGGATTAGCCGCGACGTGGTGGATGTTTTTGTCCTGAAGAGTGACGGTGGTTTTTAAGGAAGGGCTTGTGTTTGCACTTTGCTTCGTGATTCATGGTTTTTGTGGGTTTTTTGATCGCATTTGAGTAAGAACTTTTGAAACCAAAAGTTTCAGTTTTTTGACTACAACATTTTCAAAGTTTGTCACTTTTTAATATTATTTCACAGTCAACTTAAACATTAGATTAGAAGGTTATATACTAATGAAGTAACATCAAAGATTTGTCAGTACTATGGCTGTGTGTATCTATATATCTATATAGATATATAGATACGTTTGTTGCCTATAGGTGTACATGTGCGATGTAGTAGTTGTACAACTTCCGAGATCCCATTCTAAACCTGTCCAGGCCAGAGGTGAGTTCCACATTCACTTAATGTGACAGACTATGCCATTGGTCTAAACTATATCATATATATCTCCCTCTCTCTCTTTTCCCCTTCCTGTCTCTAGTCTTCCCCTGGTGGCCGACCTGCTGGAGACCTGCATCGATGACGTCATTGGGGCTCCTCAGGTCGTTCCCATGGCGACTGCGATGGAGGAGGCGGGCCCTAGTGGAGCTCAGGCCTCCTTCTCCGCCGGCGTTGCCGCAGACGACGGTCTGGGTCTTACAGGTGTGTGTGTGTGTGTGTGTGTGTGTGTGTGTGTGTGTGTGTGTGTGTGTGTGTGTGTGTGTGTGTGTGTGTGTGTGTGTGTGTGTGTGTGTGTGTGTGTGTGTGTGTGTGTGTGTGTGTGTGTGTGTGTGTGTGTGTGTGTGTGTGTGTGCGTGCATCAGAATACACAGTGTTTTTGTCTGCTTCACGTGGCTACATCTTTCTTTCTGTGTCTGTCTGTCCGTCCCTCTGTCTGTCTGTCCCTCTGTCTGTCCGTCCCTCTGTCTGTCTGTCCCTCTGTCTGTCCGTCCCTCTGTCTGTCTGTCCTCTGTCTGTCCGTCTGTCTGTCTGTCCCTCTGTCTGTCTGTCCCTCTGTCTGTCTGTTTGTCAGAAGCAGCGGCTCGTCTGAAGCAGCTGGAGTTGGACAACGCTCCTCTCTCCTCTCTCGCTCCTCTGAAAAATGTCAATGTCAACGTGGCACTGAACAACCAAGTGAGAGAACCTTCTACCACCCGTATTCTACCGCTGTAGTTCAGAGAAGCCCAGATGTAGACGTTTGGTGTTGAATTGAATTGGGCTCCTTTTTAGCACTTTTATCTGACACAATATTCAAGAATAGAGATGACTGAAGCCATCTTTCATCCCAGTTATCGATGGAGGTTGCTTCTTGGTTTGGCGTTAGGATTAAACCGATTTAAAGCAACTGTCCCTGTCTGTCTTTCTCCCTGCGTCTCGCTCTCGGTCTTCTCCGTCTGCCGTGGTGTCTGAGAAGGAGCTGGGGAAGCTGTCCGATAAGTCTGTGTTGAGCAGCGTTGGCTCCAGCCCTGTGGTCGCTCCACGGCGCCCCCCGGAGGAGCTGAAGAGCAACATCCTCAAGGCGCAGGCAGAGGCCGCAGCCCACAAGGTGAACATACTTTTACTGAGTGCAGCTGGCAAACCCATTCTCACAATGTGTGCACAGGGGGGAAAAGTACTGAAATCATATCATACATTGAACCCGTCTGTCTCTCTGTCTCAGGGCTCTTTGGAAGACCACTCCACGGTACTGGGGGATAAGAACTGTAACCTGCAGGCCAGTGCTGGGTGAGACGACAGAATCACACCAAAACCTAAGCATTATATTCTATAGACGCTATATTCTATAAACAATATATTCTAAAAGTGATATAAACATTATTATATAAATGTTATATTCTATAAACCCACCGGACAGCAGCTTCTAATGCCCTGTACAGAACGGCCATACACGGATAGTAACACACACGTGTTTTGGAACTTTCCGGGCGGTTCCAGTTGTTTTATTGTTCTAGAACTTTCTGGCTGGCTGGTTTTCGTGCCGCTGTTCTGTCTTAAAACAACCGTGACCCCAGGCTGACCAGAAGGCTCTAGAGAGCCCAGCTGACCTTGTCTTTAAATACAGGTCACTGGTTTCACTGCTTGCTGCTTGTACATTTAACATACCTTCTATCTTCTTCTGTCTCGACAATAATATGGTGTCTGACAAAAGATATTCAAATAGATTCTGGTTTAGTAACTAACATTTGTTGTATATATTTTTCTAAATGAATGAAGCCCCCTAATTTCCTTAATATATTGTATACATTTTCTCATGTATGAGAAACAACATTACAAATTAAAATGTGTGTTTATTTGATGTTGCCCATGAAGCCTTGAAAGAATTAGTGAATGACCTCAGGTGTTTGTAGTGTAACGGTCAGTAGTGAATGGTGACACCATGTTTGTAGTCTTAACAGTTAGTAGTGAATGACCTCAGGTGTTTGTAGTGTAACGGTCAGTAGTGAATGGTGACACCATGTTTGTAGTCTTAACAGTTGGTAGTGAATGACCTCAGGTGTTTGTAGTGTAGCGGTGTGTAGTGACTGTGGTGACATGTTTGTGTTGTGGTGACCGTGGTGACATCATGTTTGTGGTGACCGTGGTGACATCATGTTTGTGGTGTGGTGACATCATGTTTGTGGTGTGGTGACCGTGGTGACGTCATGTTTGTGGTGTGGTGACGTCATGTTTGTGGTGTGGTGACCGTGGTGACGTCATGTTTGTGGTGTGGTGACGTCATGTTTGTGGTGTGGTGACCGTGGTGACGTCATGTTTGTGGTGTGGTGACGTCATGTTTGTGGTGTGGTGACGTCATGTTTGTGGTGTGGTGACGTCATGTTTGTGGTGTGGTGACCGTGGTGACGTCATGTTTGTGGTGTAGTGACGTCATGTTTGTGGTGTGGTGACGTCATGTTTGTGGTGTGGTGACGTCATGTTTGTGGTGTGGTGACGTCATGTTTGTGGTGTGGTGACGTCATGTTTGTGGTGTGGTGACGTCATGTTTGTGGTGTGGTGACGTCATGTTTGTGGTGTGGTGACGTCAGTTGTGGTGGTGACGTCATGTTGTGGGTGACGTCATGTTTGTGGTGTGGTGACGTCATGTTTGTGGTGTGGTGACGTCATGTTTGTGGTGTGGTGACGTCATGTTTGTGGTGTGGTGACGTCATGTTTGTGGTTTAGTGACCGTGGTGACGTCATGTTTGTGGTGTGGTGACCGTGGTGACGTCATGTTTGTGGTGTGGTGACCGTGGTGACGTCATGTTTGTGGTGTGGTGACGTCATGTTTGTGGTGTGGTGACGTCATGTTTGCGGTGTGGTGACCGTGGTGACGTCATGTTGCGGTGGGTAGTGACCATGGGGGCGTGGCTTCTCTCTCAGGCTGAAGGTGCGTTCGGGCCGTACGGCCAGTAGCTCCTCCCTGACGCCCAGCGGTCGACACGACAGACAGGAGCCACGAGACCTCCTCCCCAAACCCTCCCCCCTGGGAGCGCCAGCAGGACCCAGGTCGGTGTGTCGAGGAGTGTGTAGTAGAATGTGTGTCTGTAGTAGAATGTGTGTCTGTAGAGTGATTGAAGGAAGGAGGGAGGTACTTGTGTGTGACTCCGTCAAACACAAAGAAAGGTACCACTCTGCTTCATCTTAGACCTTTGCTGACACCTGCTGGTTGTGTGTGGTTTCTGCCTGGATACTGTTTTAATAAGCATGTACTGTACACACACACACACGCACACACAAAGAGAACGCGTTCGCTGTACGGCCCTTGGGTCACATTGTGAGCGTCCACGCTAACCATGCTATATGTCGACGTGGCAGAATTGGCATTAGCCCTGGGAGATGCGCTAATTAAGGCCTCCAGTCTTCTGGCTAACGCTGGTCTGAAAGCTCCCTTTGATGTTGTGAATACCAGCAGGACCAGCGACGTGTCCCATTGTTGTCTCAAGGTCACCAGAAGGTGGGATATTAGAGTCTTATTGTAATGCAGAAGACTAGCGTGGCTCATTATGTTCCTTGTTCTCTCAGACGTTCACGTGTTGGTTTATTGGTCAGGTGTGTGAGCTACTGTGTACCACGTACAGTGACATGTTACAGCCAGCTCCAAAGATGGGCACAACATTACAAAAAATATAATACAATTGTACATATTTTACTTAATTGCAGTATAAATATGAATATAACAGTATAAATATGAATATAGCAGAAAATTGTCAAAGAAGATTGTTGGTTAGATATTGTTCTATTGTTAGCCAACTTATTGTCCTTTTACCTTATTGTCCTTCTACCTGAGCACAGGCTCAGTTATTGGAGACTTGTTAGACTTCTGGTGACGAGTTGTTACCTCTTACCCTCCTTTGTTGAAACACTATTGTAAGACGCTTTGGATAAAAGCGTCTGCTAAATGACTAATGTAAACAGTATAACCGTATAAATACGAATAATAACGGTATAATATGAATATAGTAGTACGACAGTATAAATATGAATATAACTGAATATAACGTATAACTATGAATATATATATATAACAGAATAAAAATGAGTACAACAGTATAACTATGAATATTACTGTATAATTATGAATACACCAGTACAAACATGAATATAATAGTATAACTATGAATATAACCGTATATACTTTACTGCAACATTTGCATTCTGCTTAGATGCCAAATTATTTTCACTGTACTTCACTGTAATTTAACATGACATGAACTAAACAGGAATATGACAGTACAACAGTATAACTGAATATAACTGTATAAATATGAATATAACAGTACAACTGTATAACTATGAATATAACTGTATAAATATGAATACAACAGTACAACAGTATAACTATGAATATAACAGTATAAATATGAATATAACGGTACAAATATGAATATAACTCAACATGAATATAACAGTACTACAGTATAACTATGAATGTAACTGTATGAATATAACCTGTTTGACTGAGTGTTTTAGGTGTTGGTGTCGACGGATGGTCTCAGTCGCTTGTTGTCTCTGTAGCGCTGAGAGAGGTTTGGGTTGACGGTGTTTTCTTCGTTCATTTCTCCGTAGCGTGGAGATGTTGGGTGAAGAGCCCAACCCGGCCCGTCTTCCCAGCATGCTCTCCGAGTGCCGTGCCAACCCTCTGGCTCCCAGGGTAAGACCGAGAACACCGCTCGGTACCGAACACCGCTCGGTACCGAACACCGCTCGGTACCGAACACCGCTCGGTACTGCTGCTGCTGGCGGGTCTGGAGAGTTCTGAGCTGATCTCTCTTTTTTAATGTTGTTAAGTACAAGAGATGTGAGATCTCTAGAATTCAGTTATTTGTCTTCTGTTGTATTCCAGTATGTTTTCAACTATGCTTTAGTAACAAAAAAATTGAAAAAAAATGCATTTCTTGGCGTTTCCTCGATATTTTCCAAGATGGTATTCTTTGTTTGCCTAAAACTATCGATCTGTCCAGCAGATTCTCTACCGGTTAGTTAGTTTATTGTTGTTGGTATTCTCTGCTGAATACCGTGTTAACCACTCTGTAGGTGAAGCCAGACGAGATGGACCACCCGCCGTCCGATAACCTGATTGACTTCACCGATCCCACCCCCGCGGTACGTCTCAGTGGTACAGTCCACTCGCCCGTGTCCACAGTCAATGTTCTTTACGTAGACCTTCATAACAGTTAGGCTCTCACTATAACAATACTGTACACAAATGTGTGTGTGTGTGTGCCCCCGTGGTTGGGTTAAATCCATCCATCCATACGTGACGGTAACTATAACTCTCGAGGGGAGGTGAATTAAATGAAGTGTAATTTGGCTCCTGAGACGGTATGTGGTGTTTGCAGGTCACTCGACAGCTCGGTGCTAAATGTCACATATTGGGCCCCGTGTGGTCGGAGTGGAATCGATACGTTCAAGAGCATTTCAGAAATAATGGACCTATTGATTTTCCGCAAATGCTTGACCTTCCAGTCGGGAGCTCACATCCACTCCTCCCAATATAGACACACACACACACACACACACACACACACACACACACACACACACACACACACACACACACACACACACACACACACACACACACACACACACACACACACACACACACACACACACACACACAGTGTGTTCTTCAACGCAGAAGTATGATTTGTCATTCAGTGTTATTTACTAATAGTTTTATTTGTTTGCTCTCCCCCCCAGCTCCCGCCGGTCCAGCCGGCTAAACCGTTGATCACCCCGCGCTGGATCATACCCGCCACTGCTGTACGCAACCACAGCTTCTCTCTCTCGCTCTCAGTAGCTAGCCACTCGCTAGTGGGGGCCAAGGTTTCAGCGAGCTAGTGGACTGTCCTTTCTTTACTCTACTGCTTACAGTTTTACATGACGGTACCTTTGAGTCCATTAGTCATTCGTCATCCATCGGTCTAAGTGTGGATAATGTCAAAAATGTCCATTCTTTCGTATGTCTTTAATTTGTACAATGTTTATTTATGGCTATAACTCACATTAGTTTCTGATTATTATAATGGTCTGAATGCACAAGCTTGAGCAGCCTGTAGTTCACTTTCCGACCAAAGGGGCCAGTAGTGAGAAGGGATTTCTGTTTCTTACACATAGTACCTTAAAACGAAACCATTGTCCCACAGAATTAAGAATGAGCTATTTTAGGCCCAAATTGGTTTACGTATAGTTGGCGTATTACTTAAGTTCCACGATATAGACCAAAAGAAGGATTCCAATTATTCCCCAAATTCCCAAAATGTGCTCAGTTGGGATATATGGCTATATATCGTAGTTATGATGCAGGCCTGCACTTCATCCAATCACATCGCTCTGTAGCTTTGTATTTTGACTCATTCAAATACCGTGGTAGCTTTGCTCTGACAAACCCTCTCTGAAAAGAAGCCTCACGAAAAAGACGTTTCACCTGTCACCTGACTTCCATTGTACAGAGCCTCCTGGTGAACGGGGCTCTAGCAATAGCCCCGAGTTGAGTGTTCTACACTGAGATGATTGTGTGTAGTTTCCTCAACCCCTTCCTAACCTCGCGTTCCCCTGGTCTCGACGCAGCCTCCATGCGCCTTCACCAATGGCCCGCTTGACCTTGACCCGTCTGCCAAGGTCACCCCTCCCCCGCCGGCAGAGAGGGGGCGCACCCCCTCCCCCGCCATCCCCCTCCTCACCCAAACTCAACACGGCATCCTCACCTCCAGGTAAACTCCTCGTAGGGAAAACACGGTGGATGTTTGGGCTCTGAACACAAACATCCCCAACCAAATCTGTCTAACTTTGTAGCTCAGCTTATGTACGAATGTCTTCCTGTTCTTCCGTTCACCAGAGAACAGTCTGTCCTTCAGTCGGGGTCAGGGGGATTGGTTCTAATGAGTCAACGCTGATCTAATCACGATGTTCCGGACACCGTGATTATGTATTTTTTCCGCCTGCGTGATGAACGGTCGCCTGCATCAATCTGTCTCTCCTCCGTTCTCCTCCCAAAGTGTCGTGGGAGCTCAGCCAACCCTGGAGGAAGGAGCCAGACCCAAGGGACTGCTGACCACCGAGCTCTGAGACGAGGTGGACCTCCACCGAGCTCTGAGACGAGGTGGACCTCCACCGAGCTCTGAGACGAGGGGGACCTCCACCGAGCTCTGCGACGAGGGGGACCTCCACCGAGCTCTGCGACGAGGGGGACCTCCACCGAGCTCTGAGACGAGGTGGACCTCCACCGAGCTCTGCGACGAGGGGGACCTCCACCGAGCTCTGAGACGAGGTGGACCTCCACCGAGCTCTGAGACGAGGTGGACCTCCACCGAGCTCTGAGACGAGGTGGACCTCCACCGAGCTCTGAGACGAGGTGGACCTCCACCGAGCTCTGAGACGAGGTGGACCTCCACCGAGCTCTGAGACGAGGTGGACCTCCACCGAGCTCTGAGACGAGGTGGACCTCCACCGAGCTCTGAGTCGAGGTGGACCTCCACCGAGCTCTGAGTCGAGGTGGACCTCCACCGAGCTCTGAGTCGAGGTGGACCTCCACCGAGCACTGAGACGAGGTGGACCTCCACCGAGCACTGAGACGAGGTGGAGGTCCACCGAGCTCTGAGACGAGGTGGAGGTCCACCGAGCTCTGAGACGAGGTGGACCTCCACCTCGTCTCAGAGCTCGGTGGAGGTCCACCTCGTCTCAGAGCTCGGTGGAGGTCCACCTCGTCTCTCTCCATCACACCCAACCCTCCCTCCTCCGGACCCTCTCCTCCTCTACTCCGCCAGCGACAACCACCATAGACCACCAATCCCCATCCCAATAGACTACCAATCCCCACCCCAAGAGACCATCAGAATTTTTTGATTTTTTTACCTGAGAAGTTTTAAAGGGAGCACTGGGACACTTGTTAAAGAAAGAGCGTTGGGTGTTTAAGGTGTGAGGAGAGATGTAACTCCACTGTGTTTCTAAACCCAGCTCACTGTAATCTGTCCTCGTGATGCGGACGCTGCATTCCCTGTAATGACGCTTTTATTTTGACAGCACATATTATTAATACACGTAGCGTAGGTGATGCATCACAGCCACTGGATATGAGAGAAGTCTGTTTTTCCACTGGATTCTCACTCAACACTGGACCTGGACTCTCTCACTGGAAACACTGGATCTGGATGTGTTCACTGCATCGATGAGAGCTCTCCACCTTTTATTTTTCACTGGCGTTTTGAAATCTTGATCTTAAACCCTTTTTACATTCCATTTTTAGTTGTTCTGATGAAGGATTTTCAATGTGCGATCTATTTTTGCAAGTCTTCATGAAGTGTGTGTGTGTGTGTGTGTGTGTGTGTGTGTGTGTGTGTGTGTGTGTGTGTGTGTGTGTGTGTGTGTGTGTGTGTGTGTGTGTGTGTGTGTGTGTGTGTGTGTGTGTGTGTGTGTGTGTGTGTGTGTGTGTGTGTGTGTGTGTGTGTGTGTGTGTGTGAGAGAGGTGAACACTGTGTGTGTGAGAGAGAGAGAGAGAGAGAGAGGTGAACACTGTGTGTGTGAGAGAGAGAGAGAGAGAGAGAGGTGAACACTGTGTGTGTGAGAGAGAGAGAGAGAGAGAGAGAGAGAGGTGAACACTGTGCGTGTGTGTGAGAGAGAGAGAGAGAGAGGTGAACACTGTGCGTGTGTGTGAGAGAGAGAGAGATGTGGGTGTTTGCATGTCTTTCACTGTTGAGAAGGTAAAACCCAACTGCTGGCTTGTGTTCAAGAGTCACGGTTTTCTTGCGCTTTTAACTCATTACAGTCTTCTACAACAAATCATATTGTCTCTCCTTGGTCAGTTACTGTTCGGAGAACCTTTTATTTGTACAAGATGACACTGTGATGCTATTCTGTCTGGAGGTCAGGTCCGATCTGTTTGGATGGCGTTTCCTTAACGCTGAACTCTGCCTTGTGGTGAGTGACTATCATGTTATAACCAACTGTGACAACTGTTTCAAACTGTCTAAAACATTTGGTTATTTTATGATTGGAAGGGAATGGTTAAGTGATGCCGAGGCTGCCATTCTTCTTCCAGCTGTTTGCGTCACTAAAGGCGCTCACAGATAGAAATGTCTTTCTGTAAACGATCAATGGAATCTAATCGTTATTGACGATTTGATGTGACATCACCAATATATGATGGGATCACAGAGGCTCATTCAGCCTGTTTTTTTTTTTGTTTTTTTATCACAAGCTCATCACAATACTCAAGTATGTTGTTAGGAGCTGGTGTTTATCTCCGTACCGCGGCGTCTGTGTACTGTAGATATGAAGTAGATTTATATATATTTTTATTAAGAAGGGTTAACTGTAGCCCTGGGTTCAGCCCTGGGTTCTCCTGACCTCCAGACAACTGGACACATGTTTGATAAGATTCACATCTTTGGCTTTTTCGTTTTATTTTATTTTAGATTCAATAATTATTATTTTTTGACCTTTTCTATGATGATTGGATTTTCTCTGAAAGGCGTAACACTGAAATACGTTTTCATCATCGTATGTTGAACTGTATGCTGGATGCACACCATGTTGAGAGAGATTTCTAACACACCGCGGTCCAGGTAGTATTGATTATAGGCAATAAAAAAAAACATATTCATATGATTTCATTTTTTCAACACATTTTCTCTCTCTTACACATATTTCCATAAAGCTTGAGTCTTGAGTTGATTTCACTGGCCAACTGTAAGCAGTAATGTACTGTAGTGGTACAGGTGTGTATAGGGAGGTCGTGGAACGGGAACGGTGTGAATTGTGCCATCTGGATTTTTGTCATGAATGACATGATTACCATCACATTACATTATGTGTCCTGTTACAGTAGGTTATTATTTTTAGTTTGTATTGTAGAAAACTTTATTAGTAAATGTGTGGGAAACGGCATATTGTTGATATTGAGTATGGCTGCATATTGTTCTCTTCTAACCGTGTATTATTATTATATATTATATAGCTGTATATATATTAGCTGTACAACCAGTGTGTACAACATGAGTATTATATAATAAATAGGCCTACCTAAAAAAAACATTTACCTATTATTTTCTTCCACTTTCATGATAGTCTAAACACTTTAACTGAACAGAGGATGTATTTAAATGTACATTTTCTTTCACTTTAAATACAAATCACGCCATGGGAAAAAATAACTTCAACAAGTAAGCTATGAACGCTTCAGTAGAGTATTGTTTGTGTGGTTCCAGGTTTGGCCGCCAGAGGGCAGTCTGGCGCTGTGTATCTCGGTGTCTGTAAAGTGCTCGGAGTGACTGTCCTGGCCTTTATCACCATATGGAATAATCATCCCCTTATCTGATTAGTTTTTAATAACCAGCGCATGGAATAAACCCGGTCCCCTACTTAAAGAGGATATGAATATATATATATATATATATATGTATATATTTCCAATGCGGGCCGCATCTATGTCTGGTGTCTCTATATTTATAATGAAGCCACGTTTAGTAAAGTGCATATTGCTCTACTTTAACTGTGTTATGCAAATTGAACATTGATTAAAAAATAATGCAGCACAATATATATTATATATAGCTATATATCTAGATATATAGCTATACCGGTATAGCTATATATCTATATCTATAGATAGATATCTAGATATAGATATATCTAGATATAGATATAGAATTATCTATCTCTATATCTAGAGATAGATATATCTAGATATAGATATAGTTATATCTATATCTAGATATATAGATACGTATCTATATAGATATAGATATATGTATATATATATATAGATATAACTATATCGATATGTAGATATATCTATATCTATAGATATATCTATATAGATATACATATATCTATATAGATAGATATATATAGATAGATAGATACATATCTATATAGATATATGTATATCTGTATATCTATATATATATGTATCTATATAAATATATATGTATCTATGTATATATATATACATAGATACATATATAGATACATATCTATATAGATATAGATATATCTATATAGATATATATCTATATATGTATCTATGTATATCTATATATGTATCTATGTATATCTATATATATGTATCTATATATATACGTATATCTATATAGATATACATATATCTATATAGATACATATATATCTATATAGATATATACATATATAGATATATCTATATAGATATATATCTATATATGTATATATGTATATCTATATATATGTATCTATATATATACGTATATCTATATAGATATAGATATATCTATATAGATATATATCTATATATGTATATTTATATATATGTATCTATATATATACGTATATCTATATAGATATACGTATATCTATATAGATATACATATATCTATATAGATACATATATATCTATATAGATATGTATATACGTATATCTATATAGATATATATATCTATATATATATGTATCTATATATGTATATATGTATATCAGTGAACACTACGCTCACAGTGAACACAATCTACGCTCACAGTGAACACTACGCTCACGGTGAACAATATCTACACTCACAGTGAACACTATCTACACTCACAGTGAACACTATCTACACTCACAGTGAACACTATCTACACTCAGTGAACAATATCTACACTCACAGTGAACACTATCTACACTCACAGTGAACACGCTCTCTACACTCACGGTGAACACTATCTACACTCACAGTGAACACTATCTACACTCACAGTGAAAACGCTCTCTACACTCACAGTGAACACTATCTACGCTCACAGTGAACACTATCTACACTCACAGTGAAAACGCTCTCTACACTCACAGTGAACACTATCTACACTCACAGTGAACACGCTCTCTACACTCACAGTGAACACGATCTACAATCACAGTGAACACGCTCTCTACACTAACAGTGAACACGATCTACACTCACGGTGAACACGCTCTCTACAATCACAGTGAACACTATCTACACTCACAGTGAACACGCTCTCTGCACTCACAGTGAACACTATCTACACTCACAGTGAACACTATCTACACTCACAGTGAACACTATCTACACTCACAGTGAACACTATCTACAATCACAGTGAACACTATCTACACTCACAGTGAACACTATCTACACTCACAGTGAACACTATCTACACTCACAGTGAACACTATCTACACTCACAGTGAACACTATCTACACTCACAGTGAACACTATCTACACTCACGGTGAACACGCTCTCTACACTCACAGTGAACACGCTCTCTACACTCACAGTGAACACGCTCTCTACACTCACAGTGAACACTATCTACACTCACAGTGAACACTATCTACACTCACGGTGAACACTATCTACACTCACAGTGAACACTATCTACACTCACAGTGAACACTATCTACACTCACAGTGAACACTATCTACACTCACGGTGAACACGCTCTCTACACTCAGTGAACACTATCTACACTCTCAGTGAACACTATCTACACTCACAGTGAACACTATCTACACTCACAGTGAACACACTCTCTACACTCACAGTGAACACTATCTACACTCACAGTGAACACTATCTACACTCAAAGTGAACACTATCTACACTCACAGTGAACACTATCTACACTCAAAGTGAACACTATCTACACTCACGGTGAACACGCTCTCTACACTCACAGTGAACACTATCTACACTCACGGTGAACACGCTCTCTGCACTCACAGTGAACACTATCTACACTCACAGTGAACACTATCTACACTCACAGTGAACACTATCTACACTCACGGTGAACACGCTCTCTACACTCAGTGAACACTATCTACACTCTCAGTGAACACTATCTACACTCACAGTGAACACTATCTACACTCACAGTGAACACACTCTCTACACTCACAGTGAACACTATCTACACTCACAGTGAACACTATCTACACTCACAGTGAACACTATCTACACTCACAGTGAACACTATCTACACTCAAAGTGAACACTATCTACACTCACGGTGAACACGCTCTCTACACTCACAGTGAACACTATCTACACTCACGGTGAACACGCTCTCTGCACTCACAGTGAACACTATCTACACTCACAGTGAACACTATCTACACTCACAGTGAACACTATCTACACTCACGGTGAACACGCTCTCTGCACTCACAGTGAACACTATCTACACTCACAGTGAACACGCTCTCTACACTCACAGTGAACACGCTCTCTACACTCACAGTGAACACTATCTACACTCACAGTGAACACGCTCTCTACACTCACAGTGAACACTATCTACACTCAAAGTGAACACTATCTACACTCACAGTGAACACTATCTACACTCACGGTACACGCTCTCTACACTCACAGTGAACACTATCTACACTCACAGTGAACACGCTCTCTACACTCACAGTGAACACGCTCTCTACACTCACAGTGAACACTATCTACAATCACAGTGAACACGCTCTACACTCACAGTGAACACTATCTACACTCGGTGAACACGCTCTCTACACTCAGTGAACACGCTCTCTACACTCAGTGAACACTATCTACACTCACGGTGAACACGCTCTCTACACTCACAGTGAACACTATCTACACTCACAGTGAACACTATCTACACTCACAGTGAACACGCTCTCTACACTCACGGTGAACATGCTCTCTACAATCACAGTGAACACTATCTACACTCACAGTGAACACTATCTACACTCACGGTGAACACTATCTACACTCACAGTGAACACTATCTACACTCACAGTGAACACTATCTACACTCACGGTGAACACGCTCTCTACACTCAGTGAACACTATCTACACTCTCAGTGAACACTATCTACACTCACAGTGAACACACTCTCTACACTCACAGTGAACACTATCTACACTCACAGTGAACACGCTCTCTACACTCACTAGTGAACACTATCTACACTCAAAGTGAACACTATCTACACTCACGGTGAACACGCTCTCTACACTCACAGTGAACACTATCTACACTCACGGTGAACACGCTCTCTGCACTCACAGTGAACACTATCTACACTCACAGTGAACACTATCTACACTCACAGTGAACACTATCTACACTCACGGTGAACACGCTCTCTGCACTCACAGTGAACACTATCTACACTCAGTGAACACTATCTACACTCACAGTGAACACGCTCTCTACACTCACAGTGAACACTATCTACACTCAAAGTGAACACTATCTACACTCACAGTGAACACTATCTACACTCACGGTACACGCTCTCTACACTCACAGTGAACACTATCTACACTCACAGTGAACACTATCTACAATCACGGTACACGCTCTCTACACTCACAGTGAACACTATCTACACTCACGGTACACGCTCTCTACACTCACAGTGAACACGCTCTCTACAATCACAGTGAACACGCTCTACACTCACAGTGAACACTATCTACACTCGGTGAACACGCTCTCTACACTCAGTGAACACGCTCTCTACACTCAGTGAACACTATCTACACTCACGGTGAACACGCTCTCTACACTCACAGTGAACACTATCTACACTCACAGTGAACACTATCTACACTCACAGTGAACACTATCTCTATACTCACAGTGAACACGCTCTCTACACTCACAGTGAACACTATCTACACTCACAGTGAACACTATCTACACTCATGGTGAACACGCTCTCTACACTCACAGTGAACACTATCTACACTCACAGTGAACACTATCTACACTCACAGTGAACACTATCTACACTCACGGTGACCACTATCTACACTCACAGTGAACACTATCTACACTCACAGTGAACACGCTCTCTACACTCACAGTGAACACTATCTACACTCACAGTGAACACTATCTACACTCATGGTGAACACGCTCTCTACACTCACAGTGAACACTATCTACACTCACAGTGAACACTATCTACACTCACAGTGAACACTATCTACACTCACGGTGACCACTATCTACACTCACAGTGAACACTATCTACACTCACGGTGAACATGCTCTCTACAATCACAGTGAACACTATCTACACTCACAGTGAACACTATCTACACTCACGGTGAACACTATCTACACTCACAGGGAACACTATCTACACTCACAGTGAACACTATCTACACTCACAGTGAACACTATCTACACTCACAGTGAACACTATCTACACTCACAGTGAACACTATCTACACTCACAGTGAACACGCTCTCTACACTCACGGTGAACATGCTCTCTACAATCACAGTGAACACTATCTACACTCACAGTGAACACTATCTACACTCACGGTGAACACTATCTACACTCACAGTGAACACTATCTACACTCACAGTGAACACTATCTACACTCACAGTGAACACTATCTACACTCACAGTGAACACTATCTACACTCACGGTGAACACGCTCTCTACACTCAGTGAACACTATCTACACTCTCAGTGAACACTATCTACACTCACAGTGAACACTATCTACACTCACAGTGAACACACTCTCTACACTCACAGTGAACACTATCTACACTCACAGTGAACACTATCTACACTCACGGTGAACACGCTCTCTACACTCAGTGAACACTATCTACACTCTCAGTGAACACTATCTACACTCACAGTGAACACTATCTACACTCACAGTGAACACACTCTCTACACTCACAGTGAACACTATCTACACTCACAGTGAACACGCTCTCTACACTCACAGTGAACACTATCTACACTCAAAGTGAACACTATCTACACTCACAGTGAACACTATCTACACTCAAAGTGAACACTATCTACACTCACGGTGAACACGCTCTCTACACTCACAGTGAACACTATCTACACTCACGGTGAACACGCTCTCTGCACTCACAGTGAACACTATCTACACTCACAGTGAACACTATCTACACTCACAGTGAACACGCTCTCTGCACTCACAGTGAACACTATCTACACTCACAGTGAACACTATCTACACTCACAGTGAACACGCTCTCTACACTCACAGTGAACACGCTCTCTACACTCACAGTGAACACTATCTACACTCACAGTGAACACTATCTACACTCACAGTGAACACTATCTACACTCACAGTGAACACTATCTACACTCACAGTGAACACTATCTACACTCAAAGTGAACACTATCTACACTCACAGTGAACACTATCTACACTCAAAGTGAACACTATCTACACTCACGGTGAACACGCTCTCTACACTCACAGTGAACACTATCTACACTCAAAGTGAACACTATCTACACTCACGGTGAACACGCTCTCTGCACTCACAGTGAACACGCTCTCTATACTCACGGTGAACACGCTCTCTATACTCACGGTGAACGCGCTCTGTACTTCCTTTAGGAACATGATGTCTGCTCCTCTTTCACTTCCAAACACATGAGGACCGCCATCAGCAAATCATAAACCAAATCACACACACAAATAAGAATGTGTGTGTGTGTGTGTGTTTGTGTTGTGTTTTTGTGTGTGTGTTATTGATGAATGAATACATGGTTATACGGAGACATGGTTATACATGGTTATTTCACTGTAATTGTTTTCACTGTCATTTTGCAT
>CM051015.1:4586744-4591744 GCA_027704905.1 Muraenolepis orangiensis | reverse complement strand
CACACACACACTATGATAATCGTGTTTAAATTGATCTGTGACAGAGCACATAAAGCATCTGTCTGTCGCAGAGTCGAGAGTGACGTCAGAAAGATGATGTTTGTATGATTGTATGACACTGAATGTAAAGATGTAATTATATAATACGAGACTATGAATTATTCCAACTTTATTAGAGATGTTTGGTTTGGGTCATCACAAAAGTATTAAAAGGGGGGGTTCAGTTGTTTAGTTAAGTTAAGTTGTTTGCAAACTCAACACATTGTAATAAAGGGGTCACATTATGTAAACAGGTGTGAGTGTGATTAGACATCACAGGATAGTCATGTGACTGCCAAGCGGGAGAACAAGAGTGGAGGGGAAATTCAAGAGCCACGATGCGAGGGGTATGTGGCAGGGGTTACAGACAATAACAAACTTCAGAGGGAGAACCAGTTGTGTAGAGAACTCCTCTACCTCGCTCCCAGGAGAGATAAATACTTTTTCTGCTCGGTTCGACGTGAACGGCAGCCCGCCAAAGCCAGCGCCGCCTGAGGAGACCAGCCTGCTGAACGTCTCGGAGGCGGATGTGCGCCGCACCTTCAAGCGGCTGAACATCCGTGAGGCGGCAGGCCCCGACGACATCCCGGGCCGCGTCCTCAGAGCATGCGCAGACCAGTTGGCAGGAGTCTTTGCAGACATCTTCAACCTCTCCCTGTCCCAGGCTGTTGCTCCCGCGGTCTTCAAGATGTCCACCATCGTGCCTGTCCCTAAACAACCCAAGGTAACATGCCTGAATGACTATAGACCTGTAGCCCTCACCTCGATTGTCAGCAAATGCTTCGAGAGGTTGGTCAAGGACTTCATTTGCTCCGTGTTACCTGCCACACTGGACCCATGGCAATTTGCATATCGTCAAAACAGATCCACGGACGACACAATTGCCATGGCTTTCCACACTGCACTTTCTCACCTGGAGGGAAAGAACTGTTATGTGCGAATGCTGTTTGTGGACTACAGCTCAGCGTTCAACATGATAGTTCCTGCCAAGCTCGACACCAAGCTTAGAGGTCTAGGCGTGCCCCCATCCACGTGCAGCTGGATACTGGACCTCCTGTCGGACCGCAGCCAGGTGGTGAGGATGGGCAGCACCACCTCAGAGCCACTGACCCTCAACACGGGAGCCCCCCAGGGATGCGTGCTGAGCCCTCTCCTCTACTCCCTCTACACCCACGACTGCAAGGCTATGCACAGCTCCAACGTCATCAAGTTTGCTGATGACACGACATTGATGGGCCTGATCGCCGGCGACGAAGAGACGGCCTACAGGGAGGAGGTTGGATCACTGGAGTGGTGCCACATGGTCCACGCACACCAAACGAATCATAAAAGACATTGCCCACCCCAGCCACGAACTGTATTCACTTTTACCGTCAGTCAGGCGATACCGCAGTATCAAGTGCCGCACAAATAGACTTAGAGACAGCTTCCACAGTCAAGCCATCAGGCTGCTGAACAAGGGTGTATAGCATATAATGTATATTTTATTACATTGATTTATATATATATATATTGCTATTTTTCTGTGCTGACATATTGCATTTTATATATTGCTTTTTTATATATTTAACTTTATACAGTTTTGTACTTTTTTACTTATTTTTATTCTATTCTGTTTGTAACTGTTTGTAACTCTATAACTGCTGTCTGTCGTCGGGTATTGCACATAAGATTTTCACTCATTGCTTATACTTGTGTAAACTGTGAAGTGACAATAAACTTGACTTGAACTTGAGGTGAGGCTGCTTCAACCAGCCACCAACCACACACACTCACCACATAATAGGCAAATAAAGCTTTCTAGGTTTGAGTTGTCAGACGTGAAGGCAGATAGATGGACACTGTCTGTGTGCTTCTAACTGTTTTGTGTACAGTATTGCCATAGTATAGTGTTGTATAATATAAGTATAGTACATAGTATAGTATATAGTGTTAAATTGTAGGAAATTCATACTGCGGGAGGGAATGGGGAGAAAGCGTCCATTGTACTTGAAAATCTTGAATATTTCATTTGAATAGCTTTAACCTGGAAGTATAGAGACAATTACACATCGTGTTACGATAATGACTGAATGAACATGGATGGATGAATAGGTGGATAAGACTTAAACCTTTTCTAACCCTGATCATCACTGAATTAAATTACACACTCCTCGTCTCTTCCTTAACACACACACACACACACACACACACACACACACACACACACACACACACACACACACACACACACACACACACACACACACACACACACACACACACACACACACACACACACTCTCTCTCTCTCTCTGAGGGTGAGGTGGTCTGGTGGTCCGTGTCACATGCTGGGTTTGATTACAGGGTTTGTTCTCAATCTCTGGCTCCTTCTAAAGCAAACATCTTGTTGTTGACCTAACCTGTCTGCTACCTCGCTAGCGTTCCCCATCCCGTCTCAGGCCCTCACACACGGGCTTCACACGGGAACCCAATCTGGTCCTGGATCAGGACGCTTGGAGAAGAAAAAACACACACCAGACTATGAGGAAATGAATTTAAAAAAAACGCTTAACAAAACCCACTCAAAATTGTCAATATTTTGATGAATGATATTTATTTGAAAGAATATTTGAAAACCAAACAATAAAATCCAACTGTAGAAGAAACACATAGTCAAAAATGACTTTGTTGATGTATTTATAGTACATCTGTAATAGTTTGGGATACATTTAATTGAATGGTTCACGCGCCATACTATGTTGCACCAGAGATGACGCTAGTAAAATATCTTTTACATTTGATTTTAAATCAAATATTATCCATTTCTATTTATAATTATTTCCCCTGACCTGAAAAAGACAGATAAGTTTCTGCAGGGTTCAGCCCAATATACAATAAGAAGACTCAAATCCTCCCATTTAATTAGAATATAGTATTTGGAGGGCATTGTATTGAATTTAATTAAAAATGTATTCCTGGGGAAATTAAAGAGCCTTAAAGAGATTTAAAATCACACAACACCAATGGTTTACAATGTTAACATTTCCATTCCAAACCCAACTGAGCAGAGTCAAAGCAGAGGGAGCTGTAGCTCAGTGGACTTGGGTGTTGTAGTCCCAGAAGATAGGTGTTGTAGTTCTGCATATAAGTAGCACAGGGGAAAAATCAATTGTGCAATTAATCATGATAAAATTAAATATGGGCCAAAATTAATTATGGGCCAGGACCAAGCTCCGGACCTGGGGCGACAGGACCTTGTTCAGCCCTCTCCCTCTGGAACAACCTCCCAATCCATCCGCAACCACCCTACCCTCCTTCAAACCACCACCCTACCATCCTTCAAACCACCACCCTACCATCCTTCAAACAACCACCCTACCGTCCTTCAGCCACCACCCTACCATCCTTCAAACCACCACCCTACCATCCTTCAAACAACCACCCTACCCTCCTTCAAACAACCACCCTACCATCCTTCAAACAACCACCCTACCATCCTTCAAACAACCACCCTACCATCCTTCAAACAACCACCCTACCATCCTTCAACCACCACCCTACCCTCCTTCAAACAACCACCCTACCGTCCTTCAAACAACCACCCTACTATCCTTCAAACAACCACCCTACCATCCTTCAAACAACCACCCTACCATCCTTTAAACAACCACCCTACCCTCCTTCAAACAACCACCCTACCCTCCTTCAAACAACCACCCTACCCTCCTTCAAACAACCACCCTACCGTCCTTCAGGTAACCACCCTACCATCCTTCAAACAACCACCCTACCATCCTTTAAATAACCACCCTACCATCCTTCAAACAACCACCCTACCCTCCTTCAAACAACCACCCTACCATCCTTCAGGTACCACCCTACCATCCTTCAAACAACCACCCTACCATCCTTCAAACAACCACCCTACCCTCCTCTACGACCCACCACTGGCTTTCCCTGCTCAACATCCTCCCCTCTATCCCATGTCTCTAATTTTAAATAATAATGCTGCTTTATTTATTATTGTATCTTATCTGTCTTATCTGTCTTATTTTTAATCTATGTAACCTTAAATGATAAAAGTGCATTGGGTATCCAGAAAAACACTATATAAATTGAATGCATAAATTTTCATTATTATATGAAATGTATTTGCAAAAGTCAAGATGATTTAAAAGCAACAAAAAAAAACAAATGAAAATTTGAATATCAATACACAGCACACATGGACGCTTTAGAACCCCGACCCCACATTTACTTTTCCTAGTTTCTTTTAAAAGGACATGTTGTGCTTAACACACCAACAGCTCTCCTCCGAGGAGATCCGTCAGAACAACAGGACACACTAATGACATCCATCTGTTGGATCGGCCGTTGGAACGTGAGATGAATCGCGACGACAACAAAGAAACAGAAAAGTCAACCATCGGATCCTCTGACCTTCACATGAACTACACTCTGGAACCCCAACTACACGGAGGACCTTGACATTGTCAAAAGATGAAATATCTCTTTAATTTATTCAGCATGTGTGTGTGTAATAGGGAGGAACGCATTGGATTTGGCCGAAGCGTGAATAAAAATGATTGTCTGATTATAAAAAAGGCAATTTGACTCTCCGCTTCTCTCCAGAAGTCCGGATCATCATCTGGGCACACGCCGTGGCATCCTCTCCTCTCATCACTCCAGTTTAGGAGTGGTTTATCGGCGTGAAATATTAGTGTTGGACAGCTGGATAGCAGCCCGGACGACACCGGCTGAGTCGCCCGGCTTCTGGCTTCTCCCTGGTGAGAGCATCTCGGATCATCTGACTCCATGTCCTCCAGCCAGGTTGAATGTCACTCATCTTAAGCTCAATGTAAGCCCTTCACACTGTTTTCCTGTTCTGACATGCTGATGATACAACAAATACAACATTCCCTTTTAATTCACAAGACCACACTGGAGGAGTAACACTGGAAACCACTAAAGACACAAAC
>CM051015.1:4576744-4581744 GCA_027704905.1 Muraenolepis orangiensis | reverse complement strand
GGAGGTGAATAGGGAGTGAATAGGGAGTGAACAGGGAGTGACTAGGGAGTGAATAGGGAGTGAATAGGAGTGAATAGGGAGTGAACAGGAGTGAATAGGGAGTGAATAGGGAGTGAATAGGGAGTGAACAGGGAGTGAATAGGGAGTGAACAGGGAGTGAATAGGGAGTGAACAGGAGTGAACAGGGAGTGACTAGGGAGTGAACAGGGAGTGAACAGGGAGTGACTAGGGAGTGAATAGGGAGTGAACAGGGAGTGAATAGGGAGTGAACAGGGAGTGAACAGGGAGTGAAGGAGTGATATAATAAAAATATAATTACAATATATATGTAATTAAAATGACAAATGTATAAAAAAAATAATGTTTGATGCTTCTGCAAGAGATGTAGAGATATGTGTGGCCAGTGGCTCAGCTGTGCAGTAAAAGTACTCAAGGAGACTTGATGAATTGTTTTGGTTGAAGCTTTATCAAAGTGGACATTCAAGGCTAGGAATACACTTTCACCACTGATGCAAATATATCCTCATGAACAAATGCAAATGATTTGTTTGTTTTCTTTTATTTTCAGTGAATAATTGATGTGTCTTCATCGTCACAAAGCACTGTTTAGTGAACAAACTTTTGTTGGATTTAATAAAACGTTGTAGACTAGTCCCTTAAAATCGCCTTTTATTTTAAAGTTTTGACAGTATCCAAGCAATCTTAAAGCTGGTAGTTTAACACTCTTAATTGTAAATGCGGAGTTATTGATTATAAATGCTTTGGATATATTATATATATATATATAACTCTGTTGTACTTGACTATGTTAAGGTGATGCAACGCCCGGTTATACTGCGTTTCTGTCTAAATGTATAGTTTCTAGAGCCATGGCGTCTTAATGATGGTATTAAGAGGTGGACTAACTCAGGTAGGACTGACATCACTGAAGGCCTATAAATGCCTATACCGTTACCTGGAGATATTCGCCTGCTTTTCTCGCTTTTCTCGCTTTTCTCATTTGCGACTGCATGATGGAGGTGTCAGAAGACGATTTTAACAAAAAAAGTACGTACGTTGGTTGTCTAGTCAGGACATTTTAGCTTATCCTCACAGCCAGCTGCGGGGAAAGTTTATTTTATCAATGCCGGCTGAGTTTGTGTTCGCCGGGTTTCCGACAATGGGAAGACGATGCTACCGTCATCATTGGTCCGTTAGCAATAATAGAAGAACAATGGAAGAACAGGTAGAACTCCTTAATGCTAAGGCCTTACAAGCTGCAGATCCGGGACATGATGTGGCTCAACAGGTTACAATCGCTCTTCTAAAGCGAGAGTGTAGTCTGATTTCATGTCCGAGTTTTTGCCTCATAGAAACTTGTTTATTTTCTCTTTTTAAAGATCAAATCCATGATAACATAATCAACCAACATTTTTGACTGAGTTTTTCTTCATCCCTTCCCATGGATGGTCAGCCATTTCCCGTTGGTTGGGACTCCACCTGTCAGCTGGTTCCCAGTGGAGTCCCGCCCCCCAGGAACATGATTGGTCGAAGCAAAAAAAAGGACTTGTAAAGCTGGTCTGCCATCAGACTTTAGATGTTCTAAAGTCTAATTAGTGAGACTAGGTTTGTTTTAACCCTGTCATGTTCACATTGTTCGCACACCAGTGACTGTAAATTGGCGTATGCGGCTCAAATAAAGTGAATGGAAGAGAATTTAAATTGCATTGTGGCTAACTCTTGATCCTCTTACAGCCTCTGTAGCCTCTCATCATGAATGAGCTGAGAACGCCCAAGGTCAGGACGGTCTCACAAGGTCAGGACGGTCTCACAAGGCTAGTCAAAATGCTTTGTTAAAAGTATCAAAGTAATTTGTACTTTTTTTAAAAGTAGTTTTGAAATTACCTACTTTTTAATTGACTAATTTATTGTATACCAGTCCTTTTACTTTGATCATGTCCAATGCAAATGAATCAAAGATTGTTTTCTGCAGGATATACAGTATGTAATCATCTCCCTCTTTGATAAGAGGCCTTGACTGGTTTCAGTGGGTCCACGTAAACTAAGCTTCTGTTTATTCTCATAAGGCTTAATGGAATATTAGCATTTCAGTTGCCTTTTGAAGCAGAACAATGACTGGATCAGAGTGGACTCTCATGGCCATATCTATGGACATGCCTACAGTCTGTTCTCACAACAAGGTTTCTTACTGTAAATCAAACGCTCAAAAATGAATTTGAGTGAGCAAGCACTGCAGGAATGACATCAGACATGGATGCTTTTAAAAATGGACCTTCTCAGCATCGAAATACATGCTTTATAGCAGCAATATATGACATTACATTATTTACAGAATATATGTTCTATATTGTTTGATACCGTTTTTCTATTCCTCTTTTTCCCATTTATTTCCATGTTCTTTCTTCTCTCTTTCTCTCTTTCTCTCTTTCTCTTTCTTTCTTTCTCTCTCTCTCTCTCTCTCTCTTTCTCTCTTTCTCTCTCTCTCTCTCTCTCTTTCTCTCTTTCTCTCTTTCTCTCTCTCTCTCTCTCTCTTTCTCTCTCTTTCTTTCTTTCTTTCTCTCTCTCTCTCTTTCTCTCTTTCTCTTTCTTTCTTTCTCTCTCTCTCTCTCTCTCTCTCTCTCTCTCTCTCTCTCTCTCTCTCTCTCTCTCTCTCTCTCTCTCTCTCTCTCTCTCTCTCTCTCTCTCTCTCTCTCTCTCTCTCTCTCTCTCTCTCTCTCTTTCTCTCCTCTAATTCTTCTCCTCTGACAGATTTTTTTAAATGTTTAAACAGCAACAGTGGCCCTCATCAATCACACTGACACAGATGATTACTGAACACACACACACACACACACACACACACACACACACACACACACACACACACACACACACACACACACACACACACACACACACACACACACACACACACACACACACACACACACACACACACACACACACAGCGACTTTCTTATGCATGCACACAACACCTTCAGCCATTATCAAAGATCTAATGGACAGGCTTTGGTCTTTAAGCGGTATGTCATTTACACACACACACACACACACACACACACACACACACACACACACACACACACACACACACACACACACACACACACACACACACACACACACACACACACACACACATACTTGTTGTTTATATTATTGTAATCGCTCATCTGCCTTCTCTTTGGGTCCATCTCTCCCTCAAGCTATCTCTCTCTCTCTCTCTCTCTCTCTCTCTCTCTCTCTCTCTCTCTCTCTCTCTCTCTCTCTCTCTCTCTCCTCTCTCTCTCTCTCTCTCTCTCCTCTCTCTCTCTCTCTCTCTCTCTCTCTCTCTCTCTCTCTCTCTCTCTCTCCATCCTCATCAAGCTCCTTCAAGTCAACTCAGAAGTCTAATGACCACACAGTCAAGGCTGCCGGTAATGTCTTGCGGCACACGGGCTCCAAAGTGAAACACCACCACAAGAGAACCGTGGAACCGGTTGAAATGTGGATAACATTTCCATATGCTAATGCGCTGCACTTGATAAAGTGATCTGCGTGGTGTCTGTTCGTGTGTTGAGCTATGTGTTGTGTTTTGGTTCCTTCTGGTTTTATTAGTATTTTATCACTGCCAATTTGCACTATACGTATTGTTGTGTATTGTATATACCTACGTATTACTGTAATAATACTGTCAATTGTGCAATTCATCTGTCAATACGTTTAGAGTTCATTTAGTTATATTTTGTTTATACTAGTTTAGTTTAGTTTGTTGTTTTTTAGGTATTAGTATATTTTGTGTATATTTATTCCCCCTGTTTCAACTGTTGCACCTTCATTTCCCTCGGGATTAATAAAGTTATCTTGAATCTTGAATCTTCTTCCATCCAGAAGGATGGAAGAAGGTGTTTAGAGAGAGTTTCAGTATATTTGAGGTGGAGGGATTCTATTTGGTAGAAGGATTTCGGATTATCACCAAGCTGTGTAGTATAGTGAAGTAAGTATAGTATAGAATAGTATAGTAAAGTGTAGTGTTGTGTTGTGTAGTATAGTGTAATAACGTGTTGTGTATAAGTAAGTATATTATTGTATAGTACAGTACAGCATAGTGTAGTGTGGTATGAGTATAGTAAGGTGTGTGTGTATATATATATATATGTATTACAGTATAGTATAAATTATAGTATATACTGAAATATATCAACTATATATTATAATATAGAATACTACTTATTAATGCATAGTATAGTATAGGAGAGCATGGTATAGTGTAGTAGCCTATAGCAGGTTTTGTCTTGGTATGTGTAAGCCCCTCCCCCTCCCCAGCGGCTCTATGCAGAGTGATAGATGGAGTAATATTTGTACGCAGTAAAACGTCATGGCAACCAAGATCTAGGGTGCTCATAAGACACAGGCAGCCTGTGGGGAGGGAGAGGGGGGGGGAGGAGCTAGCCGGGGGGGCATGTAGTTGGAGACAGACAGACAGACAGACAGACAGACAGACAGACAGAGGGGGGAAGTGAAGGAGAGAGAGACACTGAAGGAGAGAGAGAGAGAGAGAGAGAGAAGGATAGAGGGAGAGAACAAGGAAGTGAGAGAGATAAGGAGAGAGGTAAAGGTAGAGAGAGAGAGAGAGAGAGAGAGAGAGAGAGAGAGAGAGAGAGAGAGAGAGAGAGAGAGAGAGAGAGAGAGAGAGAGAGAGAGAGAGAGAGAGAGAGAGAGAGAGAGAGAGAGAGAGAGAGAGAGAGAGAGAGAGAAAAGAAAGAAAATGGAGAGAGGCAGGGGAGAAAAAGGGAGAAGATGGGGAAGGAAGGGAGAGAGAAGCGAGGGAGAGAGAGGGAGAGAGAGGGAGACTTTAAGGACAGAGTTATAGCCAATAAAGCACAGCGATGAAGGCGTGATCTGGGGCAGAATACATCAGTCAGACGGCGAGCAACCATAAAATGTCTCCCCTGCGGCTGGCAGGAACCAAGGCTGAAGTTTAGTTCCTGAGGAGGTAAACTCTGTAGGGAGAGAGAGAG
>CM051015.1:4539244-4551744 GCA_027704905.1 Muraenolepis orangiensis | reverse complement strand
GAGAGAGAGGGAGAGAGAGAGAGAGAGAGAGAGAGAGAGAGGCAGAGAGAGAGAGAGAGAGGCAGAGAGAGGGAGAGAGAGGAGAGAGAGGGAGAGGCAGAGAGAGAGAGAGAGAGAGAGAGAGAGAGGAGAGAGAGAGAGAGAGAGGAGAGAGAGAGAGAGAGAGAGAGAGAGAGAGAGAGAGGAGAGAGAGAGAGAGAGAGAGAGAGAGAGGGAGAGAGAGAGAGAGAGAGGGAGAGATAGAGGGAGAGATAGGGAAGAAGAGAAATTCAGAGATGAAGCCAGAGAGCAGAGAAGAAGTAAGTAATCCAGTGAGGATACGTTTAATCCCGCATTAAACGGGTTTGCCTTAAAAAAAAGACAGATGAAAGAGACTGAAGCTGAAAAGAAATACAGATCCACAGAAGGGAAGTGGATACAGCCAAACAAGTGAAACAGAGCAGAACCTCGAGCTTCTGCCTCTGCAGAACCTCGAGCTTCTGCCTCTGCAGAACCCGGAGCTTCTGCCTCTGCAGAACCTCGAGCTTCTGCCTCTGTAGAACCTGGAGCTTCTGCCTTTCAGGCCTGCACGGCCTGCCCCGGCCACACAGGGATTAACAAACTGACCGCTGGTTGACGTCTTTCAGATGTGAGAGAGGAGGTCACCCAGGAGCTACCTTCTAAAGAAGGGCTTAACACACACTTTTAACTTTTCTCCATGAATACCAAATCGACCTAATGTGCAGGACTCTCGGTTGAAGAGATTTCATGTTTTTGGTGTGATAAGGAGCCTTTAGTGTGGGATTAACTATAGGGGCAAAGTTCTGAGGAAAGTATTTTGGTCGTTCGGTAAATTAACATAGCATATATGCTATTTTGTGTGTGTGTGTGTGTGTGTGTGTGGTGTGTGTGTGTGTCTGACTGGGCCTTTGAACCAGCAGGCTCAACAACCGGTCAGACTGCCAGCCACAAGCCAAATGATTTCTCGGTCACGGATCCAACGCGGTTCCACGCGGTGGTCAAGATGCTCCGGTGGGTTTGCGTCTAGTGAGCGGCAGAAGAAGAGGAAACCCTGCCAGCCCTTCAGATGAAGGGTGATTAGAAACTGGACATGGACCTGCTGCTGAAGGCGTCACTGCACATAACCCCAGCGTGTGCTGTTCAGTAGATTGGGTTATTGGGTTATTTCGGAGCACTGTTTAAATGACAAAGCCTCATGAAGGTCATCTTGAGGCACATGGAGGTCTCTATAAAAATAGAGACCGAATAGAAAATGTTATCAAAAGAATCAACAAATCTATCTTAAACCACGCTGACCACAACCATCTTAACAAAACCGTATTAAACCGCTGGCCCACATGGAGTAGATGTTAAACGTTGGCTGCCCATGGAATAAGAAACTAGATCCATCTTCATAGGTCCTCACCAGCTCTTTCACACATAATTAGCTAACCTCTCTGGACCTCTTAAGTGAGCGAGCGGCTATACGATACGGGCTAGCATCAGCGGTTAGAACCGCGCGGCTGGTGCACCCATCACCCCATGAGTGAGTACAGGCGCTATACAACAGCAGTTAGCATTGCGAGCTATCATCAGCGCTCACGTTGTCTAATGACTTAAGACTTTGAGTCTAAATGGACTGAGGAGAATATTTTCTTTTGAACTGATGTTTCTATTTTGGTGAAGTGGAAAGACCATATGAGATACCAAATATCTACCACGCTTCTTGACTTCTTAACACACACACACACACACACACACACACACACACAGAAGATTCTCTGTTGAAAGCTGTGTTGAAATATCATAGCTCAATATCAATACGGTGCTATTGGCAGAAATAAAGCAGAGAAACTAACTCCACATAGACCCAACAGAGAGAGAGAGAGAGAGAGAGAGAGAGAGAGAGAGAGAGAGAGAGAGAGAGAGAGAGAAGAGAGAGAGAGAGAGAGAGAGAGAGAGAGAGAGAGAGAGAGAGAGAGAGAATAGGAGAAGGTGTTGAGGTGGAGGAGAACTGAAGGAGGAGGAGGAGGAGGAGGAGGAGGGGGAGAGAATATACAAACAATTCTCTCTCCGAGTGCGGTGTCAGGGCGAGAGGACGGGATGAAGGAACAACAAAGAACTTTAATTCAATTCAATTGATGGAGAGATTTTAATAAACAAGTCGCGGGAGAAAGTCCATCAAACCGAGGGGTTCAGACCAAAGACAACCCCAAAAAACACCCCATCACACACACACACACACACCACACACACACACAAAAACACACACACACACACCACACACAACAAACACACACACACACACACCACACACACACACACCACACACACACACCACACACCGCACACACACACACACACACACCACCACACACCACTCACACACACCACACACCACACACACCACACACACACCACACACACACACACACACACACCACACACACACACACACACACACACACACCACACACACACACACCACACACACACCACACACCACACACACACCACACACCACACACACACCGCTGTGACGGACACCAGCTCTGCGGCAGTACATATGAGCCACACCCCCCGACGATGCCCGGTGAATAATTCAGAGCCGCTGAGGCCGCTGACGGTGAACCTGTTTGTAACGGGTGCATTCGCAGTCAATACCTCCATAGCTCAATAGCTGTCACAGAGAGGGCGAGAGAGAGAGAGAGAGAGAGAGAGAGAGAGAGAGAGAGAGAGAGAGAGAGAGAGAGAGAGAGAGAGAGAGAGAGAGAGAGAGAGAGAGAGAGAGAGAGGGGGGGGGGATAGAGAGAGAGAGAGGGGGGGGAGAGAGAGAGAGAGAGAGAGAGAGAGAGAGAGAGAGAGAGAAGGGTGGGGTCGGCAAGAACAAAGCCTCAGTCCAGCATGCAGAGGGGGAACCATGCTTGAGCGATGCACGACCAGACGCTCTCCGAGCACCAGTATCACAATCGAGAGGGGAGGGGGGAGAGAGAGAGAGAGAGAGAGAAGGGCAGTACCGCAATGAAGCCATTAGACCAAAAGCCTCCTCTACGACGACATGGACGATCTCTTCAGATGTTCAGCCTCCTTGGTACCCCCCTCCCCCCCTCCCCCCTCACACGTGTGTCGGCAGGGGGGTGAGACAGAAAGAAGGTCCAAACCAGGTCCCCCAGAACCAGGGCAGTGATGCAAGCTGAGCTTAGCGACAGGCAGGAAGGACCGACAGTTTGGTACAGGACGTAAAAACCAGCAGGAAGCAGGAAGTGGAACTTACCGGTTATGTCGGGGGGGAAGGCCGGGAAGGGCTCTGTGCGAGAAAGAGAGAGAGAGAGATTGTTACAATTTGGTAAGATCACACACACACACACACACACACACACACACACACACACACAGACAGACACACAGACACAGACACACACACACACACACACACACACACAGACAGACACACAGACACACACACACAGACAGACACACACACACACACACACACACACACACAGACACACACACACACACAGACAGACACACACACACACACACAGCCATATGCTGACTTTTCTTTCCATTATTGGATCCCCTCTCTGCTCTCTCCTCCAACCTGTCCCCTCATACCAGCTCTCTCTCCCATGATCTATGGCTGTCCCTCGCCCCAGGTTAATGTCAGCAGAATGAACGGCGGGATGACTCAGAGAGGGGGGGGGGGGGGGGGGGTGTAGAGGAGGGGAAGGGAGAGAGAAGGACGAGTTGAGAGAGAGAGGTCGGGGTCCACAGAAGTTAGATTTACTGTGGGCACCTCCCGGCCAGAGGAGGTCAGGTGTGTCTCTGAAGGGGGGAGACGTAACAGAGACAATGAAAAAAGACAAACCAGGAGAGAAGATAAACAGACAGACAGACAGACAGACAGACAGACAAACAGACAGACAGACAGACAGACAGACAGAGAGGGAGAAAGAGACGGCAGACAGACAGACAGACAGAGAGAGAGACAGACAGACAGAGAGAGACAGACAGACAGACAGACAGACAGGGAGAAAGAGACGGCAGACAGACAGACAGACAGACAGACAGAACAGACAGACAGACAGACAGACAGACAGACAGACAGACAGACAGACAGAGAGGGAGAAAGAGACAGCAGACAGACAGACCGACAGACAGTGAGAGAGAGACCGACTAAGAGAGCGAGACAGACAGACAGACAGTTCTGTAGGAGCTGAGAGAGCCGAGCTGTTTAATACATGACTCTATGTGGCTGAGGTGATGAGGTCATTACAATCACACATCCAGCAGTTGGTGATCTGGACGACGTGTTGCTAAAAGCTATTTATCATCACACACACACACACTGCATGCACACAGGTGAGGGCGCGCACACACACACACACACACACACACGAACACAACACACACACACACACACACGCACACACACATACAGCTTTATTATATCATAGCTTGTGTTTGTTTCTAATAGGACTCGAAAATAAATTGGACTGATATGGAGGTAAAAAGGGAGAGAGAGAGAGAGAGAGAGAGAGAGAGAGAGAGAGAGAGGAGAGAGAGAGAGAGAGAGAGAGAGAGAGAGAGAGAGAGAGAGAAGAGAGAGAGAGAGAGAGAGAGAGAGAGAGAGAGAGAGAGATAATGAAAGATTGATTCCAGTCCGTGGCCCCGGGCCGCGTGTGGCCCCGGGCCGCGTGTGGCCTACTTTCTTGTTGTTGTTTTGTGAACGGCAAACATTATGAACAATATTTAATACTCTCTCTCTCCTCCTCTGGTCTCTAGTGAGAACACAGCTCAGAGGGAGGGAGAGAGGGAGGAAGGGAGGGAGAGAGGGAGGGAGGGAGGGAGGAGCGAGGGAGGGAGGGAGGGAGGGAGAGAGGGAGCGAGGGAGCGAGGGAGGGAGGGAGGGAGAGAGGGAGGGAGGGAGGGAGCGAGCGAGGGAGGGAGGGAGGGTAGAGTGGTGAAAAAGCAAGCAAGACAGAAACTACGGATGATTTGACGGCCTCAGACAGACAGACAGACAGAAAGACAGACAGTAAGAGGATGAATACATAACCAAATGCTTGAATGAATGGACTAATTAATTAGTGAATAGTTGGACGGATGGATGAATGAACTGGATGGATGAATGAATTGAAGCATCTGTGGATGGATGAACTGAGGGATGGATAAAAGGACGAAGAGATGGATGAATGGATGAATGGAGAGGCAGGGAGGATGAGGAGTGAATGGATGAATGGAGAGGCAGGGAGGATGAGGAGTGAATGGATGAATGGAGAGGCAGGGGGAGGATGAGGAGTGAATGGATGAATGGAGAGGCAGGGGGAGGATGAGGAGTGAATGGATGAATGGAGAGGCAGGGGGAGGATGAGGAGTGAATGGATGAATGGAGAGGCAGGGGGAGGGGATGAGGAGTGAATGGATGAAGGGAGAGGCAGGGGGAGGATGAGGAGTGAATGGATGAATGGAGAGGCAGGGGGAGGGGATGAGGAGTGATTGTGTGAGGGGGAGCAGGCCTTACGTGTACACTGCTCCAGCTCGAGGCTGCTGCTCATCTGGATGTTGTCTATGTTGATGTGACCTAGTCTGGTTCCATGCTCGAAGAAGCCCTCGAACACCACCTGGAGGCCCGGGGGAGGTCATCAATACTTAAGTAATACTTCATACTTAATACTTTTAATGTGACTTTATATTGATTCTTGATTGTCTTCGTTACTCGTGTATTTTATTGGGATAAAGTGTCCAGAAAAGCGCGATATAAATGAGATGCATTATTATTATTATTATGATTATTATTATTATTTTTGTTACCATTATTATTATTATTACTATTATATTATATTAATTGATTAATTCATTCATTAATTATTTATTATTATTATAATTACAAACCTTTGGTAATGTTTGTTTCATAATCACATAAACACACACATACTGCATATACAGTATATATATAGATATATATATATCTATGTATATATATATATACATATATATATCTATGTATATATATATATACATAGATCTATATATCTATAGCAGCATCCCACTGGTTGACCCAGTGTCCCCAGGGCTCCATCCCAGCCTCCCTCCCAGGGCCCTCCACTCACCTGGTACTCCTGGGGGCTGTGGGGCAGGACGGTGCGGCCCTCCCTCCATTGGGGGCCCTGGTCCCCCTTCAAGGCCCACAGCAGGGTCTCCTCGTCCTCGTGGTCCCTCAGCAGCACCCTCAGGCTCCCCTGGGCCTCTCCCTGGAGCTGGTAGGAGAAGAGCAGGCAGAGCGGGCCCAGCTCGGGCCCCACCGCGGGGCTCAGCAGACGGGCGCGCTGCCGCAGGATGTAGGGCCCCGCCTCCACGTGGAGGAAGTTACCATAGAAGTCTGGGGAGGGAGGGGGGGGGGGTCAGGGGGAGGTCAGCTAGGGGTCAGATCCTGGTGACCTCACACACACACACACACACACACACACACACACACACCACACAACTACATAACAACCATTGTTATGAATACCGTCACATCAGCTGATGCCGTACCAATTTCTGCAACACTCAACAGCTCCAGCATGCTGTATGTGTGTGTGTGTGTGTGTGTGTGTGTGTGTGTGTGTGTGTGTGTGTCTTTCAGAGAGTGTGTGAGAGAGTGTGTTATAAGCAGCCAGCAAATCAATATACTCTTTAACCAATTTATCTCTACCCATGTGACACACCATGTCTGTCTGTCTGTCTGCTGCCTGCCTGTCTGTCTGTCTGTCTGTCTGTCTGTCTGTCTGTCTGCCTGCCTGTCTGCCTGTCTGTCTGTCTGTTTATCTGTCTATATGTCTGTCTGTCTGTCTGTCTGTCTGTCTCTCATTGGGTAGAGTTAGAGAACAGGGGTATTTCTTCTTCTGTGAGTGTTTGATCTTGGCCAGTTATCAGAGGGAGGGGATTAATTAGCAGCCTAGCACACACCGAACACACACACACACACACGCACACACATGCACGCACACACACACACACACACCGAACACACGCACACACACACACACACGCGTGTGGGATTGCCACACGACACGCCGTCTTATCCCACCAGGCGGTGATGGGGATGACGGCGACGGGGGAGGAGTCACCGCACTGAACGGTGTCTCCCGTCTCCCGGGGCGACGGGGGAGGAGTCACCGCACTGAACGGTGTCTCCCGTCTCCCGGGGCGACGGGGGAGGAGTCACCGCACTGAACGGTGTCTCCCGAGAGAGAGAGAGAGAGAGAGAGAGAGAGAGAGAGAGAGAGAGAGAGAGAGGAGGGAGGGAGGGAGGGAGGGAGGGAGAGAGGGAGAGAGAGAGAGAGAGAGAGAGAGAGAGAGAGAGAGAGAGAGAGAGAGAGAGAGAGAGCAAGCTGGTGGCGATCTCCCTGACAGCAGTCGTATTGTGTTCTAAATAGAAGGTGCATCTTGACACCTTAACACCTTTAGCGAGAGCAACAAAAAAAAGAGTTTTGCACGACTCCCACGCTGCTCTGTGGAGGAGGAGGAGGAACGTGTTGTTACCACATTTAACACACCATGCTCTCTCTCTCTCTCTCTCTCTCTCTCTCTCTCTCTCTCTCCCCCCCTCTCTCTCTCTCTCTCTCTCTCTCTCTCTCTCTCTCTCTCTCTCTCTCTCTCTCTCTCCCCCCCTCTCTCTCTCTCTCTCTCTCTCTCTCTCTCTCTCTCTCTCTCTCTCTCTCTCTCTCTCTCTCTCTCTCTCTCTCTCTCTCTCTCTCCCCTCCTCTCTCTTTTAAAGCCTCCTTTTGATATTTAATAACGGCACTGATTCAGCTTTTGTTTCAATTTCAATCAACCAGGAGAAGAATCCCTCTTTCTTTCACCGGAATGTTCTTCTTCTTCTTCTTCACTTGAATAGAACGAGAGGTTCTCAAAAACCACCGCACCGTTTGGAGAAATGTTTCCGTCAGTGTTTCGGTTTGGACAAATACTTCTAACTTTTTGGTCAAGTGTTTAAGTTGAGTCATTCAGTTTGGTGAACAGCTCCGTTAAGTGTCCGGTTGGGCTTAGTTCAGTACGACAGACAGAAAGCCAAACTAATGCTTCTTTATGTCAAGTTACTGTCGAGTACTGAAGTAAATGGAGGAGGCACACACACACACACACACACACACACACACATACACACACCAGACACACACCAGACACACACACACACACACACACACACACACACACACACACACACACACACACACACACACACACACACATACACACCAGACACACACACACACACACACACACACACACACATACACACACCAGACACACACACACACACACACACACACATACACACCAACACACACACCAGACACACACACCACACACACACACACACACACACACACACACACGGTAAGGTGATGTAAGTCTCATGTCTCTGTCCTGTCTGTTTATAAAGCCCTGTACTCAGTAGAGCAGAAAGTAGATGACTCCAACAGATACACCAAGAACCTTGATGTAGGGCAAGGTTGTGTGTGTGTGTGTGTGTGTGTGTGTGTGTGTGTGTGTGTGTGTGTGTGTGTGTGTGTGTTCATGCGTGTGCATGTCTCTGTGTGTATGGGATACACACCCATGCACTTGAGTGTTTAATGGGAAGGGTCGATCCACCTCGGCCGGGGCATTTTTACGGCGTGTGTGTGTGTGTGTGTGTGTGTGTGTGTGTGTGTGTGTGTGTCTGTGTGTGTCTGTGTGTGTGTGTGTGTTACTGTAGCCTCGGGGAGAGCTGGAAAGCTAAGGCAGCACTTCTGTCAAATATGTTATCTGACTTATCTGATCGCTCTGGGCTGTGTGTGTGTGTGTGTGTGTGTGTGTGTGTGTGTGTGTGTGTGTGTGTGTGTGTGTGTGTGTGTGTGTGTGTGTGTGTGTGTGTGTGTGTGTGTGTGTGTCTGTGTGTGTGTGTGTGTGTGTGCACGCGAGAGAGCGAGAGAGAGAGCGAGAGAGAGAGCGAGAGAGAGAGCGAGAGAGAGAGAGAGAGAGAGAGAGAGAGAGAGAGAGAGAGAGGAGAGAGAGAGAGAGAGAGAGAGAGAGCATGTGTTGCTCTGCAGGTGATGGTTAAAACAGCCCTTCCTCCCTACCCCTCTTGTTAAAGGTAGACAGATGGGAAAGGCAAGCAGGGATGAGAGAGGAGGAGAGATGAGTGTGGAGGGGGGAGGGAGAGAGAGAGGGGGGAGGGAGAGAGAGAGGGGGAGGGAGAGAGAGAGGGGGGAGGGAGAGAGAGAGGAGGAGAGATGAGTGTGGAGGGGGGAGGAGAGGGAGGAGAGAGAGGGGGGAGGGAGAGAGAGAGGGGGGAGAAGAGAGGTCGAGAAGGAGAAGGTAAGGGCAGAACAGAGTATAGGATAGAAGTCGGACTAACATCAGTAGATAGAAGCCGTAGACACCTGTAGTGATACAGACGTCCCGATGTAACCTGGCAACACACTGTATAACACACTGCCATGTCACTAGCTGCAGTGCAGACCAAAAGAGGCAAGTTGTCGACAAGGGATATTTATAAGACTTCCTCCTCCCCTCTCACACCTCGGAGGCGCTGGGCGGAGGTGTGAGGGACGGGGAGGGGGCAGGAAAGCATTGTGGGAAAGAAAGAGACTGACAGATGAATGAGGCTGTGGCGATAATTCAATTATATATTTTTCTCTGGCGTTCTGTGGTGTCGTCGTTTCTGCTCACTATCAAACTAATTAATCACCACATAACGACGGCCGCTTTAGATCCAGTCTAATTCCTCTCCTTAATGAGGAGGAAAGCCCTGGAACAGACGACAATACTAAGTATTTGTATATCTCAACACCGCCGTGGGAAATGGGCGTAGTTATTACGCCGATCTAATCTAATCTCAATAATCTCCAGTCCAATTTCCCGCAAATTCCCACTCCCATTGCTCAGAGGAACACAGGGAACGGAGCCGTGGAATAAAGCTTCTCCTGGATGTTGGAGGTCTGGAGAACCACGGGACCTGAGAGGTGGGAGGTCTGGAGAACCACGGGACCTGAGAGGTGGGAGGTCTGGAGAACCACGGGACCTGAGAGGTGGGAGGTCTGGAGAACCACGGGACCTGAGAGGTGGGAGGTCTGGAGAACCACGGGACCTGAGAGGTGGGAGGTCTGGAGAACCACGGGACCTGAGAGGTGGGAGGTCTGGAGAACCACGGGACCTGAGAGGTGGGAGGTCTGGAGAACCACGGGACCTGAGAGGTGGGAGGTCTGGAGAACCACGGGACCTGAGAGGTGGGAGGTCTGGAGAACCACGGGACCTGAGAGAACAAACCGCCACCACCTCACCGGATGGATTTTTTCCGGTACAAAATCTCGCATCTCCCAAGACTCTTTGCTAACGCTGCCGGAATGACGGCGGATGACGGCGGCGCGAAGGTGACGTACGATGATTAGGTCGTACATTTCGAGGCAGGCATGATTGATTCGGCTCTCTGTCATCGGAATTCTGATTTCCCATCTCCATGGGGATAACCTCCCTCAATGGGGATAACCCCCCCCCCCTCCCTCCATGGGGATAACCCCCCTCCCTCCATGGCGATTATGATCACGGAGTATGCTGCGGCTTAACAAGGACGAGAGAAGAACTTAATAAAGGTTTAGTTTGGTGTGGTTTACTTTATTGGGATCCCCTTTTAGCTGCAGCATTGCTCCATTGTTCCCGGGGTGAACTAGACCTAAACTAAAGGAAGGTACGAAGGCATAAGGAGAGTGGCACAAGCTACTTCTATCTATTTTGAGGCAGCAGCAGATCAGTCTGTTGGGACTCGGCTTGGGAACCCGGAAGGTTCAAGTCCCCCCAAAACACAAGGCATCAAAACCCTTCTCTGCTCCCCGGGTGCTGGATATAAAATAGCTGCCCACTGCTCATAATGCTCCTAAACCTTTGACTGTGTGTGTGTACATGTACCGTATGAGACCAATAAAGAGGATTCCATCCTCCAGGTTTAGATGTATTCATATCACGGGTGTAATCTGTAACTTCCCGCTGTTAGCTGTAAGTTAGAGATGAGCGCTTTGAAATGTGACATATTGAACTGCTACATATATAAATACTGTATATATATATATATATATATATATATATATATATATATACATATAGAAGTGTTTTGCTCTACCCCCATGAGCCTCTGTCTGGTTGGGTTCTTTAATCCTAACTGCATTGGGACAGCAGCGGCCCGCTGAGTGGCGTGTGGCGGCGCTCCCCTCAGGAGAGGGGAAGGTCAGCGGTTTAGCATGCGTGAGCGGGGTCGGTCGTTGGTGGTCCGACGACCCCGCTCACGAGAGAGAGAGAGAGAGAGAGAGAGAGAGAGAGAGAGAGAGAGAGAGAGAGAGAGAGAGAGAGAGAGAGAGAGAGAGAGAGAGAGAGAGAGAGAGAGAGAGAGAGAGAGAGAGAGAGAGAGAGAGAGAGAGAGAGAGAGAGCTGAGGTTTCTCTGAGCCTCTGGGACTGGAACCCCTAAGGTCTAACCAGCGGAGCGGAGCTGCTCTCCAGAAGATGGCTCCAGTATTTCCTCAGGAGATCCAGGAGATAAAGCAGAGAGGAAGGAGCGGACGCTGGAGGATAATTACATCTCCAATTGGAAGTGTGCGCACGTGTGTGCATGTGTCGGTGTGTGTGTGTGTGTGTGTGTGTGTGTGTGTGTGCATGTGTCGGTGTGTGTGTGTGTGTGTGTGCGTGTGCCTCTTCAGCAGTTCAGCCATCGGACCAAATAATAAAGAATTCAAAAGAGGGTGTGTCCGGGGGCGTGTCTTACTGTCAAGCTCCACGCTGCCGTGCACGGTGTAGCCATGTACCCCGCTGTTCGAGCGCAGGGACCATATGCCCCCTGACCCCGGGTCAGGTGACCAGCCACACAGGTTCTGCTCGAAGTCACACATACCCGACGGAGAGGGAGTGGTGGCTGGAGAGAGAGAGAGAGAGAGAGAGAGAGAGAGAGAGAGAGAGAGAGAGAGAGAGAGAGAGAGAGAGAGAGAGAGAGAGAGAGAGAGAGAGAGAGAGAGAGAGAGAGAGAGAATGGGGAGGGAAGTATTGAAACATTGATTTATTTCAGATTTCTGTGAAACTCATCACATCGAGCTCCTTCAGCGGAATTATTGGAAAAGCTTTTATTTATTTTTTATTCACAGCTGTTGCCAAACGCTACACTCAACACCGGGAACCAATCAAATGCCCTTTTACCGCACGGCAGTGTGTATGTGTGTGTGTGAGTGAGTGTGAGTGTGTGTGTGTGAGTGAGTGTGAGTGTGAGTATGAGTGTGCGTGGTGTGTGTGTATGTGTGTGTGTGTGAGTGTGTATGTGGTGTGTGTGAGTGTGTGTATGTATGTGTGTGTGTGTGTGTGTGTGTGTGTGTGTGTGTGTGTGTGTGTGTGTGTGTGTGTGTGTGTGTGTGTGTGTGTGTGTGGAACACATCTGTAATTAATGCTTGTGGTTGTTAAATGAGACGTTGTCGCTCTGGGGTTCCCCTCAGGGGCCAACGCTGAAAAACCACAA
>CM051015.1:4472694-4490194 GCA_027704905.1 Muraenolepis orangiensis | reverse complement strand
AGAGAGAGAGAGAGAGAGAGAGAGAGAGAGAGAGAGAGAGAGAGAGAGAGAGAGAGAGAGAGAGAGAGAGAGAGAGAGAGAGAGAGGGACCCCCAAAGCATGAAGAGCTCCAGCGTGCACAGGTCCCTGAGGGCCCCCACAGCCATGCAGAGCGTCCAGTGGGCCAACGTGTGCGTGTTGGTGGGATGAAAGCCCAAGCCCCCAATGGGCTGAGCAGACGTGTTGCAGAGTTGGGTTTGAGAGTATCGCCTCAGCCCTGCGCAGGAATCAGGTAGTTCTCCACCTCCAGTGAAACCACTTATATGAAGTCATAGAGAGACAAACGGAGAGAAAGAGAGAGAGTTGTAGTCTTAGAAAAAAGTAGGTTTCACTGTGTTTGTGTGAGCTTTTTATGATATTGTGAAAAAAGGGTCTGTGGGCTTCCCAGAGGAGGAGAGGGGGTCTGGGGGGAGGAAGCCCACAGACCCCTCTCCTCCGAGCACACGGCTCATTCCCACTAAACCGTCCTCCACGCCCTAAAACAAACACCACGCAATTAGAGAGAGTCAGTGGTCTGTAGGCATGGGACACAATGAGACACATGGTTACTGGAGACCTCGCTCTACTGGGTACTGGTACTGTGAACTGTGTACTGTGTACTGAGTACTGGGTACTGTGTACTGGGTACTGGGTGCTGGGTACTGGGTACTGTGTACTGGGTACTGGGTACTGGGTACTGTGAACTGGGTACTGGGTACTGTGTACTGGGTACTGGGTACTGTGTACTGGGTACTGTGTACTGGGTACTGGGTACTGTGAACTGGGTACTGGGTACTGGGTACTGGGTACTGGGTACTGGGTACTGTGAACTGGGTACTGGGTACTGGGTACTGTGAACTGGGTACTGGGTACTGTGTACTGTGTACTGGGTACTGTGTACTGGGTACTGGGTACTGTGTACTGGGTACTGTGTACTGTGTACTGGGTACTGTGTACTGTGTACTGTGTACTGTGTACTGGGTACTGTGTACTGTGTACTGGGTACTGTGAACTGGGTACTGGGTACTGTGTACTGGGTACTGGGTACTGTGTACTGTGTACTGGGTACTGTGTACTGGGTACTGGGTACTGTGTACTGAGTACTGGGTACTGTGTACTGGGTACTGGGTGCTGGGTACTGGGTACTGTGTACTGGGTACTGGGTACTGGGTACTGTGAACTGGGTACTGGGTACTGGGTACTGGGTACTGTGTACTGGGTACTGTGTACTGTGTACTGGGTACTGGGTACTGGGTACTGGGTACTGGGTACTGTGAACTGGGTACTGGGTACTGGGTACTGTGAACTGGGTACTGGGTACTGTGTACTGTGAACTGTGTACTGTGTACTGGGTACTGGGTACTGTGTACTGTGTACTGGGTACTGGGTACTGGGTACTGTGTACTGTGTACTGTGTACTGGGTACTGGGTACTGTGTACTGTGTACTGTGTACTGGGTACTGTGTACTGTGTACTGTGTACTGTGTACTGTGTACTGTGTACTGTGTACTGTGTACTGTGTACTGGGTACTGGGTACTGTGTACTGGGTACTTAGACAGGTGTGTAGCGGTACCAACACAGAAGCGGCCCATGGCTTGGGGTCATCAGGGTACCGTTTGTGTGGGTGTTTGAACTGTGATATTTGAACTGGATCAATTGTTAATCATCAATGAAATATATTTTCCCAACCACTGTGCAAACAGGTGTAAACATCTTCAATCCAGGGCATCATTATCTACCTCAACACTAGAGCAAGGCACCAACACTGGCAGGGTGAGAGGGTTCTATTCCCTGTCTAACTCATTAGTAGAGCAAGGCACCAACACTGGCAGGGTGAGAGGGTTCTATTCCCTGTCTACCTCAACACGTAGAGCAAGGCACCAACACTGGCAGGGTGAGAGGGTTCTATTCCCTGTCTAACTCATTAGTAGAGCAAGGCACCAACACTGGTAGGGTGAGAGGGTTCTATTCCCTGTCTAACTCAACACTAGAGCAAGGCACCAACACTGGCAGGGTGAGAGGGTTCTATTCCCTGTCTAACTCATTAGTAGAGCAAGGCACCAACACTGGCAGGGTGAGAGGGTTCTATTCCCTTAAAGAACAAGCCCACTCCTGGGATTGCAAGCCACTAGGGATCAGGCATCTCAGCAGACAGCATCTATCTAGCCATGACCTCCCATGCGGAAGGTAAATGACACTATGATGTGTAGTTCATCTAATGGCCTATAGGTGGCTTGTGGCGGTTGGATGGAGGAAGACCTGTCACCATTCTAAGTCAATGGGGAAATAGTGATTTAACTGTCATAAGAGCACCATTTTCTCCTTCTAACCGTTAGAATCTGATTTGCTAGTTCGTATCCATATTATTATGTTGGAGAGGTTTATTTCATTACATAGTTATTAAGGATGAATGACTAATGGCCATACACCACTGTCAGACTGGTCAGCTGTCATGTCTGCCATGTCAGTATAAACTGACATGGCAGATGGAAACTCACTGTTTCCTCTTTTCTGTGAAATGTACCAAATCACTCAATCTGAGAAATGCTCAATCGGTCTGAATCGGGTTTACAGATTGCAGATTACAGATTACAGATAACAGCCTCCTCCTTCACAGTCCAGCTTCCTTATCTGGGAGCTACTGGTCCCTGTGTTGGTGGCAAGCTCCTTGTCATTCACATTCGTTCCATTTACTGCCCAGGGAGTGGTGGAGAGAGAGAGAGAGAGAGAGAGAGAGAGAGAGAGAGAGAGAGAGAGAGAGAGAGAGAGAGAGAGAGAGAGAGAGAGAGACATAAGGGGTGAGAAAAAGAGAGGTCGGTCACGAGGAAAACAAGTGTGTAATATCCTCCTCTCCATGTCCACCTTCCCTCCTCTGCCATTCATCCTCGTGCCATCTCCTCCTCCTCCTCCTCCTCCTCTCATCCTTCCCTCCCATCACTACACCCCTCCCTCCAGTCTTCCCTGGTCCTTCTTCATTCCCTCACACACAAACACACGTTGCTTTGCAGGACTTCTCCTCGTTCGCTCGCTTGCTTTCTCTCTCTATCTCTTCACTTCACTCCCTCGCCACCTCCCCTGATCCTCTCCTCTCCTCCTCCTCCTCCTCCTCTCCATCCTCCTTCTCTCCCCCTCCTCCTCCTCCTCCTCCTCCTCTCCTCCTCCTCCTCTCCATCCTCCTCTCCTCATCCTCCTCCTCCTCTCCTCACCCTCCTCCTCTCCTCTCCTCCTCCTCTCCATCCTCCTCTCCTCCTCCTCCTCCTCCTCCTCCTCCTCCTCCGCTCCTCTCCTCCTCCTCCTCCTCCTCCTCCTCTCCTCCTCCTCCTCCTCTCGATTACGAGCGTCGTCATTAGTTTGTGTTGAACTCCGGAAGGTTCTCGGGGACCCGGGGCTCTGGAAGCCTTTTCCTAATCATCCATTCCAGTTATTCTCGGTCATTATCTCGTCTCCCACAAAACACCACATTGACGCTAATCTGCCTTGTTCTGACCGGGCAACAATCCCCGCTCTCTGTTACACACACACACACACACACACACACACACATAGAGACACACACAGACACCCACACAAACACACACACACACACTCACACACACACACACACACACACACACACACACACACACACACACACACACACGTATTACTGTTCTCTGGAATCTTGACTTGTTGTCTGCCAGTGTCTTGCCGAGGGGGTTTTGTGTATCAGTGTCTGTTTGTGTGTGTACATGTGTGTACGTGTGTGTACGTGTGTGTACGTGTGTGTACGTGTGTACGTGTGTGTACGTGTGTGTACGTGTGTGTATGTGTGTGTACGTGTGTACGTGTGTGTACGTGTGTGTACGTGTGTCTATGTGCGACAGAGGGAGACACAGAGAGAGAAGCAACAGTAAATGATGTTGGTGAGAGAGATAAAGAGGGACAAGGGATTGAAGAAGGCAAAAACATTTCAAAGAAGAAATGTAATAAATAAATAAAATAATGTGTGTGTGTGTGTGTGTGTGTGCATGGGACCACAGTACCAATGGGAAAAGATTCAGTAAAGTACCCCATTAGCTCAGGACCACAAAACACATTGTATGTGTGTGTGTGTGTGAGTGTATGTGCGTGTGTGTATGTATGTGTATGTGAGTGTATGTGCGTGTGTGTATGTATGTGTGTGTGTGTGTGTGTGTGTGTGTGTGTGTTTCAGTGCATGCTTTTGCCACACAGTCTCTGAGCCGCTCCTCACCTATCTAGACCCCGGCGTGTTTATCGGCCCTCTCCCTCCTCTGACAGGAGGAACGTCAACAGAAGCCAGGAGATCAACTTGAGGCTGTTCGCCTGCTACCAGGTGGGAGAATGTGAGAATATCTGATTTGAGGTGACCTGCTTCTATGTGAGACCACTCACACAGAAGCAGTGTTCGACCACGCCCGGCTCATTTCTGTGTGGTTGATGGCTGGTTTGAGCAGCCTCACCTGGCCTGAGTCAGACAGATTACTCTATGACTGGTGAGGCTGCACACCTGTGGGTTACTAAAGGTTAAAACAGTCTCCACACACACTAGAGGAAGAGTTCTAGCATGTTCCACCTCGCTCTGTTCACCATGATTCAAACTCAATAAACCAATAAACTGCAATAAACCGGATTCTTCATCTGCCTGTGTCCTTGTCTTCAAGAAGCCTTCAAGAAGCCATTTAATGGCTGGTGGCAACTTCTACTGCGACTAGTGCCTGAACAGGGAGACAGAAGACAAGGAGTCAGGGGGATGAGGAATCCGGTTTATTGAAGAGTTAAGTAATAATAATGAACAGAGCAGACGGAACACGCTAGAGCTCTTCCTCTAGTGTGTGTGGTGGAGGCTGTTTAACCTGTGGGCCTCGATTAACAAAGACCCACAGGTGTGCAGCCTCACCCGCCAATCAGTCTGACTCAGGCCAGGTGAGGCTGCTTAAATGGGGAAACCTGTCTTGCGTGTCAATCACAGGTGCGTGAAATGACACCTTCCCATGTGGAGAACTGTGGGGTAGAGTAGAGAGGGAGGCGGCTTTATGGGGGGGAGAGAGAGAGAGAGAGAGAGAGAGAGACTAAGGGATGGATAGGAATAAAGAAAGAGAAGGGGGAGAGGATCAGTTAGGGTGTAGGTGTTCAACTCCCAGCCAGAAGGTTCTGGGTTCGAACCCCAATGCCCAAAGGGGGAGCAAGGCGCCCTAACGCCTAATGACTCACTGTGATGAGAGTAGAACGGATACAGAGAAAGAGTGATACAGAGAGAAAGAGTGATACAGAGAAAGAGTGATACAGAGAAAGTGATACAGAGAAAGAGTGATACAGAGAGAAAGAGTGATACAGAGAAAGAGTGATACAGAGAAAGAGTGATACAGAGAAAGAGTGATATGGGGACCTTGATATACAGAGATATACAGAAGTGTTTTCTTCTGCGGTTCCGGCCTCAGAGTCAACCCTCATCATGGGTCGGCGCTGGCAGGGAGCCCAGGAGCCAACACCCAGAGGCTCTGGGAGGCGCGGCCCAGTGAGGGGGCCTGGCACTGGGGCACAACACAGAGCCTGGTCCCCTCCCCGGAGGCCCGGAGGGACCAGGGAGACCAGGGAGGGACCAGGGAGACTGGAGGGACCAGGGAGACAAGGGAGGGACCAGGGAGACTAGGGAGGGACCGGGAAGACTGGGAGGGACCAGGGAGACTGGAGGGACCAGGGAGACTGGAGGGACCAGGGAGACCGGAGGAACCAGGGAGACCGGAGGGACCAGGGAGACTGGAGGGACCAGGGAGACCGGAGGAACCAGTGAGACCGGAGGGACCAGGGAGACCGGAGGGACCAGGGAGACCAGGGAGACCGGAGGGACCAGGGAGACCGGAGGGACCAGGGAGACCGGAGGGACCAGGGAGACCAGGGAGAGACCAGGGAGACCGGAGGGACCAGGGAGGGACCAGGGAGACCAGGGAGGGACCAGGGAGACCAGGGAGACCGGAGGAACCAGGGAGACCGGAGGGACCAGGGAGACTGGAGGGACCATGGAGACCAGGGAGACCGGAGGAACCAGGGAGACCGGAGGGACCAGGGAGACCAGGGAGACCGGAGGGACCAGGGAGACCGGATGGACCGGGGAGACTGGAGGGACCAGGGAGACCGGAGGAACCAGGGATACTGGAGGGACCAGGGAGACCAGGGAGGGACCAAGGAGAACGGAGGGACCAGGGAGGGACCAGGGAGACCAGGGGGACCAGGGAGGGACCAAGGAGACCAGGAGGGACCAAGGAGACCGGAAGGACCAGGGAGACCAGGAGGGACCAAGGAGACCGGGAGGGACCAGAGAGACCGGAGGGACCAGGGAGACCGGAAGGACCAGGGAGACCGGGAGGGACCAGAGAGACCGGAGGGAGACCGGAGGGACCAGGGAGACCGGAGGGACCAGGGAGACCGGGAGGGACCAGGGAGACCGGAGGTAGGGACCAGGTAGACCGGGAGGGACCAGGGAGACCGGAGGGAGGGACCAGGGAGACCGGAGGGACCAGGGAGACCGGAGGGAGGGACCAGGGAGACCACCGGGAGGGACCAGGGAGACCACCGGGAGGGACCAGGGAGACCACCGGGAGGGACCAGGGAGACCGGAGGGACCAGGGAGACCAGGAAGGACCAGGGAGACCACCGGGAGGGACCAGGGAGACCGGGAAGGACCAGGGAGACCACCGGGAGGGACCAGGGAGGGACCAGGGAGACCAGGAGGGACCAGGAGGGACCAGGAGGGACCAGGGAGACCAGGAGGGACCAGGGAGACCAGGAGGGACCAGGGAGACCGGAGGAACCAGGGAGACCGGGAGGGACCAGGGAAACCGGAGGGACCAGGGAGACCGGAAGGACCAGGGAGACCGGAGGGACCAGGGAGACCGGAGGAACCAGTCTTTCTTTCTCCTTCTCTCTCTCTCTCTCTCTCTTACAGTGAAGTTGTGAAGCCGACGGTAACCTGGTTCTGGTTCTGGTTCTGCGGGTAATGCTTACGTTACGTCTGGACCGTAACCCGGTGTCACACAACAACACGATCGCTATCAAATCAAATGAATAAAACCACAACCAAGAAGACATCTTATGTTCCTGTTCACAAGAGGCTTTTTGATGGGTTTTATTCTCGGACCATCATGTGATGTTCGGGTCTCTTTAGGTTTAACATGAACCAATAAGGTTGAATATAAATATCTCAACACTCAAAGGCATCATGTTCCCCCAGAATGTCCTGAATTACAGACAAAGTGCTGAATATACTAAAATATAATCAGATGACAAAGAAAAGAACATTTGCTGCCCTGCCTTTCAATTCTCAATTATTTTGATCAAACTCCGGTCTCCCTGGAGACCAGGGAGACCGGAGGAACCAGTGAGACCGGAGGGACCAGGGAGACTGGAGGGACCAGGGAGACCGGAGGAACCAGGGAGACTGGAGGGACCAGGGAGACCGGAGGAACCAGTGAGACCGGAGGGACCAGGGAGACCAGGGAGACCGGAGGGACCAGGGAGACCGGAGGGACCAGGGAGACCAGGGAGAGACCAGGGAGACCGGAGGGACCAGGGAGGGACCAGGGAGACCAGGGAGGGACCAGGGAGACCAGGGAGACCGGAGGAACCAGGGAGACCGGAGGGACCAGGGAGACTGGAGGGACCAGGGAGACCAGGGAGACCGGAGGAACCAGGGAGACCGGAGGGACCAGGGAGACCAGGGAGACCGGAGGGACCAGGGAGACCGGATGGACCGGGGAGACTGGAGGGACCAGGGAGACCGGAGGAACCAGGGATACTGGAGGGACCAGGGAGGGACCAAGGAGAACGGAGGGACCAGGGAGACCAGGGAGGGACCAGGGAGACCAGGGGGACCAGGGAGGGACCAAGGAGACCAGGAGGGACCAAGGAGACCAGGGAGACCGGAAGGACCAGGGAGACCAGGAGGGACCAAGGAGACCGGGAGGGACCAGAGAGACCGGAGGGACCAGGGAGACCGGAAGGACCAGGGAGACCGGGAGGGACCAGAGAGACCGGAGGGAGACCGGAGGGACCAGGGAGACCGGGAGGGACCAGGGAGACCGGAGGTAGGGACCAGGTAGACCGGGAGGGACCAGGGAGACCAGGAGGGACCATGGAGACCAGGAGGGACCAGGGAGACCGGAGGGAGGGACCAGGGAGACCACCGGGAGGGACCAGGGAGACCACCGGGAGGGACCAGGGAGACCACCGGGAGGGACCAGGGAGACCGGAGGGACCAGGGAGACCGGAGGGACCAGGGAGACCAGGAAGGACCAGGGAGACCACCGGGAGGGACCAGGGAGGGACCAGGGAGACTGGAGGGACCAGGGAGACCGGGAAGGACCAGGGAGAGCACCGGGAGGGACCAGGGAGGGACCAGGGAGGGACCAGGGAGACCAGGGAGACCAGGAGGGACCAGGGAGACCGGAGGAACCAGGGAGACCGCAGGGACCAGGGAGGGACCAGGGAGACCGGGAGGGACCAGGGAAACCGGAGGGACCAGGGAGACCGGAAGGACCAGGGAGACCGGAGGGACCAGGGAGACCGGAGGAACCAGTCTTTCTCCCTCTCTCTCTCTCTCTTACAGTGAAGTTGTGAAGCCGACGGTAACCTGGTTCTGGTTCTGGTTCTGGTTCTGCGGGTAATGCTTACGTTACGTCTGGACCGTAACCCGGTGTCACACAACAACACGATCGCTATCAAATCAAATGAATAAAACCACAACCAAGAAGACATCTTATGTTCCTGTTCACAAGAGGCTTTTTGATGGGTTTTATTCTCGGACCATCATGTGATGTTCGGGTCTCTTTAGGTTTAACATGAACCAATAAGGTTGAATATAAATATCTCAACACTCAAAGGCATCATGTTCCCCCAGAATGTCCTGAATTACAGACAAAGTGAATATACTAAAATATAATCAGATGACAAAGAAAAGAACATTTGCTGCCCTGCCTTTCAATTCTCAATTATTTTGATCAAACTACTTTAATCATTGTTGACTAATCTTGAAATATTGAAGAGGTACTACTACAACAATCAGGATTATTACAATTGACTAGTACAATAACATATTTTTAGTGATATATATATACATATATATATATATATATATATATATATATATATATATATACTGTATATTATACTGTATTATACTGTATATATATATACAGTATATATATATATATATATATATATATACAGTATAAACATTGAAGGATTCTTTCCCAGGCCTCTCTCTCTCTCTCTCTCTCTCTCTCTCTCTCTCTCACACACACACACACACACACACACACACACACACACACACACACACACACACACACACACACAAAGACATAACGGCAGTAAATCATAATAGGAGAGGCTGATTGCAGTGACTAGCAGTACTAATTAAAACACACCAATAACCTCTGATAATTACACTATGCCAAACCCAGCGGACCAGGAAGAAGGGTGGAGCCACTACCCAGCGCACAATCTGACAGCTGGGAAGCGAGACAGCTAGGACAGACGGACAGGCAGTCGGGAAAACACTCGCTCACCCTGTCACTCAACCCCGGGCTGATTGACAGCCGCTGAATCCTAAATGGTGAACAGTTAGCATATGATAAGGGATCAAAGCGTTCCTCAAACAGCTGTTTGAGGAGGCAGCAGTTCATCAGTTCAAGTTGAGATAATATTTCAGATGGCAGATAGTTACAACAACTTTTAAGCCCGACCAATTCCAACTGAATGAGGAATCTTCCGTGATGGAAGATTAAATGCAACATGATAATGAATGTATATACAGTAAATGTATGAGAATTATATATTTTTAAAAAGCTCATCTATTTCGACCTAATCGAAAAGGTTTTTATTCTCAGATTGTAAATCCAAACTGGCAACGTCCACAGCATCAGGACCATGTGCTCCAACCTGAAGATAACACGACACCAGGGTCCACAACACTTTAATTAACACTGATAAAAACGACCACACACACACACACACACACACACACAGGACGTCAGAGGGTTCTTATGAAATAGATGGAAGATAACCTAGCTACGCTAAGCTCCACAACTACGCTATAAAGACACAGGAGAAGGACATGAAATAAAGTTAATGCAGCAATCAGCCTACCTTATCTAACCTTATCTTCCTCCTGCTAATTGATAATTGTTGGACATTAATTTGCAGCCCTCTTCTTATCTCCCTAAGGAACTTGCTATCGGTGGTGTATAGCCCCCCCGGGGATACGCTGACGTCGGCAGGAATTCACCTGAGGTGAAGCGTTGAAGGGAACTTTATTTACACAGCATTTAAATAAAGCAGTCTGTAAAACAAGGAGAGAAAATAATAAAGCAAACCTCTTTTTATTTTAAAACATGTTGTTTTTATTGCAAAATGTTACAAAACATAAATAGATGGAAAAACAGCAACAGGAGATCCGGTCGTTAAAAGACCAACTTTTTCATTTCTGTGTCAGATGTATTTTTATTTTTTTATCTTTAAATGATGCTTATAAAACGATATTGAGTCGGTTCCTTCAGTGAATTGGCCTTTAGGATGAGAACACAGAACACTTAGTTATATATAACAGAGTATATAGTATATCTATAGTATATCTATGGTATATCTATAATAGTATATCTATAACACAGAGTATAGAGTAGTCTGGGTAGTACCTCTGAATATAGGAACACCTGTAGATGCGGTATACTGCAGCATAGAGAGCCTTACATCAGGAGTTTAGCGGCTAAAGCGTGCTCGTGGAAAACCACAAGCGCAACATCAAGCAGCAAATACTGCACTTAAAAACATTAAAACATACATTTCAGAGTTGGTATAATACAGAAAGCCATTAGGGAGAACAAGTATGTAATGATGCTATTGTGTGGTAAGATCTTCCCAACTTAATATCAGAGACGGACATTCTCTCTACATGTCTAGACGTTACACAGAATATCGTTCAAAAAAGGAATATAAAGATATATATATAAAAATACATGTAAAAATTGCTTGTTACATTGTGTTATAGCAGAGCCATTAGGATAACAAGGACAACAAATCACACACTTCATAGAAAGTTTCACATCTTAAACTATTAACTCCAGCATGACAAAATCACACGTGTGATTACAACCTCCGTGATATCTCCTCCACACACACCCAGACGACTTCAGAACCACACACACCCAGACGGCTTCAGAACCACACACACCCAGACGGCTTCAGAACCACACACACCCAGACGGCTTCAGAACCACACACACCCAGACGGCTTCAGAACCACACACACCCAGACGGCTTCAGAACCACACACACCCAGACGGCTTCAGAACCACACACACCCAGACGCTTCAGAACCACACACAGACGCTCAGACCACACACCCGACGCTTCAGAACCACACACACCCAGACGCTTCAGAACCACACACACCCAGACGGCTTCAGAACCACACACACCCAGACGGCTTCAGAACCACACACACCCAGACCGCTTCAGAACCACACACACCTAAACCGCTTCAGAACCACACACACCCAGACCGCTTCAGAACTGGATGGCTCTGTGGGTTCTCAGGGTGAGAGACAGGTGAGGACCACCAGACACAAACCGTCCTCCAGCGCCGGCCATTAGGGCTCAAACCCATGGGCTCTGCGCTCCAATACTGAGAACAACATGAACCCTTCTGTGCATCGTTACGTCTCACTCACATGACCTAAAGGTCACACCTCACATTTAAATGTGTCATTTATTTTGCATTATATTTTATTGTATTTGCTATGTTCGCCCAGACCATAATCTACTTAATTCGTCTTTCAGGCTTTCTTTCACTTTCTCTCTTTCTCTTTCTTCCTCCTTTCCTTCAACCTTTCCCTATTTCTGGACAACACATCCACAGACCACACATCCCAACACATCCACAGACCACACATCCCAACACATCCACAGACCACACATCCCAACACATCCACAGACCACACATCCCAACACATCCACAGACCACACATCACAACACATCCACAGACCACACATCCCAACACATCCACAGACCACACATCACAACACATCCACAGACCACACATCCCAACACATCCACAGACCACACATCACAACACATCCACAGACTACACATCCCAACACATCCACAGACCACACATCCCAACACATCCACAGACCACACATCCCAACACATCCACAGACCACACATCCCAACACATCCACAGACCACACATCCCAACACATCCACAGACCACACATCACACATTTAGCCATCTATCCATCTATTAGATTAGTGATCGCATTTGTGGCAACATTTCTATTTCAACATCATCTTTGGTGGCCGTCTGAGATCAGTGATCGACAGATTTTAACACTTACGATCAAAAAATGAACAGAGCGCACAGGAACAAAACACAAAGTAACAGAATATTCAACATTCTAGTAACAACATCAGCTCTCAATAATTGGTCTTGCAACTTTACCACCGACCCAACCTTAAAACTAACTGTGTTTGTTCTGAGCTCAGAACAGCCTGGGCATTGGCGCACACACACACACACACACACACACACACACACACACACACACACACACACACACACACACACACACACACACACACACACACACACACACACACTGCCCCTGACTCTGTTCCAGGGTGAGCATAGAAAATACTTCAATTGATGTCATACAAAATACCATCGGCAATTAAAGAAAAACAGTGGTTTGAAAACCAAACAACGTGGACATTGCTATAAAGACAATCAATGTTATCGTAACAAAGGTAGCCTCAATTAATTAGCATACCTAACTACAGCGATGCAAATTCAAGGACCCTTTATGTACTTACATTCAAAGGATAATGGTCAATTGTTTTAGTGGCTGGTTTTTTTCAGGGAATTTGATTAACTGGTTAGATGCATATAGGAGATAGCAGAGTGTTAGGAGCAGTGGGTTCACAGGGTTCTGAACCAGACAACCTGTTTAGTCAGAACCAGTGGGTTAACAACACCGTGGCGTTCCTACAAGTACCTGGAACTCACGGTGAGATTCCGCTCATCGCTTTGAAGATACATCCACCAACCGGTGGTGAGCTTCACCTCCAGTCACTGAGATCGGAACACACAAGCTAAATAGGATGATTTAGAAATCAAGAAATGCTAAACAATTTTTGTTAGGATAAGTCGATTTTTTTGAAGGCTTGATACGTACAGAATTATTATTATTATAACATTGACTAACACATTGAAAGGAGTATACTTCATGTATTTAACCGACATGTTAATATAGGTATTATTAATCAATTCATTTATAAAACATTCAATCTAAAACGTTTACATTCTGACATTAATATGCCGCTATATCGTATAAGAATATTTCACGAAACATTTTCCGTTGCCGGTCCCATTTCCAGCTTATTGGATATGAAACATTGTTCAGATGACCTGGGAGGGGTCAGAACTCTGGACCAAGTGGACTTTATTAGAATGTGATCCATCCTCTCTCCTCGTGGCGTAGTGCGCAGTATGTACAGTATGTGTCTAGTGAGGACAGACACGTGAATGGGTATACACTACGTTGGTGATTTAGGTTATATTGGTCAACTATACTGAAAGAGGAACTTACAGAACTATGACTTGTATGATTTGGCCTTGTTGCTGTAAACAGCAGGTGTAATACACACGATGGTTGAGGTTGGTTACCTCGGTATGTACCAATACGGCATACACATGTAACGTACACGTATGTATGTACTGCTGTGCCTGTACTGGTACAGTGTTATACATATTAGTATTAGGTACAGCTATGGTTACATATATCCATTTTTACACAGTACTAATCAATTTGAAATGCTTTCCATAATTCTTTTTTTTTTACAGCTGATTGTTGCATCCCATCCATTTAGGGCTCTGATCTGCTTTGGTCAGAATACAATCTCAAACCATATTGCACGGCAGGAATGGGAAAACACGAATCATCTAAAATACATAGTATAGTACATGTGCCAAGCTAGCTGATGTGCTAAAAGCCGCCACGAACCGCTGCATTCAGATCACGTATGAAAACGTATGATTGAACCTTCTGAAAATGGGCTAGCCGATGCTAAGGCGTGTGCATGTCGGGGCGTGTCCGGGGAACGCCCTCGCCTCTCTCTCCTTCTACACGGCGGCCGTCATCGGGTTCTTGGGCCGCGGGTCGGGCTGGTTCTGGCGGTTCCCTCCCTCTCCCGGGTAGCCGTACTGGTCGGGCTCCCTCGGGGGCCTAGTACCAAAACAAAAGATGGTCCGTTTAAAGGTTAGGCGGTGCTACTGCTGGCTGGGTTACCGTCGGAAAGCCAATTCAGACGCTCCGTCGTCCGCTCTGACATCACACCCCGAAAATCTGTCACCACCCCGAAATCAGTCACCACCGAGAAATCAGTCACCACCGAGAATCAGTCACCACCGAGAAATCAGTCACCACCGAGAAATCAGTCACCACCGAAAAATCAGTCACCACCGAAAAATCAGTCACCACCCCAAAATCAGTCACGGCCAGAAAGATGACTTGCATCGTCGATATGACACATTTTTTATTCAAAAAAAAGCTTTTTTGTAGCTTTTTTTGGCTGAGGCCTCCGCCGGGCGGGGGGAGAGAGCGTGGCTACAGGCTGAGGCCTCCGCCGGGCGGGGGGAGAGAGCGTGGCTACAGGCTGAGGCCTCCGCCGGGCGGGGGGAGAGAGCGTGGCTACAGGCTGAGGCCTCCGCCGGGCGGGGGGAGAGAGCGTGGCTACAGGCTGAGGCCTCCGCCGGGCGGGGGGAGAGAGCGTGGCTACAGGCTGAGGCCTCCGCCGGGCGGGGGGAGAGAGCGTGGCTACAGGCTGAGGCCTCCGCCGGGCGGGGGGAGAGAGCGTGGCTACAGGCTGAGGCCTCCGCCGGGCGGGGGGAGAGAGCGTGGCTACAGGCTGAGGCCTCCGCCGGGCGGGGGGAGAGAGCGTGGCTACAGGCTGAGGCCTCCGCCGGGCGGGGGGAGAGAGCGTGGCTACAGGCTGAGGCCTCCGCCGGGCGGGGGGAGAGAGCGTGGCTACAGGCTGAGGCCTCTGCCGGGCGGGGGGAGAGAGCGCAGGGTGAGGGTGAGTTCTGGTGCCGATCAGAACGGCCCCAGATGCGCCGGCCCCGACGAGACAAGAACAGCTTCGGGCTAAACAGCCCCGGGGCCCCAAAGCCCGGAGGCTCAACATGAGACACCGCGCTCCGGCTCCCCTCCTGCCGCCAGCGGGGCGCGATACCAACACAGCTATTTGTGACTTCATCTCACCTCATATTTATTTTATAATGCAATCCCGCTCTTAAGTAGCAGCAACACCGCTGGAGCACGGAGCAGTACTGTGATTTACTGCCAACGGCCGGAACCGAGGCGCCGCCACGCATCTAAGGGCCGACACGAGGTGTCTCTGTGCTCCGGGGTCTAAACCATCGCCTGATGGCCCACAACAACACTGCAGACACGCACCAGGGACCCAGCAGACATACTCTCATAGTCTCCAGGGGGGTGGGTTTGTTACAGGCCAAAGAGACTCCACAACTTCCCTTTGCTTCGTTTCAGTGGTTCACCGGCGACCTGGAGGTCAGCGGGGCGTGAGCAGGAGGTCAGCGGGGCGTGACCAGAAGGTCAGCGGGGCGTGAGCAGGAGGTCAGCGGGGCGTGACCAGAAGGTCAGCGGGGCGTGAGCAGGAGGTCAGCGGGGCGTGAGCAGGAGCGACTAAGGTCAGTGTTGTTGTGGAACTTGTATTAATGTTCATCTTTGGATGTGTGATCTACTGCAACTACGTCCACTCACCCGCTATTACAGCCAATACCAACCACTGCTAACTCTCCCTTCTCTCTCAGGACCTGTACTCCCCTTGACCCTTGACCTTCTGACACCTACCTGTAGGCCCCGCCCCCGGGACCCCGGGTCATGGTGTCGTACCGCTGGCCACGGAGGGGAGGGGAGGGGGGCACATCCTGCCTCAGGGGGCCCCTCGGTGGGTGCTGGGCCTGGGGGGGTTGAGCCTGAGGGTGGGGGTGGTGGCGAGGACTAGGAACAAGAAGCAGAGAGGGGGAGAGAGAGAGAGAGAGAGAGAGAGAGAGAGAGAGAGAGAGAGAGAGAGAGAGAGAGAGAGAGAGAGAGAGAGAGAGAGAGAGAGAGAGAGAGAGAGAGAGAGGAGAGAGAGAGACAGAAAGAGAGGGGGAGAGAGAGAGAGAGAGAAAGAGAGGGGGAGGGAGAGGGAGAGAGGGCGAGAGAAAGAAAGAGAGAGACGGAGAGAGAGAGAGAGAGGGAGAGGGAGAAAGAGAGAGAGCAAATATAAAAATAAACAGAGAGGGAGAGAAAGAGATAGGTTAACACCACTCACACACTCTCTTAACCGACGGAGGTATACGAGCGTGGAACGACCTCGGGGTGGAGTGGCAGACAGCCCAGGGCGGGAAAACCCCTCCCCCCTCGGAACATTTCCACCAGACAAAACAAGAGAGGAGTCCCCCCCCCACGACTCTCAGGTCAGAGTCCCCCCCCCCACGACTCTCAGGTCAGAGTCCCCCCCCCTACGACTCTCAGGTCAGAGTCCCCCCCCCACGACTCTCAGGTCAAGACGTTGTGTTTACACTCGTCCGGCGCCGCAGAACGCCGGGAAATCAAGCACGTCAGACGGACCCGACGACTAGCGATAATCGCATGATCGCCACTTTCGTTTTACCGTAAAAAAACCCCATTTGGATGTCAGCGTGTCCAACACAAGCATCACCACCAGCTTCGGTGTATTTGAACATGTAAGGCAGACATGTACCCGGTAGCCGGTGATTTAAAGTCAGGTCGAGGGGCACATGACACATGGTGCCGTCGCTCAGAGAGGGATGAGAAGGATCTAGCGATGTTAGGATGTTGACCATAGAGGGGAGAGAGGGAGGGGGTCTTATATATCAGGGGTTCCCAACCGCCGGGCCACGGACCGGTACCGGGCCGTGGAGGTGTTACTGCCGGGCCGCGAAACAGCTGTTTAACAGTGTTTATCATCATATTTGACTCAAATAATTTGAGTATAGGTGAACGGCGGGCGGTATAATCTATATATAGAGGTATATATATAGTATAATCTATATATATAGATTATATAGCGGTATAATCTATATATATAGATTAAATATATATCGGCGGCATAACGAGAGACTTTCAGTTGCACGCGCTACTAAAGAGACTACGCGCTAGTGACGTGTCGGTCGCGAACGAGCCGGGGTTTGTGTTACGGGCGCTGCGCGTACATGCGCGTTTATACTGAAATCGAGCCCTGCCGCTTTGTTAGGGGTGTGTGTTGACACACACTTTGACAACCGTCGGCGAAATTGACAACCGGTCCGCGAGATTTTTTTCATGTATCTGCCGGTCCGTGGCACAAAAAAGGTTGGGAACCCCTGGTCTAGAGGTTGGAGTCAGCCTAACCTGGAGGCA
>CM051015.1:4462694-4467694 GCA_027704905.1 Muraenolepis orangiensis | reverse complement strand
GGTGGGTGTGGTGGTGGTGAGAGGTGTGAGGAGAGGAGTGTGTGTGAGGGAGTTAAGGAAAATAAACGAGAGAGAGAGAGAGAGAGAGAGAGAGAGAGAGAGAGAGAGAGAGAGAGAGAGAGAGAGAGAGAGAGAGAGAGAGAGAGAGAGAGAGAGAGAGAGAGAGAGAGAGAGAGAGAGAGAGAGAGAGAGAGAGAGAGAGAGCGCAGCAGAAAGACAGACAGACAGACGTGACCATCATCATCTTCTGGTTTACATTGCCGGTCAGGTTGGCCGGCTCATCAGGCAGTGACTGATGAGTTAGTAATCTGAGGGACATTCAATAGGAATACATTCCCATTCCAGGGGGGGGTCTGGGGAGTATCGGTAACACTGGCGTGGGCGGGGCCTAGCCAGAGGGAGAGGACCAGGACGGGGAATGGCGTGCCACAGTCAAATATGAGGAGTTGCGTGGAGACTAATTGGGAATGGAGTGGGGACCTGCGGGGAATCCAGTGTAAATCCAGTTGGCGGGTTGGAACGCTGCCACCAGGAAGCAGAGTCAGCAGCTGGGGATTATATGGGGATGAGAATGGAAACCATTACTGGAACACGCACACATGCACCCACGCACGCACACACACACACACACAAGCACACGCAAGCCCACACACACACACACACACAGGCTCCACATGCACCCACGCACACACACACACAGGCTCCACATGCACCCACGCACACACACACACAGGCTCCACATGCACCCACGCACACACACACACACAAGCACACGCAAGCACACACACACACACACACACACACACACACACACAGGCTCCACATGCACCCACGCACACACACACACAGGCTCCACATGCACCCACGCACACACACACACACAGAAGCACACGCAAGCCCACACACACACAGGCTCCACATGCACCCACACACACACACACACAGAAGCACACGCAAGCCCACACACACACACGCACACACACACACACACACACACATACATACATACAAAACACACATAAGCACGCACATAAGCACAGACACACACACACCAACCCACGCAGACACACACACACACACACACACACACACACACACACACACACTGGGGTGAAACGATCTGTGGATTTGAAATTGAACCGTATACATTATTGTACAGTAAAACAAAATGGAAATAAATGATTTAAGCGGAAAAAAATCTGTATAGACAGAAACCAAGGGGCGTAAACACCGGAATTAACAAAGGGTAAAACATCCACATAGTGAGGTTGGAGGTGCAGCCAAGGCCATACGCCGTTGAACACCTTCTTCAAGCACGGCAACTTTAACACACACACACACGACACGCACACACGACACACACACACACACACACACACGCACACACACACACACACACGCACACACACACACACACACACACACAAGTATATATGTATTCTATATGTATTCATGATGCGCTGCACTTCTGCACTTAAATGCTTTGACGATTGTGTAAAAAAAAATATATATATATATATATATATGTACATATCATTTAAGTCACTTTGCTGCTCTTTCTTTGTTTATTTTAGTGTATATATTATTTTTATTTTGATGGTGTTGTTTTTGAGATTGGGAGGGAATGGGGAGTAAGCGTTCGTATGTACTTGTTACAAATGGCCAATAAAAATCCTGTAATGTATCTTGTATCTTGTAAGTGCCTGACCCGTCATACACTATTACACATGACACATTGACGTGATGTCACAGAAGCCTTCTCTCGCCCCACTACAGACAGACAGTTGGACGTCTCTCTGTTGTCTGTCACACATTGATTTCATGTTGATAGACCGATCGTTTCCAGTGGTCCAATTCTGTTTAAGGGACTGCTGTGTGTCTTAAAGAAGAATAGGGCAAAGTAGGGCTTTTCATAAAAGGGGTACTACATGACCAGAGAACAACAGTTGGAACAACAGCCCTAGAGAACTGGTGCTACATGACCAGAGAACAACAGTTAACAGAACAACAGCCCTAGAGAACTGGTGCTACATGACCAGAGAACAACAGGAGAACAACAGCCCTAGAGAACTGGTGCTACATGACCAGAGAACAACCGTTAGAACAACAGCCCTAGAGAACTGGTGCTACATGACCAGAGAACAACAGTTAGAACAACAGCCCTAGAGAACTAGTGCTACATGACCAGAGAACAACAGCCCTAGAGAACTGGTGCTACGTGAGCAGAGAACAACAGCCCTAGAGAACTGGTGCTACATGACCATAGAACAACAGCCCTAGAGAACTGGTGCTACGTGAGCAGAGAACAACAGCCTGAGAGCCGGCAAAAGTCAGCCGGATAAAGCCAGGTTTTGCTACTAAATGGTGTTAAAGTGGAGGGCATTTCATCACTGCATCATTAGCATATAGAACCCACCTTGTATTAATGGTTCAAGCTGGTGGAAAGTGGACGAAGTATTCCTTTAAGTTTGCCGTGTACTGCTGATCTATGCCTTCCTTGTTGAGGTTGTGTTTGCGTGACTATTTTATATTTTATATGATATAGTGTTTTGTTCATGTTGCTATCTATGTTGTTTCCTGTTACAATATTAAATGGAAAATCGAAATACAAATTCAAACATTTTGGCCTTTATTTTGTCGAAAGCGAAAGAAAAACATTCAAATTCAGCGAGAGAGACAGAGAGAGCGAGAGCGAGAGCGAGAGGGAGAGGGAGAGGGAGAGTCAGAGACATAATGACGGCTGCAGCTGTATGAAGAGAACAACATTCTGAGCCTCATTAAGATCAACCCTGAAAGAACGCAGCGTAACGTTAGGAAAAAAAACCTTCCACTCCATACTTTCCACACAGGAAGTGCTATTTAGGCATTTAACCGTGTGCTTCCAAACACAACAAGCTGCTTGTGTCAGAGCAACGGGCAGACGTACCAGGAGAAAGTTCCTCTGCGACTGACAGTGATTGAGAGTAATGTAAGCTGTGCTAATTCTCCGGAATTAAGGAGATTTCTGACGGATCTTTGGAGAGACAAGACGCCATTAGTTACACCGCACCTGCACTCTCTCTCTCTCTCTCCTTCTTCTCACACCCTCTCTCTCTCTCTCTCTCTCTCTCTCTCTCTCTCTCTCTCTCCTCTCACGCCTCTATCTCGTCTCTCTCTCTCTTCTCTCTCTCTCTCTCTCTCTCTCTCTCTCTCTCTCTCTCTCTCTCTCTCTCTCTCTCTCACATCTCTCTTTCTTCTCCTTAACCCTCTCCTTTCACACTCTCTCACTTTGTATCACAAGGGCTTTCCCGGTCACACTCCTTCCCTCTCTATTCATTGCTCTCTCTCTCTCCCTCCCTCCTCTCTCTCTCCCCTCCTCTCTCTCCCCCCCTCTCTCTCTCCCTCCCTCCTCTCTCTCTCCCCCCTCCTCTCCTCTCTCTCCCCCCTCTCTCTCTCCCTCCCTCCTCTCTCCCCCCCCCCTCTCTCTCCCCCCCTCTCTCTCCCTCCCCCCTCTCTCTCCCTCCCCCCTCTCTCTCTCCCTCCCTCCCTCCTCTCTCCCCCCCCCTCTCTCTCTCCCCCCCCCCTCTCTCTCTCTCTCTCCCCCCCTCTCTCTCTCTCCCCCCTCTCTCTCTCCCCCCTCCTCTCTTCCTCACATTCAATTTGTGGAGGTACAAACTTTCACACTTCTGCAACGGCTATACACAGCTGTTCCTGTCATTTGCAGCACACACACACACACACACACACACACACACGACACACACACACACACACACACACATCCCTACACACACACACACACACGTCCCTCCAGTCATCAATCTTCCCAATGTGTGTGTTGAAGGGTGGAATAACTAACAGAGAGAGAGAGAGAGAGAGAGAGAGAGAGAGGAGAGAGAGAGAGAGGAGATGATATTTGAATGATTTTTAACAAGGTGCGACTCATTGAGTTCAAAAATGGAACTTAAACAAAGTTAAACACATTTAGTTAATAAGCAACTTTTAACATAGGACAATATAATTCAAGCTTGATCACGACTAGTCCTGAGTACGAGTCTGTTCTCCATGCCTAGTCTCCACACCAGACTCTCCATATTCACAATCACTTCCTATCACTTTGGTTTCCTCGGCCAAACCGGGGCTGATACGACCCATCCAGTCTGGGGCGGGCGGGGCGTTTCCTCACCCCTGCTGAGAGGTCCATGACGCCCATCTCTCATCTCTCACACGTCACCGTGGCAACAGCAGAACAACACCAGGCTAATTGAGAAAAGAAATGAAGGCGCTTCGATCTAGAAGACGCATAGCTCGACACATAGCTGTTGGATGTGGATCGTGGTTGGCGGAAGTTTAAAGTTAACTTTTAAAACAGACACACACACACACACACACACACACACACACACACACACACACACACACACACACACACACACACACACACACACACACACACACACACACTTGCTTGTTTTACTGCACAGGGAGGGGGACCCAGGTGGGTCAACACCTTGATGGTTCAGTTTCCTCGTCGGCCATTTCAGCTCCCTGGCCTTCTGAATAACATTACCATGATCGATACTTACTTTATATATATATCATCTATACTTACTTTATATATATATCATCTATACTTACTTTATATATATATCATCTATACTTACTTTATATATATATCATCTATACTTACTTTATATATATATCATCTATACTTACTTTATATATATATCATCTATACTTACTTTATATATATATCATCTATACTTACTTTATATATATATCATCTATACTTACTTTATATATATATCATCTATACTTACTTTATATATATATATCTATACTTACTTTATATATATATCATCTATACTCCTTACTTATAACGTTATTATTATTCATCTATAATGAGCTGATAGGATCTGACTATCTGACTGTTTACTTTTTTTGTAGAGTATGTCTGAGGAGCATGAGAGGGGAGGAGGAGAGGAGGAGGAGGAGGGAGGAGGAGGAGGAGGAGGAGCATG
>CM051015.1:4450194-4452694 GCA_027704905.1 Muraenolepis orangiensis | reverse complement strand
TGTGGTGTGTGTGGAGTGCACACACACACGTGTCATGAGCTCAAGTGTTCGACAGCAAGAGTGAGAGTATGATGACTTTGGCAGATGGGGAAGCCAGAGATAGAGAGAGAGAGAGAGAGAGAGAGAGAGAGAGAGAGAGAGAGAGAGAGAGAGAGAGAGAGAGAGAGAGAGAGAGAGAGAGAGAGAGAGAGAGAGAAAACATATATAGAGCGAGAGAGCCATGATGATGGATTTGAAGTCTGCTCCTGAGAAAACCTGGAGAAAAACACACACACACACACACACACACACACACACACACACACACACACACACACACACACACACACACACACACACACACACACACACACACACACACACACACACACACACACACACACACACACACACACACACAGGGTGCAAAGATCTCATCCCTGACTTGTTTTGACAGAGGTGGGAAGCAGGCTATAAACTAAGTTCAGAGTTTAGACTTCATATATTACAGTTCAGTTGGGATTTAGAAGAGCTACATTATAATGTACACCTTGTAAGTCGCTTTGGATAAAAGCGTCTGCCAAATGCCCTAAATGTAAATGTAAATGTAAATGTAAATGTACATTATAGTGTGATTACGAGTGAACAAGGATACAGTTAAGAGTTCATTAATGACTAAATGAAGTGGAATCATCGGAGCAGAAGACATATTTTAAATATAGGAAAATATATCGACTTCGGAAGTCGATATTATGTACTTTCTTGAGAGTCTTTTTAAATAAGAAGAAGAAGAAGAAGAAGAAGAAGAAGAAGAAGAAGAAGAAGAAGAAGAAGAAGAAGAAGAAGAAGAATGTTTCAGTTTGAGGCCAGGCTGTAGAACAACACACCACCTAAGGGCAGGTAGAGGGACTGGTTCATTGGTCTTAATGGGTGGACGAAACACTAAGAGCTGATAACTATAGGAGAGACAGGGGCACACACACACACACACACACACACACACACACACACACACACAGGGAGAGACAGGGGCACACACACACACACACACACACACACACACACACACACACACACACACAGGGAGAGACAGGGGCACACACACACACACACACACACACACACACACACACACACACACACACACACACACACACACACACACACACACACACACACACACACACACACACACACACACACACACACACACACACACACACACACACACACACACACTGAATGGGAGAGATACACACACAGAGAGGAGAGAGCAGTGAAACATGTGTGTGTGTACTGGTCCATTCCGTACTACACCGCCTGCTCCAAGCCATTTGAGAGATTTAAAAAAGCACTATAGAAATGCAATTATTATAATTATTATTATTGTTACTGTTGTTTTATAGCTGTACTCATGGTCTCCGGGGACTAAGCCACAGACAGAGAAAGTGCTTTGTGGATTTAATTGGAGTTTGAGAAGCATTCTGGTGCTCATCCATAGTAAAGAGAGAGGGAGGAGGCGGTGGGGGGAGGGGGGAGGGGTGATCAAGTTTCCATCCGTGTCTAAGCGCTCTCTCCCCAGGGAGAGTCTCGAGGCGAGTCCCAGGCTTAGCCGTCGGCCTCCAGAGGCCCAGACAGAAAGAGTCACCAGGTTTAATTATAAACCTCAAAGAAGAGGAGAGCAGGGCCGAAACAAGAGAGACAAGAAGAGAAGAGAGACAAGAAGAGAAGAGAGACAAGAAGAGAGGAGAGACAAGAATAGAAGAGAGACAAGAAGAGAAGAGAGACAAGAAGAGAAGAAAGAGTGAAGAAATTGTAGAGCACAACAAAAGACAGAACCATGATGAGAGAAGGGTGGAGCAAGGGGGAGAGAAGGGTGGAGCAAGGGGGAGAGAAGGGTGAAGAGGAGATGAAAGGAGAATAAGAGAGGAGGAGAGGAGATTAGGAGAGAAGAGGAGATGAGGAGAGAAGAAGAGATGAGGAGAGAAGAGGAGATGAGGAGAGAAGAGGAGAGAAGAGAAGATGAGGAGAGAAGAGGAGATGAGGAGAGAAGAGGAGAGAAGAGAAGATGAGATGAGGAGAGAAGAGGAGAGAAGAGGAGATGAGGAGAGAAGAGATGAGGAGAAAAGAGGAAGAGCGGAGATGAAGAGTGAAGAGGAGATGAGGAGAGAAGAGGAGAGAAGAGGAGAGAAGAGGAGATGAGGAGAGAAGAGGAGATGAGGAGAGAAGAGGAGAGAAGAGGAGATGAGGAGAGAAGAGGAGATGAGGAGAGAAGAGGAGATGAGGAGAAAAGAGGAAGAGCGGAGCTGAAGAGAGAAGAGGAGATGAGGAGAGAAGAGGAGATGAGGAGAGAAGAGGAGATGAGGAGAAAAGAGGAAGAGCGGAGAGGAAAGGAGGAGAGGAGATGAAGAGAGAAGAGGAGATGAGGAGAGAAGAGGAGATGAGGAGAGAAGAGGAAGAGCGGAGAGGAAAGGAGAAGAGGGGAGGAAAGGAGGAGATGAGGAGAGAAGAGGAGAGGAGG
>CM051015.1:4442694-4445194 GCA_027704905.1 Muraenolepis orangiensis | reverse complement strand
CCATCAGTCACTAACCCTAACCCTAACCCCATCAGTCACTAACCCTAACCCTAACCCCATCAGTCACTAACCCTAACCCCACCAGTCACTAACCCTAACCCTAACCCCATCAGTCACTAACCCTAACCCTAACCCCACCAGTCACTAACCCTAACCCCATCAGTCACTAACCCTAACCCCATCAGTCACTAACCCTAACCCTAACCCCATCAGTCACTAACCCTAACCCTAACCCCATCAGTCACTAACCACCTAACCCCATCAGTCACTAACCCTAACCCTAACCCCATCAGTCACTAACCCTAACCCTAACCCCATCAGTCACTAACCCTAACCCTAACCCCATCAGTCACTAACCCTAACCCTAACCCCACCAGTCACTAACCCTAACCCTAACCCCACCAGTCACTAACCCTAACCCTAACCCCATCAGTCACTAACCCTAACCCTAACCCATCAGTCACTAACCCTAACCCTAACCCCATCAGTCACTAACCCTAACCCTAACCCCACCAGTCACTAACCCTAACCCCATCAGTCACTAACCCTAACCCTAACCCCATCAGTCACTAACCCTAACCCTAACCCCATCAGTCACTAACCCTAACACCCATCAGTCACTAACCCTAACCCTAACCCCATCAGTCACTAACCCTAACCCTAACCCCATCAGTCACTAACCCTAACCCTAACCCCATCAGTCACTAACCCTAACCCTAACCCCATCAGTCACTAACCCTAACCCCATCAGTCACTAACCCTAACCCTAACCCATCAGTCACTAACCCTAACCCTAACCCCACCAGTCACTAACCCTAACCCTAACCCCATCAGTCACTAACCCTAACCCTAACCCCATCAGTCACTAACCCTAACCCTAACCCCATCAGTCACTAACCCTAACCCCATCAGTCACTAACCCTAACCCTAACCCCATCAGTCACTAACCCTAACCCTAACCCCATCAGTCACTAACCCTAACCCTAACCCCATCAGTCACTAACCCTAACCCTAACCCCATCAGTCACTAACCCTAACCCTAACCCCATCAGTCACTAACCCTAACCCTAACCCCATCAGTCACTAACCCTAACCCTAACCCCATCAGTCACTAACCCTAACCCTAACCCCATCAGTCACTAACCCTAACCCTAACCCCATCAGTCACTAACCCTAACCCCATCAGTCACTAACCCTAACCCTAACCCCATCAGTCACTAACCCTAACCCTAACCCCATCAGTCACTAACCCTAACCCTAACCCCATCAGTCACTAACCCTAACCCCATCAGTCACTAACCCTAACCCCATCAGTCACTAACCCTAACCCTAACCCCATCAGTCACTAACCCTAACCCTAACCCCATCAGTCACTAACCCTAACCCTAACCCCATCAGTCACTAACCCTAACCCCATCAGTCACTAACCCTAACCCTAACCCCATCAGTCACTAACCCTAACCCTAACCCCATCAGTCACTAACCCTAACCCTAACCCCACCAGTCACTAACCCTAACCCTAACCCCATCAGTCACTAACCCTAACCCTAACCCATCAGTCACTAACCCTAACCCTAACCCCATCAGTCACTAACCCTAACCCACCAGTCACTAACCCTAACCCCATCAGTCACTAACCCTAACCCTAACCCCATCAGTCACTAACCCTAACCCTAACCCCATCAGTCACTAACCCTAACCCTAACCCCATCAGTCACTAACCCTAACCCTAACCCCATCAGTCACTAACCCTAACCCTAACCCCATCAGTCACTAACCCTAACCCTAACCCCACCAGTCACTAACCCTAACCCTAACCCCATCAGTCACTAACCCTAACCCTAACCCCATCAGTCACTAACCCTAACCCTAACCCCATCAGTCACTAACCCTAACCCTAACCCCATCAGTCACTAACCCTAACCCTAACCCCATCAGTCACTAACCCTAACCCTAACCCCATCAGTCACTAACCCTAACCCCATCAGTCACTAACCCTAACCCCACCAGTCACTAACCCTAACCCTAACCCCATCAGTCACTAACCCTAACCCCATCAGTCACTAACCCTAACCCTAACCCCATCAGTCACTAACCCTAACCCTAACCCCATCAGTCACTAACCCTAACCCTAACCCCACCAGTCACTAACCCTAACCCCACCAGTCACTAACCCTAACCCTAACCCCATCAGTCACTAACCCTAACCCTAACCCCACAGTCACTAACCCTAACCCCATCAGTCACTAACCCTAACCCCATCAGTCACTAACCCTAACCCTAACCCCATCAGTCACTAACCCTAACCCTAACCCCATCAGTCACTAACCCTAACCCTAACCCCACCAGTCACTAACCCTAACCCCATCAGTCACTAACCCTAACCCTAACCCCATCAGTCACTAACCCTAACCCTAACCCCACCAGTCACTAACCCTAACCCTAACCCCACCAGTCACTAACCCTAACCCTAACCCCACCAGTCACTAACCCTAACCCT
>CM051015.1:4430194-4432694 GCA_027704905.1 Muraenolepis orangiensis | reverse complement strand
ATATTAATCACGATGCCAAATGTTCATATAAGTACATTTTTCAAATTAAATACATATTTTGAGTTTAATATAATTAAGCGACATTAGAATGAATATTACCACTGCTAATATTGGTCCTTGGTGGTTTGGTGTGGACGGAGGGCTACTGAAGAGGAAACTAGAGCTGAGATCCATCTAACAGTCAAAGTGACTTTTGGAAGTTCATACAAAACCAAAAAAAGTTAATGCAAATGAGTTGTGTTTCCCTCAGTGGTGAAGCGTCTTCAAGGTGTTCAGAGAAGACCCTGGAACTCTCAGATGAAACAAAAAAAATCGAATTAATTGTAATTAATTGTGTATTAATAAAATGTAATACAACTTAATAAAATGTAATAACATTTAAATAAAATGAATAAATGAGAATGAGGTATCTGTGTTGTTATCTGTTATATTACAGTGTTACGTTGATTTGTTTGAATTTCTCGGTCCATGCACGACGCATTTGAGTGGTTTTGTGTTGGAAAAACAATGCAACCAATCAGACATTTTTCTGGGTTGCTGGGAAGAATATCCTTCAACCGAAGTATTCCCAATTGCATTTTAATATTATAAAAACATATGGAGGAACAGAACAGGACGACTCACTGCATTAGCTTCCATAGCTATTGAGAGGCAACTTCTTTTGGATCTGAAAAGCAGTGATCAGCTTTATGACCGGGTTATCGATCCATTGATAACCCGGTCATAAAGCAGTGATCAGCTTTATGACCGGGTTATCCATCCATCCAGAAGGACAGGAGAATGGATTTGGTCTTTAAGTGAACATCATTGGTGAGTGAGACTCATTTGTCTTTGCTGGTTTTGTCTCAGTGTTCTCGCGTCTCGTTGAGCTGGTTCTTGCAATTTGTTTCCACACACTTGACTGATTAGTTAATGGCTGACTTGAGTTTGTTGTGCATTTGAATTGAGAGTTTTGACTTGATCTTTCTTTGCATCGCTTAACGTGAAAAGACTTAACGTAACTAAGAGTTACAAAACCACGATCAATAATCACCAATTTCTCTGGCATATGTCTTGTCATTAGCACTGTCAAAATATCTCAACTTAAATCCTACCATTATGGACGTTATGTGACATTGAGTGTTTTCCTCTCTATTGAGCCAGTAAGGAAAAGTCTTAACGCAGCTTTATGAGAGGAAAACACTTAATGTAACATCATTTCTGTAATATTAGGATTTAGGTTTTGGATTTACAGGAAGGTCCGGTTGTGATAGACACGGTTTCACCACTGATATACACTGTATAGAGAGAGAGAGAGAGAGAGAGAGAGAGAGAGAGAGAGAGAGAGAGAGAGAGAGAGAGAGAGAGAGAGAGGAGAGAGAGAGAGAGAGAGAGAGAGAGAGAGAGAGGGGAGAGAGAGAGGAGGGAGGAGAGAGAGAGAGAGAGAGAGAGAGAGAGAGAGAGAGAGAGAGAGAGAGAGAGAGAGAGAGAGAGAGAGGGGGAGAGAGAGAGAGAGAGAGAGAGAGAGAGAGAGAGAGAGAGAGAGAGAGAGAGAGAGAGAGGGGAGGGAGAGAGAGAGAGAGAGAGAGAGAGAGAGAGAGAGAGAGAGAGAGAGAGAGAGAGAGAGAGAGAGAGAGAGAGAGAGAGAGGGGATAGAGAGAACATGAAACAATACAAAGGAAAGAAAAGCTATATTTGGTTTTGTAAAATGAAAAGCTGAAACCCATAATTACAGATTAAAACACACAGAACCTCCGAGCCCTGATGGTGCCTGGCAGTGATGGTGTTTACCGTCTTAAGGAGGACCAACAATAGCTGATCATTAGAGAAGTCAAATACAGACACACCACCAAGAGGGGGGCGCCATTTTTAAATTACATTTCCTATTAGCGTTAACGCTAACACACTGGCGCTAGCCTGGCTTGTCCTTGGAGGTTTTATTATTATTATTATTATTATTATTCATTTTTTCTCTGACAAATGGCTGTTTTCGACTCTCCATACAATACCATCATGTTCCTCTATGGGGGTAATGGACTCTCTTATATTCCAAAAGTGCTGAGGAAACAGGGAGGGAGAGATACAGGGAGGGAGAGATACAGGGAGATACAGGGAGATACAGGAGAGATACAGGAGAGATACAGGGAGGGAGAGATACAGGGAGGGAGAGATACAGGGAGATACAGGGAGATACAGGAGAGATACAGGGAGGGAGAGATACAGGGAGATACAGGGAGATACAGGAGAGATACAGGAGGAGAGATACAGGGAGATACAGGGAGATACAGGAGAGATACAGGGAGGGAGAGATACAGGGAGATACAGGGAGATACAGGAGAGATACAGGGAGGGAGAGATACAGGAGAGATACAGGGAGATACAGGGAGGGAGAGATACAGAGGAGGAGAGAGATACAGGGAGATACAGGAGAGATACAGGGAGGGAGAGATACAGGGAGATACAGGAGAGATACAGGGAGGGAGAGATACAGGGAGATACAGGGAGATACAGGGAGGGAGAG
>CM051015.1:4410194-4417694 GCA_027704905.1 Muraenolepis orangiensis | reverse complement strand
AATTCATCATGATTCATTCAACAATTCCTCATGAATTCATAATATAACACCAAGCATGTGATGAATCATGACATTTTATGATTCAAATGATGAAAACATGTAAACACTAGATTAAAAAAACAACAAACGGAGCTGCAGCTGTGATTCATAATGGTTAGGACAACAGCTAAAGAAGACAGTTACTAACTGAATGCATGTAGTGTAATGTATGTATTTTGCTACCATGTGTGTTTTCTGTGTGTGTGTGTGTGTGTGGCCTCTCTATGGCCTCGACCACCTCATCCCGTCCATAGAAGCATCCAGAATGAATAGCAGCGGTGGGACATAAGCTGAATAATATTTTCATACTCCTTAAAAGGAGAAAGGCGGCGCGAGGGTTTGTGTTTTCACGTGTTTTGGTTTCCAAGGAGAATCCGAATGAGACTCAGCATTAGAGAGCTTTATCCAGAAAGATCCACCGCAGTTAATAAACATAACCAAAACCAGCTCAGCCTGTCTGTCTGTCCATGGAACAAGGTGTGTGTCTGTAGGTGTGTCTGTCTGTCTGTCTGTCTGTGTGTGTGTGTGTTTGGATTTGTTTGGATGAGGTATGTTAGCACCTGTTTGCTATTTTGTGTGTCTGTGTCTGTTCACATTTATATCTGTTTATGTGTGTGTGGAAGTGTTTGTGTATCTTTGCGTGTGTTTGTGTATCTTTGCGTGTGTGTTCGTATATCTGAATGTGTGTAAGTGTGAGTAAGTATATGTATGCAAGTGCTTGACAGGGAGAGATTCAAGCACAAGCACAAAATAATATGCATGGCAACCTCAGCCCAAGTGTGTGTGTGTGTGTGTGTGTGTGTGTGTGTGTGTGTGTGTGTGTGTGTGTGTGTGTGTGTGTGTGTGTGTGTGCGTGCGTGCGTGGTGCGTGCGTGTGTGCGTGCTCTGTGCGTAGGGTAGTTCTATTAACACCAGGTTTTCTTCCACTGTACTTTGGCCAAGTCACACAATGTCTGTGTGACTTGGCCAAAGACCACTGGATCAGAGTGTGTGTGTGTGTATATGTGTGTATATGTGTGTTGGTGTGTGTGTGTGTGTGTGTGTGTGTGTGTGTATGTGTGTGTGTGTGTGGGTGTGTGTCATTCTGCTTTTTATCATGGAAACTGAGCTAAGACATACATGCAGATACCAAGTTACGCACACACATGCAGATGCAGATGTAAACTCACACACACACACTCTAAATATAAACTGTACACATTTATGAGCTTCCTCTCAGTAATGACACAGAAACCATCAATCCAGACGGACCTGCAAAGTGTGTGTGTGTGTGTGGTGTGTGTGTGTGTGTGTGTGTGTGTGTGTGTGTGTGTGTGTGTGTGCGCGTGTGTGTGCGCATGTGCGGGTATGTGTGTAGGGGTACCTGCCTCGCTTGACATCCAACCCTCCCTCATGAGGGGGGAAAGGGGGCTCTGATCAGACACTAGAGTGATTATTAATCACATCTTACTCACACACACACACACACACTTAACATACAGATAGACAGAAAGAGAGACAGAGATGTGAGAGAGAGAGAGAGAGAGAGAGAGAGAGAGAGAGAGAGAGAGAGAGAGAGAGAGAGAGAGAGAGAGAGAGAGAGAGCGAGAGAGAGAGGTGTTGGTGGAGGTATGGTGAACGAGAGAGACTCAGACAAGAGAAGGCAGGCAGTAACCTCTTCCAAACCAGATGAAATGAACTCATCTCACAACAGACCTGCTCCACCACAGCCAGTCTAACCACTGTCTGCACATGGTCAGGGTCAGGTCAGCATGTTCCCTATCCCAAAGTCAGAGACCTTACCTTGCCTTGCTTGGTCTACTAGTATCACTCTCCTTTTCCTCTACCTAAGGTTTTCCCCCTTCTCTCTCCATCCTTCCTCCATTCATGGCTTACTCTCTCTCTCTCTCTCTCTCTCTCCTACTCTCTCTCCCTTCCTCCCCCTCTCTCTCACTCCATCTCTCCCTCCCCCATTCCAGAAGGAATGTCAGTGTAATGCGCTACCCTCTCTGTTCTGAATCAGCACAACACTTCTGTTCCAAACCACCCCGCGCCCTTATAAGGGCAGGCCCAACCACAAGTCACATGACACTTACGCACATGGTCGGACCCGTCTGCAGTGTGTGAGGTGTGTGTGTGTATGTGGTCTGTGTGTGTGTGTGTGTATGTGGTCTGTGTGTGTGTGTGTGTGTGTGTGTGTGTGTGTGTTTCACATTTCAAAGCTTATTGAGAACGGATTGTTTTCTTGGCATTCCCTAAGAGTCTATCTTAGACCTTTTTAGTTATATTTTCCAAACCAGTTTGATTTTATTACGTAGTTTTTTCCCTCTTCTTTTTTTTTCATTCCTCTTTCTTTTGCTTTTCATCTCTCATAGGAGGCAGGGAGCGAGAGGAGAGGGAGGGAGCAAGCCTGTGTGTGTGTGTGTGTGTGTGTGTGTGTGTGTGGTGTGTGTGTGTGCGCGTGTGTGTGTGTGTGTGGGTGGACAAATGATAGATTCATGGACGTACGGACGGGTGAATAGATGGTGAGAGGAGAGGGATGGACGGATGAACAGATGAGCGTATGAATGGACAGATGGACGGACGGACGTTTAAACGCAGGTGAACTCCTGGTTGATCATCATCACGTGACCCCCAGAACCACGGGTTCAGCCATGGTTCTCTTCACGTGGACGCAACAAATAATAGAAACCGTGTCCTTCTGCGTTCCGGGAACGGAGCCAGCCGACAAACAGAAGCCCCCCACACAACAACAACAACAAAGCAGCACATTCAGGCCCAAGGTCCGCTCTCCTTGGTCAAGAGCGCAGGTTCGATTCCCCCCCCCCCCCCATTCCCCCCCCCCACGCGCATTTCCTCCTAATCAAGCTCCAAGGCTGCTCAGCTTCCTGTTCTGTTCTGGGGAACAGTGGTTACGCAGGCGGGCAGAGTGGACCGGTTTGTGTGTGTGTGTGTGTGTGTGTGTGTGTGTGTGTGTGTGTGTGTGTGTGTGTGTGTGTTGATGTGTGTGTGTGTGTGTGTGTGTGTGTGTGTGTGTTAGTGTGTTTACTACATTGGAAATAACAAGCATGAGCTTTTCCGAAGCATTCTATGAGTGAATGCTGTACAATGTTGTTTTTCTACAGTTGTGTGACTTAAACAACAGCTCTCTAGGGAGTCTAATATCTAATTGTAAATGATGCTCCATTTTTCTTATCTGTCTTAATTTCCGACCTCGTGCCTCAGGTGGGAAAACTAGATGGGATTCCTGCTGCTGTAGCGTCTCACACACACACACACACACACACACACACACACACACACACACACACACACACACACACACACACACACACACACACACACACACACACACACACACACACACACACACACACCACACACACACACACACACACACACACACACACACACAGTGTCTCTGTCTGGGTAGTCTGTCCAATCAGACTTGAGGAACCACCAACACAAACTCGGTCAGTACTGGCAAACTTTTCCCAATAGCCGGTGCTGAAGCCTCCTGACCCAGGACACACGACGTCCTGCAGCAGAGGGTCTGTAGAGGGTCAAGATCACACCTGTGTCCTAGACCGGCCTGTACAAACACCTGGTCAAATCCTCTTTTTCTGACTTTTTTCTCATGGAACACTGCAAGTGAACCCCGCCCCTCCCCCCTGACGTTCTGCTATAGTGGAGCTTCTAGATCCCAGATTTCTGTCTGGGGACCTTGTGGGGACTTGGGTTGTGAACCTGGGAGAGAGTACAAGAGACAGAGACCCAGAACCTTGAACCAAGTGTCCATTGTCAGGACAGGAGATGGAACCACGCAAGGCTGTAACCGTGCGTGGTCAGTTAGGCTGATTACATTCTCAAGACAAGGGAACCAGAACTCCATCAACAGGACATGGAGCAAGATCTCCTCAACACACAGGTCTCACTCACCATAGTGAGAGAGAGTCAATCAGCAGAAGGTTAACAATCCCCTATATCATCCCAAACCTACCAGTTGGACGGAGTACCAATATATATATAACTGGTGAAGCATTTCCATTCCAAATGTTCTACTGGCAAGGAGTTCTGTAACCAGGCTGTTTAGGAACCTCCTTATGCTGTGTTTGAAATGAGGCTCTGCAATTTACCACTCAATGCTAATTAGCTAATGACATCAGTTTGCAGACATGCACTCAGTTGGTCGAAAACACAGTCACAGTGTTGAATTTAATATTATTATAAACTAAAATAGACTAAAATAAGTAGCCGTGTTTGCTTCTGAAGGGACAGCGGTGACAGTCAGTCAGTGTGGTTGAAGACAGTCAGTCAGTGCGGTTGAAGACAGTCAGTCAGTGCGGTTGAAGACAGTCAGTCAGTGCGGTTGAAGACAGTCAGTCAGTGCGGTTGAAGACAGTCAGTCAGTGCGGTTGCACCGGCACAGAAACAGGCCTTCAAAAGAAGAACCGGTCAGAAAGAAACACCAGCTCCCTTCGCCTCCACTCACTCGGTTCAGGAACGGACCCGGAGCAAATCCATGAGTGTTTTTCCTCCGATCAATAAACTAAATGTTTAAATTAGAGCAGAAACAGACCCTCCCCCTACCTCCCGATGGAATCAGCAGAGCTCTGTCCAGCGGTCTGCAGGTCTGTCCATGAGAGAGGACGAGTCAAGCTCGGCCCTACACACAAAACAGTCCTTTCTCAAACCTCTCCGTCCAAAACACAAGGACAGTCTCCGCATTCTCCTCCAGTTCCACTAAGCTAATCCTGTCCATTAGCAGGGTGTTTAGTGGCGTGTCGCGGTGGGGGACAACACATCAGCTCTCAGGTAACAACCTGTGAACACATAGCTTCTTCAGCAACCGGATCCAATGGCTGAACCAAGGTGTACTAAATGTTCCACCATTCACCCCCCTTATGTTTACCTGTGAATTTACAGTAAGATTATATACATTATATATGTGTGTTATATATGTTATATTGATATATATATTCCTGTACAGGATATGTTACTGTACATCCATGTATTGGCAATACATGCATGCATATTTTACTCTTCCTTATGTATTATGTATTTAGTAGACCGTTTTTACATATTTGACATATTATTCAACAACTGTACATTATATATTACCATGCACTTTACTGTGAGTTAGATGCCAAATTCTGTACACTGACAATACATTGTAATCTATTAACAGTACATTACTAGATTGTACTGTATATTTGCATCGTAAACTCAACTCAATTATCGGAAGGAAAAGATCCATCAGAGCCGATAACTTAATTATAAATGTATATGATAATGTTAACAATTAAAACATGCATGAAATGTTTTGTTTTACCGGGAGATAACAACAACTATAGACCTATGCCTACACCTAGACCTAGACCTATACTTATGTATAGAGAACACACAGCACTTCTCAAAGCTGACCCTGATTGGAAATATGTAGTGGCCAATTTAGTGGCATTCCGGTACAAATGCCCTAATTACTCCCACAGCCAGTGTATTGATGACGGGACGTCAACCCGGGGAGGACGAAGAGGGGAACTTCCAGACATAAATTCAGTTACTCTACTCAAATCTAATTAAACCGTCTCTTACTTATGGTGTTGGAGACGTCGGCCGGTAATTCGGTTAGACTCGGTCAGTGTGCCAGCATTGAGTGGACCACCCGGGCCGTAGATTCAAATGTGTATGAGAAAGGAAACACAAGTGAAAGGACCAGCTCCTTCCTACCTCCAGGCGATGGTCAAGCCCTACATCCACCCTACACCCGTCCACTTCGCTCGGCTTCTTCGGGCCGTCTGCTTGCCCCCTCGCTTAGGGGCCCTTGTGGCCGATCTACGCAGTCACGGCTGTTCTCTGTCCTGTGGCCCCAAAGTGGTGGAATGAACTATGATATTATGATAGTATAATGATATTATGATAGTATTATGATACGATAGGTCACAGGTCTTCTCTGTCCTGTGGCTCCAAAGTGGTGGAATGAACTCCCCACGGATGTCAGGACTGCAGAGTCTCTGCCCCTCTTCCACCGCAGGCTGAAAACCTCTTCAGGAAACACAACTGGATCCTTCCTCCTAGCGCATCCTCTGATCACTGTTACTAGCGTACTGGCGTACCAGCGTCTTACTAAGCAGATTGTTTGCTTGTTAGTTAGCTAAATGACGTAATGAATGTGCACACGGTTGCATGAAGGGACATCCACACACACTAACCAACACACACACACACACACACACCCACACACACACACACACACACACTAACCAACACACACACCCGCAAACACACACACACACACACACATACACACACACACACACACACACACACACACACCCACAAACACACACACACACACACTAACCAACACACACACCCACAAACACACACACACACACGCACACACACACACACATACTAACCAACACACACCCAAGGATGTTCACACCAACACAGGAGTCATTCACACACACTAACCAACACACACAAACACACACCCATGGTGTCCCACACACCCATGGTGTCCCACTAACACAGGACTCGTCCACACTGGGGACATGTCCGCCACTTTTTGAAAGCATCATTTGTTAGAAAATGATCAGAAATGTATTCGTGTGTGTAATGTAGTACCTCACAAATGAGGAATGAGGAGTTTAGTTGCACAATAAGAAAACATAATGTTAAAATTGAGGAAACAAATGTGCCCCTCAGCCTGCCAACGTCAAAGTGTTAAATGTTCACTGAAGCGGTTCAGTGTACGGACCGGTTCATTGTGTCCCTGTGTCCTTTAGTAGAAACAAGCCTGCATCCAACTGGACCAGCATCGCAGCACGCATCACAAGCCAGCACAATTAGTCATTAAGAAAGGTCAGATGCGTAACATTTCTCTATGCGTGTATTCATCATCAATGCAACACTCCCCTTTTCGGCCTTAAAACATTTTATTGGTGAATCAAATAAGTGTATCCATCCCTCGGCGGACCCAGGCTGCCTCCCACTTAGGGGTCGCGACCCACAGATTGAGAACCACTGCTTTAAGAGCATGTAGAGAAGAGGAAGCAGGCCTGGTGGACAGGAGCAGTCGCTGAATAGTGAAGTCAAAGACTAAGACCTTCGATCAACACGCTATCAACAAGATTAACCCTCCATTACGCACAATAACCCCATATATGCTACAGGAGATGACGAACGACTCACCATAGTTCAATTATACTAAATAAGGATTGCTACGCAACAACTACAACAACAGTTGACTGCCACAATGGCTGTGTGTGTGTGTGTGTGTGTTTGTCTGTGTGTGTGTGTGTGTGTGTGTGCATGCAATCAAACCATAAGCACCCTGTTGATTTACGTCCTATGTCCCTCAGGGGAAAGTCTGTTGTTGTGGCAAACAACACACACACACACACACACACACACACACACACACACACACACACACACACACACACACACACACACACACACACACACACACACACA
>CM051015.1:4400194-4405194 GCA_027704905.1 Muraenolepis orangiensis | reverse complement strand
TCAGGGAGGGGTGGGGCTGTGGGCATGTACTTGGTCGCTCATTTCTAGAGCGAGAGCTCACCGTGAAGACACTTTAACAGGCAGAGCCGGTAATGCGAGGCCTAAGAAGGACCAATCTCTCTCTCTCTCTCTCTCTCTCTCTCTCTCTCTCTCTCTCTCTCTCTCGCGCGTATTACTACCACTACACTACCATGGATTCCAACACACACACACACACACACACACACACACACACACACACACACACACACACACACACACACACACACACACACACACACACACACACACACACACACACACACACACACACACACACACACAGCACAGGGACACTTTAAAACTTCTTACGATTTATGGCTGCACATAAAAAGCAAAAGAATGAGATGGGAGGGAAACAAAAACAAAGCATAAAGAAAAACAGTGAAAACACACTTTAACCATCAGAGCTACATCAAATCTTGACCAACACACACACACACACACACACACACACACACACATCAGACACACGCACACACACTCCAACATACACCAACATACACAGACACACGCTATGTGGTCAATCTTCCGCTCCCCCCCCCCCCCCCACACACACACACACACACACACACACACACACACACACACACACACACACACACACACACACACACACACACACACACACACACACACACACACACACACACACACACACACACACACACACACACACACACACACACACACACACACACACACTCAGTGTTGTGGCCCCAGACTGCGGAGACCATCGATCAGCCCTGGAGGAACAAGGGCTGGGTAATAAAAGCCGACTGGAATGACTTCCTGTTTTACAAGCCAGCGGTCATTAAACAACAACAGGAAGTAGCAGCCGTATGTTAGCGTAGCGTGCTACCCTGCGCCAAGCCGTACACACACACACGCACACACACAGGTTATAAATAAAATATCGATGCTACTCTGCCCATTACCATACAAAATATATTCTTAAAGAATATTTCCAGTCTTGTGAGGGATTTCTTACTACAAACACGGCTCTTGGCCCTGGATGGACGGAAGCTTCTAGCTTTAAGGAAAGGAAAGTATAGCTTTCAGACTTTATATTACGCTTTGACCTGAAAAAATTGTAAATGTACATTCCATCTGCTCCCCCCTCGTTCATGCACACACACACACACACACACACACACACACACACACACACACACATTCTCACAGACACACACACACCACCACCACTCACCACCGATTCTCACACACACACACACCACCCACCCCCCCCCACACACACACACACACACAGGCATGGTCAATCTTCCATGGGAGCGCTGTCACACCAATAATAATTCTATAAATGTTTAAAGGCAGAATCAGCGACACAGTGAGAATGTTATTAAGGCCGGCATTAATAATGGATCAGCCTGAGAGGCCTTGATGAGGTGGAGGAACAGCCCCTCCCACCCCACGGCGCTCGGCCCATCTCGCCTATTAAAGACCATGAGTATTTACCACCCTTACCACCTGGAACTAAATCTACATATACAGGATATTATTCTGGCAGCTTTCTCAGCTTTCGTTTCTCCATCACATCAGCTGTGTGATATTCTAAGTCTGTGAATTTCTATGAATTGTATCGCTGGTTAATATCAGGGGGGTGATGGGATGTATATTTATATATATATATATATATATATTTAATGTATTATATATGTATTTGATGTGTTGATAAGCGGTGTGCCGATCCCAGCTCGAAGAGGCTGTGGTCAGAGACAAGGAGGCCGGCCTCGCAGCCTCCTGTCCTCCACACCGGCCTCGGACACATCTGACACAAAGGGAGTCGAGTTTCAAAAAGGGCTCAGCTCTATCCAAAGGGACTCACAGTGGATTCAATATACATGTCATTAAGGAGCAGGTAGGGGTTAGGGGTCATTCAGGAGCAGGTAGGGGTTAGGGGTCATTCAGGAGCAGGTAGGGGTCATTCAGGAGCAGGTAGGGGTTAGGGGTCATTAAGGAGGAGGTAGGGGTTAGGGGTCATTCAGGAGCAGGTAGGGGTAAGGGGTCATTCAGGAGCAGGTAGGGGTCATTCAGGAGCAGGTAGGGGTTAGGGGTCATTCAGGAGCAGGTAGGGGTTAGGGGTCATTCAGGAGCAGGTAAGGGTTAGAGGTCATTAGACAGAGAGTGAGACCAGGGATACGTGATAATGAGACGAGAGAGCAACTGAAAATAAGAATTTAAAGTTGCAAAAATAAAGACTTTTGTTGTGTTAAAGGGAAGCACGAAAGGAAAGAAAACAGAAACATAAGGACAGTGAGTTAGTGTAAAGTGTCTCTGAACGTGTGTTAAGGGGAAGAGAACAAACTGGACTGATAAATAATCAATCTATGCCACACTGAGAGAGAGAGAGAGAGAGAGAGAGAGAGAGAGAGAGAGAGAGAGAGAGAGAGAAGAGAGAGAGAGAGAGAGAGAGAGAGAGAGAGAGAGAGAGAGAGAGAGAGAGAGAGAGAGAGAGAGAGAGAGAGAGAGTGATAGCGCTCTAGGTGAATCAATACTGCTTGAAAAGACAATCTGGGATAGATTTGAGAGCGTTGAAGAGGGTAGGGGAAGAGAAAAGAGAACAAAACAAGCCTCTCTTTCATTCTTCCTAAAGGAACCAAGGACACTGAACTGTCTGTCCCAGTCAATACCACAAAACAATAAGTAGTGTTTTAATTAAATTACATAATTAAACTAATTAGACATTTAAAATAAACCAGCCTGGACAACGTCAGCCCAGAGGATAACACACCTTTGCTTTCAATGTAATTCTATTTACTAACTAACTAACTAAGCCACTAACTCTGTTCGTCATGTTCACGATTCAACATTCGCAGTAAACGTTTGTTGCTTTCCAGATGTTACCTTGCGTTTTGCGTATTACGGTACCGCTCACTAAGGAACCGAGAGGAAGAGGAACTGCATTAGATACATTTAAAAGAGGCTTTATAAAGGCTTTATAGAGGCTTTATAAAGCCTTAATAAACAGCATATACATTATCGCTTTGGATAAAAGCGTCTGCTAAATGACTGTACTGTAATGCAATGCATACATCCCTTATTTAAGGACCACAGTGTCAGCATACTGCAGAGGGGGCCTGAGTGGATATTCCTCAGAGGATGGAGGGGAAGGGGAGACTCCTTAGTAGTTCATTGAGCGACAGACACAACCTTGTCAGTTGCACATGTGAGGGTCTGTGTGTGCGTGTGTGTCTGTGTGTGTGTGGGTGCATGCATGACTGAATGTAAGTGTTCATTGATTCCTGTTCCTGCTGAGTTCTGAGCTGAGTGGGAGACCGGAGGATGAACTGTGGATCACAAAGGACTGGCAGTTGAACATCTTCCTGATCTGTGTGTGTGTGTGTGTGTGTGTGTGTATCTCTCTGTCTGTCTGTCTGTGTGTGTGTGTGTGTGTCTCTTCTCTCTCTCTCTCCTCCCTGTCTGTCTGTCTGTATGCCTCTCTTTCACTCTGTGTGTGTGTATGTGTCTCTCTCTCTCCCCCCCTCCTCTCGCCATACTCTCACTGCCCCTCCTCCCTCCTCCATCTTTCTCCAGTTCTCTTCATCTCTGGTTCATCTGCATATATCCCTCCCTCCCTCCCCCCTCTCTCCCTCCCTCCATCCTCCCTCTCTCCCTCCCTCCCTCACCCCTCTCTCTCTCCCTCCCTCCCTCCCTCACCCCTCTCTCCCTCCCTCACCCCTCTCCCTCCCTCCCTCCCCTCCTCCTCCTCCTCCTCCTCCTCCTCCCACCTCCCCTAGCCCCGGTCTCCCTCTTCTCTAATTGGTCGACGTCTTCACTAATGAAGTTTGACAACAAAAGACTACCAAGTCGAGTTGAGAGGGTACAGCAATTGTGTGTCTGAACGGATGTGTGCGTGGTCTGTGTACGCCATTGCGCGTGCTCGTGTGTGTGTGGGGGTTTGTGTGTGGACGTGTGTGTGTGGGTGTGGGTGTGTGTGTGTGTGTGTGTGTGTGTGTGTGCACATACGTGCACGCACGCGTCAGGTGGTTCTCCTCCCCGGGCTAACAGGAAGTGACATGTGTTTTGGGAAGGCGGCTGACAGGAAATGACAGAGGGGTTAAGCGGTGCCATTTAAGCGAGCGCAGTAATTAGAGCCCCATCGACTGCCGTGACATCATTCAGACGAGCCGTCCAAATATGGGCGCAGGAAGACAGAATGGAAGAGAAAGTCACAGTTGGCACATCACCGTTTAAACAGCTAGATTTAACCTGTGTGTGTGTGTGTGTGTGTGTGTGTGTGTGTGTGTGTGTGTGTGTGTGTGTGTGTGTGTGTGTGTGTGTGTGTGTGTGTGTGTGTGTGTGTGTGTGTAAGAGAAAGAGCAAGAGAGGGGGAAATAGCGAGATAAATGGACAGAGGAGAGAGAGAGAGAGAGAGAGAGAGAGAGAGGAGAGAGAGAGAGGAGAGAGAGAGAGAGAGGAGAGAGAGAGAGGAGAGAGAGAGAGAGAGAGAGAGAGAGAGAGAGAGAGAGATACAGGTGGTAAATTGGCTTGCATGTCATCCTTTAGACAGCCTGTTTAATATGCCCTCTGCACTCTGGCAGCTAGGAACCAACAACCACACACAGCAGCCACACATACTCCAACGTGGCTGTGTGTGTGTGTGTGTGTGTGTGTGTGTGAAGGTGTGCGTGTGTGTGTGTGTGTGTGTGTGTGTGTGTGTGTGTGAAGGTGTGCGTGTGTGTGGGTGTGTGTGTGTGTGTGTGTGTGTGTGTGAAGGTGTGCGTGTGTGTGTGTGTGTGGGTGTGTGTGTGAAGGTGTGCGTGTGTGTGGGTGGGTGTGTGTGTGTGTGTGTGTGTGTGTGTGTGTGTGTGTGTGTGTGTGTGTGTGAAGGTGTGCGTGTGTGTGGGTGGGTGTGCGTGCGGGTGTGCGTGTGCGTGCGTGCGCGCGTGTGTTGTGTGTGTGCGTGTGTGTGTGTGTGTGCGCGCGCGTGTGTGTGTGTG
>CM051015.1:4385194-4392694 GCA_027704905.1 Muraenolepis orangiensis | reverse complement strand
TGTGTCTATGTGTGTGTGTGTCTATGTGTGTGTGTGTGTCTATGTGTGTGTGTGTGTCTATGTGTGTGTGTGTCTATGCGTGTGTGTCTATGTGTGTGTGTGTGTCTATGTGTGTGTGTGTCTGTGTGTGTGTGTCTATGTGTGTTTGTCTATGTGTGTGTGTGTCTGTGTGAGTGTGTCTATGTGTGTGTGTGTCTATGTGTGTGTGTGTGTGTGTGTGTCTATGTGTGAGTGTGTCTATGTGTGTGTGTGTCTATGTGTGTGTGTGTCTATGTGTGTGTGTCTATGTGTGTGTGTGTCTATGTGTGTGTGTGTGTCTATGTGTGTGTGTGTCTATGTGCGTGTGTGTCTATGTGCGTGTGTTTATGTGTATGTTTGTCTGTGTGTGTGTGTGTCTATGTGCGTGTGTGTCTATGTGTGTGTGTGTCTATGCGTGTGTGTCTATGTGTGTGTGTGTCTATGTGTGTGTGTGTCTGTGTGTGTGTCTATGTGTGTGTGTGTCTATGTGTGTGTCTATGTGTGTGTGTCTATGTGCGTGTGTGTCTATGTGTGTGTGTGTCTATGTGTGTGTGTCTATGTGTGTGTGTGTCTATGTGTGTGTGTGTCTATGTGTGTGTGTGTCTATGTGCGTGTGTCTATGTGTGTGTGTGTCTATGTGTGTGTGTGTCTATGTGTGTGTGTTTATGTGTGTGTGTGTCTATGTGTGTGTGTGTCTATGTGTGTGTCTATGTGTGTGTGTCTATGTGTGTGTGTCTATGTGTGTGTGTGTCTATGTGTGTGTTCATGGGTGCATTGTTTGTTTGCTTGCTCTGTGCTTGTGGATATTTATGCATCACTGTGTGTGTGTGTGTGTGTGTGTGTCTGTGTGTGTGTGTGTGTGTGTGTGTGTGTGTGTGTGTGTTTGTGTGCGTTATAGTGTCAGGGTTTGTAGATAAATTCTGTCCGGATGGATATATCGAGGTACTGTGGCAGTTGATAATTCACCCTGTGTGTGTGTGTGTGTGTGTGTGTGTGTGTGTGTGTGTGTGTGTGTGTGTGTGAATTCATTGCAAGATACTGATGGACGTCAAGTCCTTCGCGATTTGTTTATCTTTGACACACACATGCAAACTGTTGCCCCACTCTTTCTCTCTCACCCACGCGCGCACACAGTGTGTGTGTGTGTGTGTGTGTGTGTGTGTGTGTGTGTGTGTGTGTGTGTGTGTGCGTGCGTGTGTGTGCGTGTGTGTGTGTGTGTGTGTGGTGTGTGTGTGTGAACTCTATCTCTCTCTCTCTCTGGTTGCTGCAAGAGCTAAAGGAGGAATATACTGTTTTAATGTTTTACAAACGAGAGAACAATGTGTCTCTGTGTATAATTATTAGTCATAATACACATTATTGTGTTCTACGTTTTTAGGCTGCTAATTATAGAAATAAACACTTGTGAAGAAAGAACGCCACTACAAACTAAAAGGAAGAAAGACAGAAAGAAAGAAAGCTGGAACCACAAATAAGAGAGAGCAAAGCAAGCAAGAATCAGAGGAACGAGACGCAGGGAGACACTGAGGAGAAAGACAAACAGAACCATAGAAAGACAGAAGGAATGAAACCAGAGATAAGTCTAAACCAATGAAAGGTTATATGCCATGGATCTATGGTCTATATGCCATGGATCTATGGTCTATATGCCATGGATCTATGGTCTATATGCCATGGATCTATGGTCTATATGCCATGGATCTATGGTCTATATGCCATGGATCTATGGCCTATATGCCATGGATCTATGGTCTATATGCCATGGATCTATGGTCTATATGCCATGGATCTATGGTCTATATGCCATGGATCTATGGCCTATATGCCATGGATCTATGGTCTATATGCCATGGATCTATGGTCTATATGCCATGGATCTATGGCCTATATGCCATGGATCTATGTCTATATGCCATGGATCTATGGTCTATATGCCATGGATCTATGGCCTATATGCCATGGATCTATGGTCTATATGCCATGGATCTATGGTCTATATGCCATGGATCTATGGCCTATATGCCATGGATCTATGGCCTATATGCCATGGATCTATGGTCTATATGCCATGGATCTATGGCAACACCACATGAGTAGAGCGTATGGACCCACTAGCCCCACTAGTCCTGAACAGGGAGAGGACGGGACCACTCTTTACCTGTCCCCGGCACCACCAGAACCAGGGGGAGGACCAGGGGGAGGACCAGGGGGAGGACCAGGGGGAGGACCAGGGGAGGTTCCGGGTGCGGGAGTCGCGGTCGAGGCCCCCCCTCTGGGCTTGTTGACCTTGGCGTAGAGCACGTCCAAGGGGTCGCCGTCGGGTCCCGGCGCGGGGTCGTTGCCGTGGTTACCGTAGCCGGGGAAGCCAGGATGCTGCGTCGGCGAGGGCGATGGGGCGTGGCCGGGGGCGTGGGCAGAGTAAGGCGGGGAGGGGGAGACAGAGCCCGCGTTTCCCCGGCCTCTGAAGGAGTTGATGCGGGCGTAGTTGGGGTCCGCCTCGTCGTCCTCCACCTCCTGGTAGCGGGGTTCTCCAGTGCCCCTGGCCCGGGGGTCGGCCTTGGCCCGGGGCGGCTCCCTCAGCTCTGGGTGCTTTGCCTCGATCCTGACAAGGAGAAACAATGGAGAAATGCATCACAGACAGAAAGACAGACTGAGAAACAGACAGAGGCAAAGAGACAGAGAGACCGAGATAAGAGGCAGAGAGCGAGACAGAGAAATAGTCAGACGGACAGGGACACAGACGGACAGACAGAAGGCCAGGGAGAGACAGACAGAAGGCCAGGGAGAGACAGACAGACGGACCGATGGGTCCGAAGAATTAGAAAAGGAAGTCAATATGTGGTGTTCATATTTTGTGTGTGTGTGTGTGTCAGTTGGCACGCATGCAGTTGTGTCCTGGTGTGTTGCCCCTGTGTGTGTGGGTGCTTGCATGTGTGTGTGTGCGTGCGTGCGTGCACACACGTGTGTCTGGCTGGGTGCATGTGTTTGAGTGTGTATGCGTCCTCCATGCTTGGACTCGAGAGAGATGACAGTGAGAGCCAGCGCGAGAACACGACTCCGGAGATGGTTCGCCAGGGGAAGAAAGCAAAGCGACTTATTCTCGAGAGGGACCGTTTTCCCGAGCCGTTACCATCATGGCTTCCGGGAGAACAAATGATCATAAGGGGACCAACGAGGGGAGAAGAACAGACCATGAAATGCTACCACACGTCTCAGCTGTCTGGCGTCGTCATTACATCAGCCACAAACACCAGAGGGGTTCCAGGAGGTCCGCCTAGTACCTCTCTATCTCCTCCTTCATGATGTGCAGCTCCTCTTGGCTCATCATGTCCGACTTCTTCCGCTGGAGCGCCGCCTTTGACTCCTTCTCCTCCTTCTTCTCCTCCTTCTTCTTCCCAAACCTGGAGTCACCAAACATCAACCAGCAAGATTCAAGATTCAAGATTTATTTACGGTGCACAAGTCAATGGCATGCTGACTCCCATCCCTATGCAATACTAACTAACATACTATACTATAAACAACACTAAATACTACCTACTATATACTATACTATACTATATACTATACTATATACAAAAACAACACTAACTATGGCGGCAGTATCACACCTCACAACCGAAAATGTGCTGGTTGGATCACCGGCTCCTCCTAGACCCCCTAACCCTAACCCTAACCCCTAACCCTAACCCTAACTGCTGGCTGTCTCCTTGATGGCTGACTCCACCCTCGGTGGATGAATGGGTGAATGTGAGGCATGACTTGTAAAGCACTTTGGATAAAAGCGCTATATAAAAGCCGGCATTATTATTATTATTAATAACTAAATACTATATGCTATACTATATACAACACAAGACAATAACAATACTATATGGATGGTGCAAAAAGCATTTTAAAGTGCCAAGTAGTACAGCAGCATCAATAATACAGTACAGTGCAGTACAGTACAGTACAGTACAGTGCAGTACAGTGCAGTGCAGTACAGTACATTGCAGTACATTGCAGTGCAGTGCAGTACAGTGCAGTGCAGTGCAGTACAGTGCAGTGCAGTACAGTACATTGCAGTACAGTGTAGTACAGTACAGTATAGTACAGTGCAGAGCAGTGCAGTGCAGTACAGTACAGTACAGTGCAGTACAGTACAGTACATTGCAGTACAGTAAAGTACAGTACAGTGCAGTACAGTGCAGTGCAGTACAGTACATTGCAGTACAGTGAAGTACAGTACAGTACAGTGCAGTGCAGTACAGTACAGTACAGTGCAGTGCAGTGCAGTACAGTATAGTACAGTGCAGTACAGTACAGTGCAGTACAGTACAGTGCAGTGCAGTACAGTGCAGAAACTGTAAAGAGTCCAGTAAGTCAGTAGGTAGAATGACAGTTGAATGTAATATTAGTATATATTAATGTTATGAAAGTTGTTAGTAGTTATGATATCATAAATACATCACAAGGGAGACAAGAGCACATGACTCCAGAGTCTAACCTGCAGCAGCAGGTCAATGTTCAAAGTTTGGCTAAATGTCTAGATACTAAATAGTAAGACATGAGTTGTCTAATACGGGGTTATTGGGTTTGGCTGCAACAAATGAACACATTCACACCGTTCTAACAACACACACACACACACACACACACACACACACACACACACACACACACACACACACACACACACACACACACACACACACACACACACACACACACACACAAGCTGAGCACAAATTAAGATGCATGTAAAAGCAGTGACAGAGGACCAATCCATACACTCTGTTATTCAACCAAGTTCACACATGGGATGTTTGTGTGTGTGTGTGTGTGTGTGTGTGTGTGTATGTGTGTGTGTGTGTGTGTGTGTGTGTGTGCGTGTGTGCATGCATCTTCACACACTAAAGGCCAAAAGCAAATATATTCACAGCAATAGTCAACATTTCATCCCAATACATACGGACATAAATAGGTAGACTTAAACTGATCGGATAGATAGATAAATAACGACCACACACACACACACACACACACTTACAAACACAAGGTTGTTTAGCCACAGTAATGAATGAATGTGTGGTGAGCATCAGACCAACTAGAGTGGCCGCACATCAATAGGCAAACCACTGCAGTCGATAGTAGGTCATGTTGTGTGTGTGTGTGTGTGTGTGTGTGTGCGTGGTCAACTTCGGAAGCTTACTCAGCACTGCACAAATCATTACGTGGGAAAAGACCATGAATCAACACACACACACACACACACACACACACACACACCACACACACACACACACACACACACACCACACACCACACAGGTAGCTGGTGCTAAACCCTAACCCAGTGAGACTCCAGGCTGTGGTTGTGGTGACCCTCACCGTACTGAGAGTGAAGCAGGATGACCGTTCAGATGAACTGAAGAGGACACAGGAGGCAGGAGGGATAGAGTGGGGGGGTGGGGGTAATGATTGAGATGCAGTTGGGCCAATGTTTGCGTGCAGGGCTCATAGAGCCTACATGAACGACCAATGGGGGAATACGAGAAGGTGGGACATGAGAGGAGAAATGTCAAAGTCATGTAAATGAATGAGACTGAAGGAAGAAGAAGAAGCAGAATCCGCCATATTTGGGGATTTAGAAATCCCGGCCAGGGGCTCTTGTTTGGGTCCCAGATAGAGGACATGTCCTCTCTCTATGTCCTCCTCTATCTAGAGGACATGCCCTGTATCTAGAGGACATGTCCTCTATCTATGTCCTCCTCTATCTAGAGGACATGCCCTGTATCTAGAGGACATGTCCTCTATCTAGATCGAGGACATGTCCTCTAGATAGAGGAGGACATAGATAGAGGACATGTCCTCGATCTAGATGATATGTCCTCTAGATAGAGGAGGACATAGGTGAGGACATGTCCTCTATCTACATGTCCTCTAGATAGAGGACATGTCCTCTATCTATGTCCTCCTCTATCTAGAGGACATGTCCGGGAACTTAACCTTAACTAAAGGAGTGCAACGCCATGCAACCATGCTATATATAATTCATACTCTGGATTTATTGATCCCCCCTAATGCTAGCTGCTAATGCTGCTAGCGGACAACGCCGCTAACAGCAGTAATGCGGGGTTAGAAGCAACGCCCTGACGTCTGTTTATCCATTATTAAAGACAACATTCACTACATGAATCTATGTTACACTTATAGGATATAAATAAACTGTTATGCATTATTTGTGTGCATGTCTTTTATATAAATGTGTGTTAAGGTATCAATATGTTTTTATATGTGTGTGTGTGTGCGTGTGTGTGTGTGTTAAAATGGACTCACAGTGTGTGTGTGGGGGGGGGGGGGGGGGGCATAGCCCATTTTAAACCATGACGCTCAATGGTTCGGTCAAGAGTACAGGTGTGTGTGTGTGTGTGTGTGTGTGTGTGTGTGTGTGTGTGTGTGTGTGTGTGTGTGTGTGTGTGTGTGTGTGTGTGTCTTGCTCTAATTAATACTACCATGGGCAAGGGAAGTGTGCCCTTCACTCTCACTCTTGCATTCTCCCTCCCTCCCTCCCTCCCTCCCTCCCTCCCTCCCTCCCTCCCTCCCTCCCTTCCTTCCTTACTCGCCTCCCTCTCACCCCTTCTTCGTGTCCTGTGTCTTTCCCTCCGTCAGGTATTGATATTCTCTCCATTCTGCTTACCTCTCTCTTTCACCTCCTCCTAATCTGTTCTTCAATGTGCCACTCCTCCTTTACTCCTTTAAGTTATCCCACGTATGTTCTCCTTCCTCTGTCTCTCCCTTCGTCCCATCCTCACCTCATCTCCTCTCATCCTCCCCTCCTCTGTACAGCCAGTATCAGACAGACAGACAGACAGACAGACAGACAGACAGACAGCGACAGACAGACAGACAGACAGACAGACAGACAGACAGACAGACAGACAGACAGACAGACACAGATGAACATGTTTTACCGGAGGAAGCAAATCATCCATAATTCCACGTTGGTAAATATTATGACTAATTATAATTAGTTGACACCCCTTAGAACATCCAAAGAATCCCATACAGAGACAAAGAGATAACTATCTGAATGTATCAGGACTATTGGACCTGGGCAGCAGACCAACTGTCTGAACCCAGCCTGGGCATTTGACAGACACACCCATAGCACATTAACATAGCGTTATAGTTAGCCCACCAAGATGGCTGCAGGAGCAGTCTGCTCGGGTCAAGGGTCACGCATGTTGTACACGGCGAGGGGAAGCGAGCCGCATTTAAACAGATCCGTCAGGTGGAACCTCGTGAATATTCATCGGGTAACGCCACCATCTCATTAGCATGTGCAGACGAGCTAATTAGAAGCGGGAAAAACATGATAATGTACACAGGTTGTTAAAGAGTTCCATCTGGAGAGGAACACAGCAGCGGGAGAGCTAACAAGGGACACCTTGCACGCACACACACACACACACAAACACACACACGCACGCAAACACAC
>CM051015.1:4365194-4372694 GCA_027704905.1 Muraenolepis orangiensis | reverse complement strand
ACACATATTTGGGATTCTGCGGCGGTGGTGGGTTGTCGATGTGATGCGTCTGTGATTCATGATAGCTGCTCCTGCATCACTTTACCTAATGATTCCCCATACACACACCAGCACCACTCCGAGGGTGGGTGTGGTGTGGGGTGGTGTGTGTGTGTGTGTGTGTGTGTGTGGTGTGTGTGGGTGTGTGGGTGTGGTGGTGTGTGTGTGGTGGAGAGAAAAAGACTTTGGCTCTGTCTCCGAGCAGCGAATGAAATCTGAGGACTGATGTGACTTCCACATCCATTTAAAGAGCCATTAAACAAACACACTGACACTAATACACACACATACACACACACACACACACACACACACACACACACACACACACACACACACACTCACAAACACACACCCACACACTCCGGATAGCGATGGACATGGAATTTATACACATGCATAATGCAAGCGGGTCAGTGATGGTGGGGAGATGGAGACAGACTGTGACAGCCCCCCCCCCCCCCCACCTGTACCCCCCCCCCCCCCTGCTGAGGCCTTCACCTTTTGGACTGAGAAGTTGAACGTGTCATTTGGAATGTTTACATTATGTTTACATTGCTACTAGGCCCTAAAAACCCACATCTTCACAACGGCTTTCTCCTGCTAACCTCCTCCTTCCTCTCATCAGCATCAGCCTTTTCTTCATCATCATCATCATCTTTACCATCATCTTCATCCTCCCCTCCATCGACTGAGTTTGGTTAGTTTTGATTTGTTGCATTTTGAAAAGCGCTATATACATCAAATGTATTAATATTAATTCTCCCTATTGTGTATGCAGATTTTTTTTCTGTATTCATTAATTGTAGTTTTATCTTATGTCTTATCTTCTTATGGACTTATTTGAATTTCTATTTACTCTCCTGTAGTTTCTGCTGAGTTTCCCAATTTGGGATATATTCCAAGTATCATTCCATATCCTTATCTTGGTCGGTTGTTTGTTTGTTTGTTCCAGATCTGAATCAGCAGTTCCTCCGTGGTCCTGACCCAGGCAGCCCAGACTAGCAGCCAGATACTGGCTATATATCGGACACAATCAGCCCATCCGCAAATGTGTGAATCCACGTGTTAATCCACTCTCGGGGCTCAGTACCACGAGAAGGGGAAAGGGGAAGTCATGACCTTAGAGGCCTTAGTACTGACTGTGGCCTCGGATCAATAGGACCAGAGGAACGAGGCGTCCAACCTCACGAGGCACCTCGTGATGACCTCCTCATTCTTCCGGTTGAGGTTTGAAGCGATCAGTTGGCGCGGGGTGGCGTCACACGCATTACTTCCCGAAACATACAGCGGTAAAACAAGACTCTGGAGTGTGTGGTGTGGTTGGTGGTCAGACTGATTAGAGTCTGGTTGAAGCAGCCTCACCTGGCCCCTAGTCAGACTGATTAGAGTCTGGTTGAAGCAGCCTCACCTGGCCCCTAGTCAGACTGATTAGAGTCTGGTTGAAGCAGCCTCACCTGGCCACAATCAGACTGATTAGAGTCTGGTTGAAGCAGCCTCACCTGGCCACAATCAGACTGATTAGTCTGGTTGAAGCAGCCTCACCTGGTCCCAGTCAGACTGATTAGACTCGCTGGTTGGGTGAGGGAACACCTGGGGGGGTCCTTGTGAGCTGGATGTGAGCAGGTTGTGAGCAGGTTGTGAGCAGGATGTGAGCAGAATGTGAGCAGGATGTGAGCTGGACGTGAGCAGGATGTGAGCAGGAAGTGAGCAGACACACAGACCACAGCCTGGATCCTACACCCTTATGCACTACGAGATGAACCCAATACGAGATAATGTTGATGGGGCGGGGGGGACTAGCGAGTACACACACACACACACACACACACACACACACACACACACACACACACACGTAGGCAGACAAGGGTTTATACACACACATGAGACACAGAGAAGCACACGGATAAGCATGCATGCACGCACACACACACACACAAAAGAAGCGCATGCATGCAGTATTTTGCTGTGAGTAGCAGGATTTGTGTCATAAATGTAATTACTGCTGTCCAACCATAACATGATGGAATTAAGCTGCTTTTAGAGAGAGAGAGAGAGAGAGAGAGGAGAGAGAGAGAGGAGAGAGAGGGAGGGAGAGAGAGAGAGAGAGAGAGAGAGAGAGAGAGAGAGAGAGAGGAGAGAGAGAGAGAGAGACACACAAGAAAGAGCACCATCTCAACAAACATCAGTGTCTCTCTCTCTATACTCAGATCCCATGCCCTAGAACCAGTGCCCTTAGAAAGCTTTCAATGTCGTTGATAATTACATATTTAAAAATGATATATATATATATATATATATATATATATATAGGTATATAAAATAATGAAATTATAGTACTTTTCCGGGAACAGTCCTTGGTAATAAATACATAAATATCTGGGGTATCCCGCGGTCAGAGCACATATAAAACCATTCCGTGAATAACTTTACTAATTATTTAATTTGTATGTTTTCATTCAGGTTTCCTGGCGGTCTGCTTCCTGGCTGTCTGCTTCCTGGCTGTCTGCTCCCTGGCTGTCTGCTTCCTGGCTGTCTGCTTCCTGGCTGTCTGCTCCCTGGCTGTCTGCTCCCTGGCTGTCTGTTCCCTGGCTGTCTGCTCCCTGGCTGTCTGTTCCCTGTCTGTCTGCTCCCTGGCTGTCTGCTTCCTGGCTGTCTGCTCCCTGGCTGTCTGCTCCCTGGCGGTCTGCTTCCTGGCTGTCTGCTCCCTGGCTGTCTGCTCCCTGGCTGGCTGCTCCCTGGCTGTCTGCTCCCTGGCTGTCTGCTCCCTGGCTGTCTGCTCCCTGGCTGGCTGCTCCCTGGCTGTCTACTCCCTGGCTGTCTGCTCCCTGTCTGGCTGCTCCCTGGCTGCTTCCTGGCTGTCTGCTTCCTGGCTGTCTGCTCCCTGGCTGTCTGCTCCCTGGCTGCTTCCTGGCTGTCTGCTTCCTGGCTGTCTGCTCCCTGGCTGTGGTCCAGAGTGATGGAGGGACAGGGAGAGGTGGAGGCTGCCTAACATTACACGCCTGATGGGAAACAGGCTGAGGCTTCTGATGCCCCCTGTCTACGGCAGGATGGGGGCCATCTTTCTCACTGTTTCCTACTTTACTTCATCATTCTTTAATTATTCCTCCCTCCCTTCCCTCTCTCCCTCCCTTCCTTCCTTCCGTCTCTCCTCCCCTTCCTTCCTTTCATTCCTCCCTTCCTTCCTTTTTTCCTCCCTCCCGCTCTCCCCCCCTTCCTTCCTTTCATCCCTTCCTTCCTCCCTCCCTTCCTACCTTTCATCCTCCCTCTCTCCCTCTCTCTCCCTGCCTCTTCCTCCCGTGCTCTCTTCCTCCCTCCCTCCCTCCCTCCCTTCCATTCCTCCCTCCCTGTCATGACAGTCTAAGAGCCATCCTTAAGTGGTCATTCAACTTTCATGAATGTAGCTCTTAATTGTTATTTGCTTTTGATTGAACCCTAAAGCCTATTCCATAATGGAATCAGATCCTGGCCCTATCATATTCCATAATGGTATCAGATCCTGGCCCTATCATATTCCATAATGGTATCAGATCCTGGCCCTATCATATTCCATAATGGAATCAGATCCTGGCCCTATCATATTCCATAATGGTATCAGATCCTGGCCCTATCATATTCCATAATGGTATCAGATCCTGGCCCTATCATATTCCATAATGGAATCAGATCCTGGCCCTATCATATTCCATAATGGTATCAGATCCTGGCCCTATCATATTCCATAATGGAATCAGATCCTGGCCCTATCATATTCCATAATGGTATCAGATCCTGGCCCTATCATATTCCATAATGGTATCAGATCCTGGCCCTATCATATTCCATAATGTAATCAGATCCTGGCCCTATCATATTCCATAATGTAATCAGATCCTGGCCCTATCATATTCCATAATGGAATCAGATCCTGGCCCTATCATATGGGATGGGGGAGGGGCTCTACAACACAACATAGATCAGAAGTCATTGATCACCAGGACAACAACGTATGGTCCACATTGGAGCTGGAGCTGGGAAAGGTCATTACACTGAGAACCACACACACACACACACACACACACACACACACACACACACACACACACACACACACACACACACACCACACACACACACACACACACACACACACACACACACACACACACACACACACACACACCACCGGATCTCGCATGCCTCTACCCCTCTCTCTCTCTCTCCTCTACCTCTCCCTCTCTCTCTCTCTCTCTCTCTCTTCTCCTCTCTCTCCTCTCTCTCTCTCTCTCCTCTCTCTCTCCACTCTCTCCTCTCTCACCCTCTCAATCCTCTTCCCTCTCTCTCTCTCTCTCTCCTCTCTCTCTTCCTCTCTCTCTCTCTCTCTCTCTCTCTCTCTCTCGACCTCCCTGTCTTCTGTCAGACACACGGTGTGCCTTTGAGGCCAGTGCGTCCTGCCTGAAGGAGATGAATGTGGACGGTAATCAGACAGACAGGTAATCAGACAGACAGCATATACACAGCGTATAACAACCATCTCCTGATTGCTGCTGCTTCCCTCCAGCTGTTTAGTGTGTGTGTGTGTGTGTGTGGTGGGGGGGGGGGGGGGGGGGGGGGGTTAGGGGTCAGGGTGAATACAGGGGGGGTTGAAGGTGGACATACAGTGGAGAGATTCAACACACATCCAATTACGGATGATGCACCGAAAACATGTACACACACACACACACACACACACAGACAGACAGACAGACAGACAGGCAGACAGGCAGACAGGCAGGCAGGCAGGCAGGCAGGCAGGACAGGCAGGCAGGCAGACAGACAGACAGACAGACAGACAGACAGACAGACAGACAGACAGACAGACAGACAGACAGACAGACAGACACACACACACACACACACACGCACACAAACACTGAGACATCAATACTTTAGATCAGACGTTCAAACATGTTTCACACACACAAGAAACACACGTACACACGCAGATTTTTTTTTTGCAATTGCAGTCTCACATAAAGAGGGAAAGAAAATAGATAAAGAAAGAAAGAAAGAAAGAAAGAAAGAAAGAAAAGAAAGAAAGAAAGAAAGAAAGAAAGAAAGAAAGGCAGAGAGAGACAGGAGGGTCTCTCTAAAGATTTGGTCTTGGCTCGGTCCTTTCAGTGTTTGACTGTTGTCAAATTCACCACACACACACACACAGGAAGGAAAATACACACACACCAACAGACTTTCTATAGTACACACACACACACACACACACCAGGGAAGAATCCACACAATCAACTGCACCGAGCTCCCTAGACCTACACACACACGCATACGCACAAACACCACACCACACACACACACACACATGCGCATGCCTGTTGTTCATTCTAAGCCCCTCTGTCTGTCAGCCCTTAAGCCTGAGTGATGTTGGCAACAGGAGAGAGGGCGAGAGACACAGAGAAACAGAGAGAGAGAGAGAGAGAGAGAGAGAGAGAGAGAGAGAGAGAGAGAGAGAGAGAGAGAGAGAGAGAGAGAGAGAGAGAGAGAGAGAGAGAGAGAAAATAACAGTGAGAGACAACTTGAACGGGACAGAGAGACATACGGAGAGAAGACGACGAGGGAGAAAGACAGACACAAAGAAACACATGAAGAGCCATGGAGAGAGAGAGAGAGAAGACAGACAGACTAGAGGGGAGAGAAACAGAGACAAAGATACAGAGAGACCGAAAGATAGACGGACAGAGAGAGAGTAGAGAAAGACGGCAAGGCGTGGCGGCAGTCTAGCTCAGGAGGTAGAGCGGTCGCCTCACAACCGGAAGGTTGCTGGTTCGATCCCCGGCTCCTCCTAGCAAAAACTGTCGAGGTGTCCTTGAGGAAGACCCTAACCCTAACTGCTCCCCGGGCGCTGTATGAATAGCTGCCCACTGCTCCTAATACTAGGATGGGTTAAATGCAGAGAACACGTTTCACTGTATGTCTTCATGTATGTGACCAATAAAGAGGATTCAATCCTCACGATTTGTTTGTGTTGTTGTGCCACCAGTAAACAAACAAATAAATGATTATTCAATATCTCCATGTGGAGCGTTTGAAGAGGGTTGTGAGTGTGTGAGCGGACATTAATAGCGTAGGCCACTTGACAAACAGCTGCACTGGAGTCATCCTCCACCCCTCCATCCATCACTCTGTCCATCTCTCCATCTTTTATTCATCTCTCTCAAGCCTCCGGATCTGCCCAGTCTCTCTTTCTCACACACACACACACACACACACACACACACACACACACACTCGTATACACACACACACACACACACACACACACACACTCTTACACACACTAGGGCTGGGCGATATGGACCAAAAATCCTATCCCGGTATTTTTAGGTTGCATCGCGATATACGATATATATCGGTATAATAAACTGATATAATCTTTCAGTTTTAACTCAATGCCACATGTATGATGTCACAAGCACTTTTATTTTAAGACAACTCATATTCACAAGAATAACAGGCATTCCCTTTTAGAAAATATACAGCTGCACACTACATCACAACACGTAAATGAAAAGGTACATATAATCTAAATCCATAAAATAAATAGCCTATATTAAATGCACAGCTCTGCTCCTACAGAGCTGTGCAAATGACTAAATCGCCTTTGTTATATCGTGCCACTTGTAACTTTTCTTTTCATAAGGCACAACAATGCTAAATTAAGCTTGTTACAAGGCTTGTTTCAGGTGTAGGGCAGAGTTTAGGGCAGAGTGTAGGGCAGAGTGTAGGGGCAGGGCAGAGTGTAGGGGCAGAGTTTAGGGCAGAGTGTAGGGGCAGAGTGTAGGGGCAGAGTGTAGGGCAGAGTGTAGGGGCAGAGTCTAGGGCAGAGTGTAGGGCAGAGTGTAGGGGCAGAGTGTAGGGGCATAGTGTAGGGCAGAGTGTAGGGCAGAGTGTAGGGGTAGAGTATAGTGGCAGAGTGTAGGGGCAGAGTGTAGGGCAGAGTGTAGGGGTAGAGTATAGTGGCAGAGTGTAGGGGCAGAGTGTAGAGAAGAGTGTAGGGGTAGAGTATAGTGGCAGAGTGTAGGGGCAGAGTGTAGGGCAGAGTGTAGGGCAGAGTGTAGGGGCAGAGTGTAGGGCAGAGTGTAGGGCAGAGTGTAGGGCAGAGTGTAGGGACAGAGTGTAGGGCAGAGTGTAGGGGCAGAGTGTAGGTCAGAGTGTAGGGCAGAGTGTAGGGGCAGAGTGTAGGGCAGAGTGTAGGGCAGAGTGTAGGGGCAGAGTGTAGGGAAGAGTGTAGGGCAGAGTGTAGGGGCAGAGTGTAGGGCAGAGTGTAGGGCAGAGTGTAGGGCAGAGTGTAGGGGCAGAGTGTAGGGCAGAGTGTAGGGCAGAGTGTAGGGGCAGAGTGTAGGGCAGAGTGTAGGGGCAGAGTGTAGGGCAGAGTGTAGGGGCATAGTGTAGGGCAGAGTGTAGGGGCAGAGTGTAGGGCAGAGT
>CM051015.1:4342694-4355194 GCA_027704905.1 Muraenolepis orangiensis | reverse complement strand
ACCTCAGCCATTCAAACCAAAATGTGTGTGTGTGTGTGTGTGTGTGTGCGTGCGTGCGTGCGTGCGTGTGTGCGTGCGTGCGTGTGCGTGTGTGTGTGTGCGTGTGTGTGTGTGCATGCCAGGCTTTGTGAAAATGCTGGGCTGCCTTGTGAGCAAGTCACTCTGCCTTTCAAAGAGACAACTACCAGCTCAGTCAAGGACAGACACACTCACACTCACACACACACACACACACACACACACACATTTAAATGTCTGTGTGATTTGAAGAGTGTGAATGCTCTTTCTGTGCAGTCAGAGAGAGCAGACTGAGAGGGAAGTGAACAGCCAGGCTGAGACAGACAGAGAGGAACTAGGTTAATTTCTGTTACCAACAGTAGGCTGTGATGTCACGATGAACACTAGCTTAGGTTCATGGTGTCATGATGAACAGTAGGTTATGTTATAATGTTATGAACGTGTCAGTTTGGTTATAATTATTAAAAAACGAGGGGCACAGCTCGGTGGGACGCTCTAGCTCGGCTCAGGTTTCTAGATATCCATCAATTTCTATGGACTGAGTGAAGATAATTGAATCAGTCTGATGTCTGTCCAAGCTTTCCTCGGGAACAGATGGCATTTTCTCTTTATTTATCTATTTATTGTTTTAATTTCATCCATCTGTGTCCGACTAACCCTCTAGTGGTCTGGACTTTCTCCCATGTGCCAAGGACACATTGGAGACTTGTTTTTAGCACATTTAGCCATGTGCACGTGTATAGAGAATCCACCCAGATCTCAGCTGGTGTGTGTGTGCGTGTGCGTGTGTGTGTGCGTGCGTGTGTACCTGTACTCTCAGGACCAACAGTTGTATGGTCCCTCTCAGGTTGCCCTCCTGGGACATGGAGCGGCGTAGCGTCTCCATGGCGACGTGGTTGGACCGCCCCAGCAGCGACTCCCCGTTCACCCCCACCAGCTGGTCGTTGACACGCAGACGCCCGTCCTGATGCACACACACACACACACGTACAATTAGTACAATGCTACTTTTGAACGGTTTGTGGAATAGCGGAATCATTTCAAGCACCCTCAACTGAAGTGTGTGTGTGTGTGTGTGTGTGTGTGTGTGTGTGTGTGTGTGTGCATGTGTGTGTGTGTGTGTGTGTGTGTGTGTGTGTGTGTGTCTGGGTGTGGGTGTGGGTGTGCGTTTCTGTGTGTTTCTGTGTCTGGGTGTGTGTGTTTAAGGTCAAAGGTGAGCAGAAAACCTTCGTACCAGTAGTGTAGTACTAGGAGTATTAGTAGCCATTCTAGTAGTATTAGTAGTAGTTCACCTTGGTGAACTTAAGTGGATAGTATTACTAGTAGTAGTACTAGGAGTATTAGTAGCCATTCAAGTAGTATTACAGTGTGACCTTAGTGGATATATTATAAAAATATGTCTTTTAAATATATATATTACATATGATAACTATGAGTATTACTATGAGTACCCCTAGTCACCTTGTGATTGATGATAATATATTTATATTATATATTATAACTACGAGGATTACTATGAGCATTACTACTCACTTTGTAATGGATGATATTGTATATATTATTATATATTATAACTACTAAGTATTACTCTGAGAAGCCCTGGTCACCTTGTAATGGATGATATTATATGGTATACTGTAGTATATAGTATACTATAGTATACTGTATGCTATATACTATAGTATACTATAGTATACTTTATACTACAGTATACTGTATGCTAATAATAATAATAATAATAATAATAATAATAATTATTATTATTATTATTATTATTATATACTACAGAATACTGTATGCTATATACTATAGTATACAGGATACTATAGTATATAGCATGTATAGTATGGAGTAGATGTAGAGTGCAGGTCACCTTGTGGGCAGCTCCTCCGTGGATGATAGACTTGATGAAGATGCCCAGGTCGGCCCCAGTCAGCCGCTCTTTGTTGCCCTTGAGGCTGACCCCCAGGCCTGCAGAGCCGCTGTCGTTCAGGGCCACCTCCAGCAGCAGCTCCTCCTTCCCCTCCTCCAGGAGCTGGGGCCTCCCCCCACACACCGCATCCTCCTTCTAGGAGGGGGGGGGGGGGAGATATATTATCATATTAGCATTTTTGGAAGAACTTGATTTATTTTTGTATTCTTTTATTGACTTCTTCTGCTTTGGCAATGTTAATAAACGTTTTCCATTCCAATAAAGCCCTTTAAATCTCAAGAGATGGGGGGGGGGGGGGGAAGAGAGCGAGAGAGAGAGAGAGAGAGAGAGAGAGAGAGAGAGAGAGAGAGAGAGAGAGAGAGAGAGAGAGAGAGAGAGAGCGAGAGCGAGAGAGAGAGAGAGAGAGAGAGAGAGAGGGAGAGAGAGAGAGAGAGAGAGAGAGAGAGAGAGAGAGAGAGAGAGAGAGAGAGAGAGAGAGAGAGAGAGGACCAGGGGGTAAGTTCACAGTTCAGTCCCTTTGTTCCAACAGAGGAACGAGGGGACCTCTCTCTGAAAGCTCTCAGCCGCCTGACATTAACCGTCCCAACCTTTTAATCCTCCTCTAAATCATCCCCCAATCCTCCACCTGGGCCCGTTTTTATGACATTAAACGACAACTCTCATGCCTGGTCCCCTCCCAGCCCCCATCCTCTAACCTGGACCAGGGCTACACATTCACCCAGAGTCCCCCCCCCCCCCCCTGGCCTTTATAGGAACAGACTTAAGAAGCAGAGAGACAGTGAGAGACGGTGGAGGATGAGAGGGAGGAGTGTGACGTTAACATCAAAACGAATCAAACTCAGTTATAAACTGGGGGAAAGACAAGACCTACAGATGAAGTCCACGCACTGGATGGTCTACGTAAGAGAGACGTAGGTGAGGGTGTGCGTGTGCGTGTGTGTGTGTGTGTGTGTGTGCGTGTGCTTGCAAGGAAGAGAGCGACCACACAAACATCACCTCTGTCGTCAAGACAACGGAAAGCATCATCGTCGCCCCCGGACACACGCAGAGATGGTGAGAGGTCTTGAAAATGGTCCCTACACACACCCCGTGTGTGTGTGTGTGTGGGTGTGTGTGTGTGTGTGTGTATGTGAAGGAAGCGGACAAACATAAGAGAGAGAGAGAGGAGAGAGAGAGAGAGAGAGAGAGAGAGAGAGAGAGGCTTTTTGACACAATTAGAGATTTAGGTCCAAAATACGTGTGTCTCAGTATAGGCACATAGACATGTCTATAAGTCTGTCTGCTAGGTCTGAGTGTGTGTGTGTGTGTGTGTGTGTGTGTGTGTGTGTGTGTGTGCATGTGTCAGCAGTGTGGGGTTTAAACAGCGCTAAGCCATCTCAAAGTCCGCTACTCTGCAGAAAAGTCAGACTCTTGGACCTTGCAGAAGACCCCCCCGCCCCCCCGGGGGGAGAGGGAGCGAGAGAGAGAGAGAGAGAGAGAGAGAGAGAGAGAGAGAGAGAGAGAGAGGGAGGAGAGAGAGAGAGAGAGAGAGAGAGAGGGAGGGAGGGAGCAGAGGGAGGAGGGAGGAGGAGCGAGAGGAGAGAGAGAGAGAGAGAGAGAGAGTGAGAGAGAGAGGGAGCGAGAGACAGGGATTGAGAGAGAGAGAGAGAGAGAGATGGAGTGATTGAGGGCCGCGGCTGATTGAGGGCATTGAGGACAGACGGAGAGATGGCGTGATTGAGATGGAGAGAGTCACAGCTCCGCACCACAGTGGTGGTTAGTGTATTGTAATGGCGAGGGACACACCGGGGGGGTCTTTAAGGCAGGCTCCTGAGGAACACAGACATGAGCTGGCTGGAGCAGCCTGGTGTCTGAGCGCTGGCGGAGGTATGCTTTATGGACTGGCACACTGGCTGGATGCTGGATTAATGGTCCCTTGGTGTCACGGTTACGGTGGGTGACAGGGGGCGTGGCCAAGGCGCGGGCTTTGGTGGCGCACCCACACACCTGGATAATCACCTCACCTGGGGGTATATATACCCTGGCATCCCTTTACTTTTTCACTAGATCATACGTTGTACTCCCTCGATGACACCGTACCAGGCTTCTGGTAATCCACTCACCTGTCTACTACCTGCCGGTACTCCGCTGATCGACCTCCCGGTGTCCAGACCCCTGGCCTGTCCCCCACCGTTCTACTACTGTGTTCAGGCAATAAAGCCTCCCGCTACGTCTCCACTGTGTCTTTGGTCTGCGTTCTGGGTCCCACCGACACTACATCCTGACACTTGGACCACAATGCCCACGGCGGTCTGTGTGTCACACAGAACCCGTGTCTGCAGTCTTTTAGGGACAAATATTCTGTGATAAGAATACTAAGTACTTTAACCACCAACATGTCAAAAAGTCAATGACTTGTTGTGGTGAAAGACAAAAGACCTGCCCAGGAGACGGTATGAGTCCCGTGTGTCTAGTGGTGTATACCAGGAGACGGTATGAGTCCGTGTGTCTAGTGGTGTATACCAGGAGACGGTATGAGTCCTGTGTGTCTAGTGGTGTATACCAGGAGACGGTATGAGTCCTGTGTGTCTAGTGGTGTATACCAGGAGACGGTATGAGTCCTGTGTGTCTAGTGGTGTATACCAGGAGACGGTATGAGTCCTGTGTGTCTAGTGGTGTATACCAGGAGACGGTATGAGTCCGTGTGTCTAGTGGTGTATACCAGGAGACGGTATGAGTCCCGTGTGTCTAGTGGTGTATACCAGGAGACGGTATGAGTCCCGTGTGTCTAGTGGTGTATACCAGGAGACGGTATGAGTCCCGTGTGTCTAGTGGTGTATACCAGGAGACGGTATGAGTCCCGTGTGTCTAGTGGTGTATACCAGGAGACGGTATGAGTCCCGTGTGTCTAGTGGTGTATACCAGGAGACGGTATGAGTCCCGTGTGTCTAGTGGTGTATACCAGGAGACGGTATGAGTCCCGTGTGTCTAGTGGTGTATACCAGGAGACGGTATGAGTCCCGTGTGTCTAGTGGTGTATACCAGGAGACGGTATGAGTCCTGTGTGTCTAGTGGTGTATACCAGGAGACGGTATGAGTCCTGTGTGTCTAGTGGTGTATACCAGGAGACGGTATGAGTCCTGTGTGTCTAGTGGTGTATACCAGGAGACGGTATGAGTCCTGTGTGTCTAGTGGTGTATACCAGGAGACGGTATGAGTCCTGTGTGTCTAGTGGTGTATACCAGGAGACGGTATGAGTCCTGTGTGTCTAGTGGTGTATACCAGGAGACGGTATGAGTCCTGTGTGTCTAGTGGTGTATACCAGGAGACGGTATGAGTCGTGTGTGTCTAGTGGTGTATACCAGGAGACGGTATGAGTCCTGTGTGTCTAGCGGTGTAGATACATTGACCTCTGACCCTGGGGTTGTCATTCGTCCCGGTGAGGTGTCAGAAGGCGTCACGTGGAGCAGAAGGCGCCACGCAGCCTCTGTGGTGGATCAAGGCGTGGACCTGATCAGCCTCTGAGGTGGATCAGGGCGTGGACCTGATCAGCCTCTGAGGTGGATCACGGCGTGGACCTGATCAGCCTCTGAGGTGGATCAGGGCGTGGACCTGATCAGCCTCTGAGGTGGATCACGGCGTGGACCTGATCAGCCTCTGAGGTCGATCAAGGCGTGGACCTGATCAGCCTCTGAGGTGGATCAAGGCGTGGACCTGATCAGCCTCTGAGGTCGATCAAGGCATGGAGCTGATCAGCCTCTGAGGTGGATCACGGCGTGGACCTGATCAGCCTCTGAGGTGGATCAAGGCGTGGACCTGATCAGCCTCTGAGGTGGATCAAGGCATGGAGCTGATCAGCCTCCCGCCAGCAGCGCACGCCGCCTTGGCGGGCCGGGGACGGCCCCGTCTGTCTCAGCACCTCCCTCACATCTAAAGGTCACGACCTCCGCCATCCAGCTACACAGGAGCTGCATAGCTTTGCTATGGGGTCAGATCAGTCTCAAAAATAAATAAAGCACACAGAACGATACACAAATGCACAGAGAGATAAACAAATGTAATTCCGGATTTATATATAAATGTCTCCATCCACACACATATTTTTCAATGCACACACAAAAACATCATATAATTAAAAAAATGTAAAAAAGTTTCACAAACATATTTCTGATCAAAAACATACATATGTTGGATTTTTGAGACTGCCCTGACGCCGCTAGATTCACACACACTTTTTTAAGAGGCGAGTATCTTCAGCCAATCAGATGTCTGCTTCATTTTAAGCCAATCACATGCTTGTGTCCCCATGAGGGTGTGCCTAATGCGTTTCCAACGTAGCGTAACATATCGGCGGTTTGCAGAGTTATACTTTACTTACACTTGTAGCGGGAGCGCCACTTCCAGAAGCCATATTGTTGGAGATGAACTCTGAACTGTCACCCCCCGGACTCTGTCACACACCCCAGACTCTGTCACACACGCATGTGATTGGCTTAAAATGAAGCAGGCATCTGATTGGCTGAAGACACTCGCCTCTTATAAAAAGTGTGTGTGTGAATCTAGCGGCGTCAGGGCAGTCTCAAAGATCCACAGAGCGATTCACACACAAAGCGTTTTTTATAAAAATGTAAATATGTTTTTGATCAGAAATATGTTTGTGAAACTTTTTTACATTTATAAAATGATATGTTTTTGTGTGTGCATTGAAAAATGTGTGTGTGGATGGAGACATTTATATATAAATCCGGAATTACATTTGTGTATCCTTCTGTGCATTTGTGTATCCTTCTGTGTGCTTTATTTCTTTTTGAGACTGATCTGACTCCATAGTTTGCTGCTGACTACGCATGCTTGTGTGTGTGTGTGTGTGTGTGTGTGTGTGTGTGTGTGTGTGTGTGTGTGTGTGTGTGTGTGTGTGTGTGTGTGTGTGTGTGTGTGTGTGTGTGTGTGTGTGTGTGTGTGTGTGTGTGTGTGTGTGCGTGCGTGCGTGCGTGCGTGCGCGTGTGTGTGTGTGTGTGTGTCGCTCCAGCTGGGAAGGTTTTAGGACACAGCATCAACTACAGAGTTGATAAACCCTCAGTAAACAGAGAGAGAGCAAGAGAGAGATGTTGCGAAAGAGAGAGAGAGAGAGAGAGAGATCTAGAGAGAGAGATGTAAAAACATTTAGAGAGAGAGATGTAAAAAGAGAGAGAGAGAGATCTAGAGAGAGATGTAGAAACATTTAGAGAGAGAGATGTAAAAAGAGAGAGAGAGACGTAGAGAGACATAGATGTAGAGAGAGATAAAGAGAGATGTAAGGAGAGAGGGATCTGCACTCAGATGATGATGGCAGCTCCTTTAAGACAGCCAAACTGCCAAGGTGGATGTGTGTGTGTGTGTGTGTGTGGATGTGTGGATGTGTGTGTGGATGTGTGTGCCTGCGTGTGTGTGTGTGTGGATGTGTGGACAGATGTGTGTGGATGTGTATGTGTGTTTGGATGTGTGTGTGTGAATAGATGTGTGTGTGTATGTGGATGTGTGTGTGTGTGGATGTGTGTGTGTGAATAGATGTGTGTGTGTGTGTGTGGATGTGTGGATGTGTGTGTGTGAATAGATGTGTGTGTGTGTGTGGATGTGTGTGTGTGTGGATGTGTGTGGATGTGTATGGCGCCGTACGAGATGGCTGCCGTGTCGCGAGCTCCCGCACGACGACGCAGTCTCACTGTTACCGTCAGGCAGGCGATACCTCAGTATCAAGTGTCGTACAAATAGACTCAGAGATAGCTTCCACAGTCAGGCCATCAGGCTGCTGAACAAGGGCGTATAACATATAACAATGTATATTTTATTACATTGATTTATATATACATATTGCTCTTTTCTGTGCTGATTTTTGCATTTTATAAATTGCATTTTTTATTTTAATTTTATATTCTTTATTCTATTTTTATTCTATTTTTATCTTATTTTATAACTGCTGTCTGTCGGCGGGTATTGCACACAAGATTTTCACATCACTGCTTTATACTAAACTGTAAACTGTGAAGTGACAATAAACTTGACTTGACTTGACTTGATGTGTGTGTGTGTGTGTGTGTGTGTGTGTGTGTGTGTGTGTGTGTGTGTGTGTGTGTGTGTGTGTGTGTGTGTGTGTGTGTGTGTGTGTGTGTGTGTGTGAAGCAGAGATGGCAGCATCTGGCGGCGCTAAATCGAGGTTTTTTCTGGAGATATCAAATGAAACAATGATGCAAGGCCCAGACAGCCCCCTCCAACGCTAAGGAACATTCTTCCATTCAGTGGCCGGATGTTCGCAATATAGAGATATACTATATCTACCTATATGTATATATATATAGACAGATCTCTCTCTTCCTCTGTCATGTTGATGGCGGTGGATCCAGACCTCCCGGTACGGACAGCTTGTTACACGGCGGTAAATGAATCACTAACTGATTGAATCCACGGTGGCAGAGAGCTTCCACAGTGAACACTGTTTCATCACACTGTTTCCCACTTCCCTACTCCTGTCCCCGTGCTCCGCGTAGGCGGGGCGCGTGTGTGTGTGTGTGTGTGTACGCACGTGTGTGTGTGTGTGTGTGTGTGTGTGTGTGTGTTCAATGGTTTGTTACTAGAAAAGATCACCATTTGTTTTTATAAACTGTAATTGTGTTTTAAGTCGCCAGCCAACCCAGCAGGTGGAAACTTGTTGTTGTTAGGAGAGAAATAAGTGAGAAAAATGCCTTCAGCTGTGTTCAGGTCTGTCCGTGTGTGTGTGTGTGTGTGAGTGTGTGTGTGTGTTGTATGTATGTATGTATGTATGTATGTATGTATGTGTGTGTGTGTGTGTGTGTGTGTGTGTGTTTGTTGTTGTTTGCTAGCGAGCACAAAACTTCTTTGTTCCAATCTGAACACACGCCGTCTGAAGCATAACTTGTGTTTATATTGTGTGCGTGTGTGTGTGTGTGTGTGTGTGTGTGTGTGTGTGTGTGTGTGTGTGTGTGTGTGTGTGTATGTGTGTGTGTGTGTGTGTGTGTGTGTGTGTGTGTGTGTGTGTGTGTGTGTGTCTATAGCGACAAAGTGTGTTGCTTGTACAGAAGAAGAGACATTAAGCAGACAGCAGCAGATGGTGAACTGGGATGAGGGACGAGAAGAGGAGGAGAGACACCCTCATCCCATCATTTCATCAGTGTCGCCTCTCAGTACAGCGAGAGAGAGAGAGAGAGAGAGAGAGAGAGAGAGAGAGAGAGAGAGAGAGAGAGAGAGAGAGAGAGAGAGAGAGAGAGAGAGAGAGAGAGAGAGAGAGAGAGAGAGAGAGAGAGAGAGAGAGAGAGAGAAAGAAAGAAAGAAAGAAAGAAAGAAGAGAGAGAGAGAGAGAGAGAGAGAGAGAGAGAGAGAGAGAGAGAGAGAGAGAGAGAGAAAGAAAGAAAGAAAGAAAGAAAGAAAGAAAGAAAGAAAGAAAGAAAGAAAGAAAGAAAGAGAGAGAGAGAGAGAGAGAGAGAGAGAGAGAGAGAGAGAGAAGGGAGCGAGAGAGATATAGCTCGCAAGAGAGTGTGCAAGAGAGAAAGAGAGAGAGAGAGAAAGAGAGAAGGGAGCAAGAGAGATAGGGCTCACAAGAGTGTGCGAGAGAGAGAGAGAAAGAAAGAGAAACATTAGGCTGTCGCTTACCGTCCACTTACAAATGTTTTTATCCTGTTATATTTCCTCTCGTAAAATGGCAGCAGTTTAACCGCTAAAAGACTTTAAATGGTTCCCCCAAAAATGTGAAAGGTGATTTATAGTCACACAGAGAATGATGGTGTGTAATCTTTTTAATCCGGCGCACACCAACTCAAAAGGTTTCCTGTTTTTATGTTCTAAATGGACCAATTTTCATCCTTTTTTCATTTTCTTTCTTTAAATGTTAAATGTCAACAAAACTTCACTAAGTACAGAGGGGGGTGGGGGAGCCTGTTGCTTAGCAACCCAAACCATGGCATTCTCCTCCCCGGCTGTCCTCAGAGAAACAGCAGAACCCCCAACAGTACGGACCCCTGCTGGCTGCCCTGGTTGATGTTCTTCTATGGGTTGGGTTGGCTTCTGTGTATTATCTAACATGCCGTCAGAACATGAGTCAAAGTGCTTCCGAGTGTCAGAGTGAGGATTCCTTCCTCCCGTACGATGGGACGTTAGGTCTTGGAAATCCACCATTTGACCATCTCGGAAATGACGGGTCAAAGAATGCATTTGGTAAGGAAATACTTGCCACACTTACTATACCTATAAGTATACCCTGAATTGAACTATCACTTTATACTTAAAACTATACGCATAATGAAACCACCTGGAGGCATCCATGAACCTGCTGGATGACTCCATGTCTCCAAACAACAACAACTACAACAGGACCCCGTCCCTCCGACAGAGACAGACCAGACCAGGGACCCTGTCCCTCCAACAGAGACAGACCAGGGACCCTGTCCCTCCAACAGAGACAGACCAGACCAGGGACCCTGTCCCTCCAACAGAGACAGACCAGACCAGGGACCCTGTCCCTCCAACAGAGACAAACCAGACCAGGGACCCTGTCCCTCCAACAGAGACAGACCAGACCAGGGACCCTGTCCCTCTGACAGAGACAGACCAGACCAGGGACCCTGTCCCTCAGACAGAGACAGACCAGACCAGGGACCCTGTCCCTCAGACAGAGACAGACCAGACCAGGGACCCTGTCCCTCCAACAGAGACAGACCAGACCAGGGACCCTGTCCCTCCGACAGAGACAGACCAGACCAGGGACCCTGTCCCTCAGACAGAGACAGACCAGACCAGGGACCCTGTCCCTCTGACAGAGACAGACCAGACCAGGGACCCTGTCCCTCCGACAGAGACAGACCAGACCAGGGACCCTGTCCCTCCGACAGAGACAGACCAGACCAGGGACCCTGTCCCTCCAACAGAGACAGACCAGACCAGGGACCCTGTCCCTCAGACAGAGACAGACCAGACAAGGGACCCTGTCCCTCCGACAGAGACAGACCAGACCAGGGACCCTGTCCCTCTAACAGAGACAAACCAGACCAGGGACCAAGTAGGAAGCCTTGAGAGCGAGAATGTGTCAGTTGGCCAGAAGGCTGATGGAGGCTGGAGGGCTGAAGGAGGCTCATGGGAGTAGTTCTATCCATCAGATCAACCTGGAGGAGGTTAGAATCATGTCTTACTATCATTTCTGTTTCCTTTCATTTCCCTGCACACATACAGGGGATGTGTGTATGTGACAAATAAAGTTCTTGAATCTTGAATCTGTGTTTAACAAAGGCCCCCAAAAACCGCCAGCACTAACTTTGACGTAGCGTCTCGTCTTGCGGGATTTTCCCTGTCTTAGAGTGAACTTTGAACAGTGATAACACACACACACAATCAGAGGGAGTGCTGTGCTGTCGGAAAAGACCAGAACAAAACCATGACGATACAGGAGGAGGGGGGGGGGGTTGTGTGGAAACGTAGCATCATGGTCTGTGAGACAATCCTGTTCACCCAAACAGAGACAGAGTTCCACTGGGATCGGCTGCCTTTGAAGTCGACTTAAAGCCCTGAGAAAACTGAGGATGGGAAACACAATGCATTCCCTTAAAGATACACACACACAAGGCCACACACAAGGCCCTACAGTCACACACACACACACACAAGGCCCTACAGTCACACACACACACACACAAGGCCCTACAGTCACACACACGCACACACACACACACACACACACACACACACACACACACACACACACACACACACACACACACACACACACACACACACACACACACACACACACACACACACACACACACACACATACAAGGCCCTACAGTCACACACACACCCAAGGCCCTACAGTCACACATAAACACACACACACGCAGGCACAAGGCCCTACAGACACACACACACACACATCCTTGACTTCTCTCTGGTTAAGTGTATCTAAAGTGCACCGGGGTACATCCTGGGGAAAGCTTCCACTGTGTGTGTGTGTGTTTCTGAATATTGTATTAATCTAATACATATGAATACAGGACCCCAGGAAGGGCCTGTTTCCAGGGTGGGGACAAGAGAACAATACCAACCAAGGACAACTCTCTGGCCCTGAGACTTTGGGTCTAAACTTTGACAAAGTAACATGTAATGTATTCAATTATTGAGCGGCTAAAGTTGCGACATTGATGGGAAAGTGCCGATGTCATCGGTTTCTCTGAGGTCAGAGTACATTAATGCAGTTTATCACACACATTTACATCTCCTTCAAGAGGCTTTGATTAGTGCACTAAAATCTGCATAATACTGCATGGAAAAGCAGAAGGAGGCAGGGAGTGGAATATAGCGCCGTACTTAAAAGACAAACTACAATCAAAGGTCTACAAATGTTATACTCGGTTTCCTCTGTTCCGCTTCCGGGGAGAGACGGACTCCTTCCTGATTCAGACATGGAACCACACAACCCCCACGGACCGGTCATCCCATGTGAGCTATTGGATTAGAGCTCTATTGGATTAGAGTTCTTCATCTGTGATTTAGCCTCTTCAAATGTTTATAGGCCGTCGGCACCCGATGA
>CM051015.1:4330194-4337694 GCA_027704905.1 Muraenolepis orangiensis | reverse complement strand
GAATGGGGAGTAAGCATTCCATTGTCCATTGTATTTGCATATGGCAAATCAAACCATGTTGAATGTTGAATCTTGTAATTAGTTGATTACATCACTGCATACACCAAGCCCATCATCTACCCCGCTCAGCGTCCTCCCTCGTCACAGACACTTTGTCCATTTGGTGTTGTGTTTTCACTATTATTTCTTATAAGTTGTTCCAACTATCCATACTATTGTCATCAGTTGCTCAACCTAGTGGTGCTGCAGTATAACATATAAAGGCTGACTCAAAGGAGAGGCAAGAAACAAGAACCTGTACCGTAAGTCACTGGCAAACATGCGTGAATATCCCTCTTCCCAGCTGCATCAGGAGCAACGTAATAGTGGTGAGGTTTATGTTAAGAGAGGACACAGCGTGTCCTTTACGGGGACAGAGAGGACACAGCGTGTCCTTTACGGGGGACAGAGAAGACACAGCGTGTCCTTTACGGGGACAGAGAGGACACAGCGTGTCCTTTACGGGGACAGAGAAGACACAGCGTGTCCTTTACGGGGACAGAGAAGACACAGCGTGTCCTTTACGGGGACAGAGAGGACACAGCGTGTCCTTTACGGGGACAGAGAGGACACAGCGTGTCCTTTACGGGGACAGAGAAGACACAGCGTGTCCTTTACGGGGACAGAGAAGACACAGCGTGTCCTTTACGGGGGGACAGAGAAGACACAGCGTGTCCTTTACGGGGACAGAGAAGACACAGCGTGTCCTTTACGGGGACAGAGAGGACACAGCGTGTCCTTTACGGGGACAGAGAAGACACAGCGTGTCCTTTACGGGGATAGAGAAGACACAGCGTGTCCTTTACGGGGGGACAGAGAAGCACACGGACAACTAGCAATCACCAGAGAGGGACTCGGTAAAAGGTTCATCACACTTACACCCTGAGTCTGATAAAAAGGCGAGCACGGTGACAAAGCTTTTAGTTTCCTAATCTACCACCACATATCTGGAACAGACATCCGGAACACGGCAGGTCGGCCTCCACACTTTAGCGTCTTTGCCACATTCAATTTTAGTAAAAATACATTGGCCCTGGCCCAGCTACGGTGGCCCTGAAGAGTAAATCAAGAAGACAAAAGGATAACACAACGACAAATCAAACAATTCAACCACATAATAGGAAATAACAATGACAAACAACATCACAACATCACAACCACAGGTCAGAAAGCACAACCACAAGTCAGAAAGCACACCAACAAGTCAGAAAGCACAACCACAAGTCAGAAAGCACAACCACAAGTCAGAAAGCACAACCACAAGTCAGAAAACAATACAACATTAACTCCTACCAGTAAAAAGTAGGTCCCCCCTGTCAACAGATCTGTCTCCTTAAGAGAACCTAACCAAGTAGCCTAGATGTGTTGCCTTTGTTAGGGGGGACAAACATGGCTTGAAAAAGCAATGTGTGCCATTGGAAATGCAGGTCTTACTGTAACAGGTCTTACTGTAACAGGTCTTCATGTAACAGGTCTTCATGTAACAGGTCTTCCTGTAACAGGTCTTCCTGTAACAGGTCTTACTGTAACAGGTCTTACTGTAACAGGTCTTACTGTAACAGGTATTCATGTAACAGGTCTTCCTGTAACAGCTCTTACTGTAACAGGTCTTACTGTAACAGGTCTTCCTGTAACAGGTCTTCCTGTAACAGGTCTTACCGAGGCAGAGAAGGGAACTGCTAGGTAGGGGGACAGAACAGTTAAGAGTTGTCTAGCTGTGGAAGTTTAAATCTTCATCTGAAATAAATCTTCTTCTATCAAGAGACAAGAAATATTGAAGCTTTTTTTCTCGTCTCATTTATTTAACGATCTGCTTACTGAGTGAGCAAGCTCAAACTCAGTCAAGACATAATTAGTAGTAGTCATTTATATGTAGTTTTACTGTGAACGGACTGAATTGATTGACCTTTCAACTGCATGCCTCCAGAGCGACTGGAACAGCCAAGAGTTCAACCCTGCAGTGGAGCAGCGGTTCTTATTCTATATGTAATTAAAATGCACAGCTCCATGGTTAGTATTCTATAATATACTCCATCACCTGTGCCTGATTCCAAAATTAGCTTTATGTCGCTGTGTTTTTGGATTGTCGTGTTGTGATTTGCACTTCAGGGCCACCGTACGCAGCTACCCTTTGAGGTCAATGTCGCCCGCTGTATTTGACAGAATTGTATTAAATGTGGTGAAGGAACCTCAGTGCGCCCCCTGGTCTCCCCGTCCCGAGATGCTCGCGGTTGGGTAGCTTACGGCGGCGGGCTGGGGCGCGGCGGCCTCCTCGGCCGGGTGTCGGGCGGGTTTGAAGGCGGGCTTGGTCTTGACGGGCGGCGGGGGGTCCTTGCTCCTGGCCGCGGAGGGGCTGGCGTCTGGAGCGGGCGGGCCCCCGAACAGCTGACCGATCAGGTGCTTCTCGTAGCGCTCCCGATGGGTGGAGGGGACCACCTCCACAAGCACCAGAGGGGAGCGCATGGCCTTACGGAACACCTCCTGGGCCCTGGGGGAGAGGACATGAGCAAGAGGAGGAGGAGGAGGTGGAGGGGGGAGGTAGGAGGAGGTGGGAGGAGGGGAAGGAAGAAGAGGGGCAGGGGGGGGAGGAGGAGGAGGAGGAGGAGGAGGAGGAGGAGGAGGAGGAGGAGGAGGAGAAGGAGGAGGAAGGAGGAGGTGGAAAAAGGGGAAGGAAGAAGAGGAGGGGCAGGGGGGGGGGGAGGAGGAGGTGGGAGGAGGTGGACAAGTGGAAGGAAGAAGAGGAGGGGCAGGGGGGGAGGAGGAGGAGGGGGAGGAGGAAGAGGGGGAGGAGGAGGTGGACAAGGGGAAGGAAGAAGAGGAGGGGCAGGGGGGGAGGAGGAGGAGGAGGCGGTAAAAGGGGAAGGAAGAGGAGGGGAAGGGGGGGGGGGGAGGAGGAGGAAGAGGGGGAGGAGGAGGTGGGAGGAGGTGGACAAGGGGAAGGAAGAAGAGGAGGGGCAGGGGGGGAGGAGGAGGAGAAGTAGAAAAGAGATAAGATGAAGGAGGAGTAGAATAGAGGAGGAGGAGGAGGAAGAGAGAAGGAGGAGGAAGAGGAGGACAGGAGGAGAAAGAGGAGAAGAACAAGAGAAGGAAGAACAGGGGGAGGAAGAACAGGAGAAGCACGATGAGAAGGAGATACAATATACATTGTAGTGCTACATCCAGTTACTGTACTCAAAGTATGAAGCACTACTGTTGTATAATGTATTCAAAGGCCAGGCCAGTGTACACGCCATCGCAGTTACAACACCTGTGCGAGTTCAGAGCCAGAAGGGTGGAGCGCAGATGATTGCTGGGATAATGTGGTTTTAATCAGGTTAGCCTGGCCCGATGCTAAGCCAGTTAGAGAGACACAGGTGTCAGGAGCCATCGGAACCCACCATCACTCACCCTGGACCACCAACAGAGAAGATCTGCTTTCTGCTAATTGGATTGGATTATGGCGTTATTGTTTCCCCCCTACAGTATTATTAGAGGCATTATGATTGCAATATTCCCGCAACCCGAGTCCCGTGTTCAGAAGGCGGGATATAAAAGGTCAATAAGCGTTCATTGCCCTTCAAGAGGAGTTGAACTTATGCAGCAGAGAGGATTCAGGGAGGCTCTGTGAGGAAGCCAGAGCTCTCATCTCTACCGGGGTGACGTAGGAAGGAAGTCTGCTACCTTCAAGGTCAAATCCATCATTTATTTTAATAACGACACCACTATTACTACTATTAGATTCAAGATTCAAGAGTTTTTATTTGTCATATGCAACAAGTACAAGGTAACAAGTACAAGTACTATATTATACTATACAACACTAAACTATAACAATACTGTACATAACTTGAATTGTGCAAAAAGTACTACTACTACTATCACTTCTACGACTACTATTACTTCTACTGCTACTACTGCTATTATTATAACTACTACTACCTCTACGACTATGACAGCGACTACTACTACCACTACTATAAGTACTACTACCCATATCACTAGTAATAGTACCACTACTACTACTACTACTACTACTACTACTACTGCTACTACTGCTACTACTACTACTACTACTACTGCTACTACTACTACTGCTACTACTACTACTACTACTACTACTGCTACTACTACTACTACTGCTACTACTACTACTGCTACTACTACGAGCCCTTCTTCACCATGCAGCACTAGTCGTTCCAATGGGGACTGTGATGCTCCTTTGATATTCGCCAGCCTCACCTGTGAGGGGGGCCGGCCTCACCTGTGAGGGGGCCGGCCTCACCTGTGAGGGGGGCCGCCTCACCTGTGAGGGGGACCGTGCAACCGCGTATCAACCGTTACTTTATTGTTCTTTATAGTGTATAGTATTGTTATAGTATAGTGTTGTTTATAGTATATAGTATAGTATAGTATATAGAAGGTAGTATGTAGTGTTGTTTATAGTATTGCATAGTTTAGTAGCATAGACAGTATAGTATTGTTCAAATTCATACTGCGGAAGGGAATGGGGAGTAAGCATTCCATTGTAAATAAAAAACCTCTTGAATCTTGAAAACGTCGACAGGGAGTTCAAAAGCTCCAACAGAACCACGTTCTCTTGAACCACCGCTGAACCCTGGTGGTCGCCGGCTCACCGCCGTGGCGCTTTTGAGAGCTGCTGGACTGGACGGCCGAACGTCAAGCGTAAACACCTTCATAGTTTGATGTACCAACAGAAGGGAGCGACCGCATGGTTTCTGTTTCTCAAAGCTGGTGAAACCCTGGTCACGGCGTCAGGCGTGTGCGTGTGCCTCCACAAACACCTGTGTGGTGTAAACCCCCACCCCCCCTGAAAACCAGCTGTGCTCTAATTCTATTAGCGCGCTCAGCACAGATGGGCACGGGGACCGGTGAGGTGGCTCTGTATTCAGATTTTAACGTCTTCCTTTCCACTCACCTTTCCGTGGTCACTCTCACAGTTGGGTCCGCCAATGGCACCGCATCGGTGCTGTGCTTCCTAGTGTTAGCATTGTGTGGTATAGGCCACTAACGCTGTGTTAGCATCGAGTCATACGGGCCACTAGCATTGTGTTAGCATCGAGTCGTACGGGCCACTAGCGCTGTGTTAGCATCGAGTCGTAAGGGCCACTACCGCTTTGTTAGCATCGAGTCATACGGGCCACTAGCACAGTGTTAGCATCGAGTCGTAAGGGCCACTAGCGCTGTGTTAGCACACACACACACTGACACGCACTGACACACACACTGACACCCGACACACAACACACACACACACACTGACACACACACACACACACACACACACACACACACCACACACACTGCACACACACACACACACACACACACACACACACACACACACACACACACACACACACACACACACACACACACACAGACACCCACTGACACACACACTGACACCCACTGACACACACCCACACTGACACACACACAAACACACACACACACACACACACTGACACCCACACACACACACACACACACCCACACTGACACGCACGCACACACTGACACACACACACACACACACACACACAAAATGTTCCCTCTTTCCGAACATCTGTTGTGTGTCTGTGATGTGGTTGCGGAGGGGAGAGATTGGCCTCAGTGAGGACGGACAGAGACGTGGGAGACAGATAAGATACAGACGGGACCAGACCCAAGAACACATCACAACACACCAGACCAGACCCAAGAACACATCACAACACACCAGACCAGACCCCAGAACACATCACAACACACCAGACCAGACCCCAGAACACATCACAACACACCAGACCAGACCCCAGAACACATCAGACCAAAACAGACCAGAGACCAAACTAGAGTCCAGAGACCGGACCGGGGAACCCACAACAGACCAGACCCAAACAAACAAAGCCAGCGGTCCAGGGCCAAAGCGGGCGGTGGGAGCCCCTTCTAAAGCAGGCCAGGCCTTACTGATAGTGGCCCTGGGCAGGCTGAGGAGGAGAGACTAAAGGTCCACATGCTTGTCGACAGACACAGAGCAGAGAGGGGGGGGGGGGGTAGAGAGAGGACATGGAGGGTTATCCCACCGGCATGTCGGAAACACCACAGACGTGGAATAACAAGTACAATCGCAAAGGATGTTTTTGGCACCAACAACACAAGACGGATAATGGACATCTGGGCACTACCTGCTGTGCCAAGTTCACGGAGCACTTTGGTCACTTACACTGTAGACACTCGTATAATACTGTATAGTATAGGATAGCGTAGAATATACTATGAACAATGTGAACCTTAACCGTTGATAATATGAATCCATTTAGATCTATATCTGCATTGCTTCTACTCCTATTGTGTGTATAGATATATTTTCTGTGTTTTTAGATCTAGGTCTTTATTAATCCCCAAAGGGAAATGTAAGTGTTTATAAATATTTTGTCAACTATTATATAGAATATTTTATCTTTATCTTACAATTTGAATGACTGTCCTGTACTTTGTACTGTACTGTGACCCACATTTCTCGAATAAGATTTATCTTAATAAAAGATCTTAATAAAGATCTTAATAAAAGTTGTAACAAATACAAGCAATAATAGTAGTAACACACACACAGTCATACAGTCACACACACACTCACTGGCTGAAGGTTTTGTCCATGAGATGGGTGTGATTGATCTGGACAATACACTCCTCCTCCTGGAAGAACCCCTCCCTCCTGGAGCGACTCTCCTCCTCCACCCCACGGATATACAGGCCGAGAGACCTAGAGAGAGATGGAGAGAGAGAGAGAGAGAGAGAGAGAGAGAGAGAGAGAGAGAGAGAGGGGGGAGAGAGAGAGAGAGAGAGAGAGAGAGAGAGAGAGAGAGAGAGAGAGAGAGAGAGAGAGAGAGAGAGAGAGAGAGAGAGAGAGAGAGAGAGAGAGAGAGGGGGGGGAGAGAGAGAGAGAGAGAGAGAGAGAGAGAGAGAGAGAGAGAGGGGGGGGGGAGAGAGAGAGAGAGAGAGAGAGGGGGGGGGGTTGTTGTGATAAATGTATTAAAATTGTGGTTGTGTTTTGGATGTCAAATATCTGACTGATTCCGTTAACTGATAAAATAATGATGATACAATAAATAATAATAATAATAATAATAAGGATAATCAACATCATAATAATTGTTAGTTTTTTCCAAAACACAGATGGTTGACGTTTTTTGTGCTGCAGTGGCGTCTTGACAAGTAGACACAGAACAGACATTTCTAAATGTGTACATGTATTAATAATTAACACACAGACTCTGCATTGTGTGTGGTGTGTGTTGAGGGACGGGTCTGAGGAGGGATGGTCTGAGGAGGGATGGTCTGAGGAGGGATGGGTCTGAGGAGGGATGGTCTGAGGAGGGATGGTCTGAGGAGTGATGGTCTGAGGAGGGATGGTCTGAGGAGGGATGGTCTGAGGAGGGATGGTCTGAGGAGGGATGGTCTGAGGAGGGATGGTCTGAG
>CM051015.1:4302694-4327694 GCA_027704905.1 Muraenolepis orangiensis | reverse complement strand
CATCTGTCACTCATCCATCTCTCCATCATCCATCTGCCACTCATCCATCCCTCCATCATCCATCTGTCACTCATCCATTCCTCCATTCTCCATCTGTCACTCATCCATCCCTCCATCATCCATCTGTCACTCATCCATCCCTCCATCCTCCATCTGTCACTCATCCATCCCTACATCATACATATGTCACTCATCCATCCCTCCATCCTCCATCTGTCACTCATCCATCCCTCCATCCTCCAATCTGTCACTCATCCATCCCTCCATCCTCCATCTGTCACTCATCCATCCCTCCATCCTCCATCTGTCACTCATCCATCCCTCCATCATCCATCAGTCACTCATCCATCCCTCCATCATCCATATGTCACTCATCCATACCTCCATCCTCCATCTGTCACTCATCCATCCCTCCATCATCTATCAGTCACTCTTCTATCCCTCCATCATCATCTGTCACTTATCCATCCCTCCATCCTCCATCTGTCATTCATCCATCCCTCCATCATCCATCTGTCACTCATCCATCCCTCCCTGACCCAGAGCGGTAACATTTGTTGTAAAAGGACTGCATCCGTTCTCGGTTGTCGAAAAAAAATACTAATAGTAAATACTATTTAGTTTGTACATTTTTCAGTTAATGCTTAAAAGATTTAAAAAAAAAGTGTTATCTAATCATTTGACCTCTTTATTTTATAATTTTGGAATCGAAATGGAGAATCGATAAGAACCGGAATCGATAAGCAGAATCGGAATCGGAATCGATAAATTTCAAACGATACCCAACCCTACCTCCACCTGTCACTCATCCATCCCTCCATCATCCATCCCTCCATCCTCCACCTGTCACTCATCCATCCCTCAATCATCCAACTGTCACTCATCCATCCCTCCATCATCCAACCCTCCACCTGTCACTCATCCATCCCTCCATCATCCATCTGTCACTCATCCATCTGTCACTCATCCATCCCTCCATCATCCATCTGTCACTCATCGTATATTTTATTTAAGTTTCTATATTTGACAACACCTAACTAATTAGCAAACAAACAAATAAATAAATACTAAATAAATAAATATAAATAAACACACTTGATACATGTGTTGCGTTACATCCAAGTGATGAAAATGCGCGTGCGTGCCTTCAAGAAAAGAGGCATGGCATGTAAACACAGAGCACTACTGACAGGGGAACTGTGGTCCAACCCCGTGTCCGACCCTGCCTGCCTCAGACCAGTCTTCCCCAGCCTGTCCCCGATCCACCTGCCTGTCTGTCTTCTGCCCGCAACTACGCTCCTACTACTTCCTGGTCCTTCTGTGTGGACCTCGTACTCTCTGTTCTCACCTGTGATATTTATATGAACATATCACAGAGAAAAGGAGCAGTGGCTGCGGTAACTAACCTTATTTGGTCTTGACAAGTACACATGGTTATTATTGTCTTGTGTGTGTGTGTGTGTGTGTGTGTGTGTGTGTGTGTGTGTGTGTGTGTGTGAGTATAGAATAAATGGTTAAACCAGTTTTTATTGTGTCTGGTATAGGTAGTGGTGGTGGTGTAAGGAGGTGTATAGGTGGTGGTGGTGGTGTAAGGAGGTGTATAGGTGGTGGTGGTGGTGTAAGGAGGTGTATAGGTGGTGGTGGTGGTGTAAGGAGGTGTATAGGTGGTGGTGGTGGTGTAAGGAGGTGTATAGGTGGTGGTGGTGGTGTAAGGAGGTGTATAGGTGGTGGTGGTGGTGTAAGGAGGTGTATAGGTGGTGGTGGTGGTGTAAGGAGGTGTATAGGTGGTGGTGGTGGTGTAAGGAGGTGTATAGGTGGTGGTGGTGGTGTAAGGAGGTGTATATTGTAGTGTACCACACATTCAGAAGTCAGCGTTGAGCATAGTTTGCAGTCTGCTCTAGTTTTTATACACACATCGGCTGCATGACCGCCGATGCCCAGGCGTCGTCCAAAAAGCAACACTGATATATATATATATAGAGATAGAGATATAGAGATATAGATAGAGATATAGATATAGATAGAGATAGAGAGAGAGAGAGAGAGAGAGAGAGAGAGAGAGAGAGAGAGAGAGAGAGAGAGAGAGAGAGAGTAAATACCACAGAACCCCCGTCATACACTCTGCTGACTGACGTGGAGAAAAACGTTGCGTTTCTGACGAGGAACACACACACACACACACACACACAGGGTCCCATGACGGTCACATGACTTTACGGTTCATTTGTCCCTGATGCTCTCGGGGGGGGACGGGACCCAATCTTGTGTCAAGTTGCAAGACAAGCAGTTGGCACCGTGGCAACCAACAGTCGGAAGAGAGAGAGAGAGAGAGAGAGAGAGAGAGAGAGAGAGAGAGAGAGAGGAGAGAGAGAGAGAGAGAGAGAGAGAGAGAGAGAGAGAGAGAGAGAGGCACACAGAGTGTAAAAGACACAGACAGAGAGAGAGAGAGAGAGAAAGACAAAACAATGAAAGATTGAAAGATAAATCAAGAAAGAAAGAAGGAAAAAGTAAAACAGCGAAACCAGAAAGCGAGGGGGGGGGGGGGGGGGCGGGGGGCGGGGGGGGGTGAGCTGAGATGACTCCATAGATCAAATCCCCATCACCAAGCTTTTTGCTTAGCGGAAACGGTTTTGGGAAGGAAAAGGCAACAGTATATTTTTTCTTCCGTAGCCAAACCCAAGCAGCAGTGGATGCCCGCGGTGGGTCTGATGATGTCATTCACCACGAGCCATTTACCTTTGAACCTGTACGGTGGTGAAGGGGGGGGTGAGATAATGGACCCATTCCTCCCACACGTACAGAACGCTGCCCAGGCCATTTCAATAACGCAATTATTATACAGCCTGTGTTTCCTCCTGGAAAAAAGAAGGCCTTTTTGATTCTAAAAGGTAATGAGCGTTGTGTGCAGTTAAATTATGATCAGCTATGGCTGGATTTATAGGTTTGGTTTTCACTGACGCTGTAAGGCTCGCAGTCTCTCACATTGACGACGCATTGACACACACACACACACACACACACACACACACACACACACACACACACACACACACACACACACACACACACACACACACACACACACACACACACACACACACACACACACACACACACACACACACACACACACACATGCACACACACAAAAATGAAGGAAATGAAAGGCATACAGAAAATATTAACACACACACACACACACACACACACACACACACACACACACACACACACACACACACACACAGACACACATGCTAATTTAACTTATGACTTAGTGGTCCACTGTGTGGTGTATGGCTGTGCTAACATACTCATTTTAGACTTTCTGCAATTTCAAGGATCGTTTACCCGCAGAAAGCCATTACTTCACCCTTACATCACTCACCGCTCTCTGTGTGTGTGTGTGTGTGTGTGTGTGTGTGTGTGTGTGTAAATATATTTCATACAGTATATGTGGATAAGAATGATGTATATTTATTAAAGTATTTGTGTATATACAGGAAGTGTATATGTAAATTAATGTGTATGTATGCAAAGTATGCTCATGTGCATGTGAGTGTGTGTGTCTACGTGCATGTCTGTGTGTGCAAGTGCATGTGTGTGTGTGCAAGTGTATGTGTGTGTGTGTGTGGGGGGGGGCGGGGGGGGAAGTGTTGGTGAATGAGTGGTGTGCCTGGTAGTTACAGCTGGTTGCCAGGGAGACAGGTCACAGTGTGTAATGGAGGGGGGATTCATGTGCTTGACATCTCTGTCCCTTTACTAGTTTCACACCTCCTTCTCCCTCCCTGTAGGTCTCACTCTCCCTCCCCGTCCGTCCGTCTCTCTCCCTCCCTCCCCGTCCGTCTCTCTCCCTACCAGTCTGTCTCACTCTCCCTCCCCGTCCGTCTCTCTCCCTACCAGTCTGTCTCACTCTCCCTCCCCGTCCGTCTCTCTCCCTACCAGTCTGTCTCACTCTCCCTCCCCGTCCGTCTCTCTCTCCCTACCAGTCTGTCTCACTCTCCCTCCCCGTCCGTCTCTCTCCCTCCCCGTCCGTCTCTCTCCCTACCAGTCTGTCTCACTCTCCCTCCCCGTCCGTCTCTCTCCCTACCAGTCTGTCTCTCTCCCTCCCAGTTGGTCTCTCTCTCTCTCCCTCCCTGTCTCGCTCTCTCTCTTTCTCTCTCTCCCTTCCTCCCTGCCTGTCTCTCTTCCTCCATGTCTCTCTCTCCCTCACAGTCTGTCTCTCCCCCTCAAAGTCTGTCTCTCTCCCTCACAGTCTGTCTCTCTCCCTCACAGTCTGTCTCTCTCCCTCACCGTCTGTCTCTCTCCCTCAGTCTGTCTCTCTCCCTCACCGTCTCTCTCTCTCCCTCACAGTATGTCTCTCTCCCTCACCGTCTCTCTCTCTCCCTCACCGTCTGTCTCTCTCCCTCAGTCTCTCTCCCTCACAGTATGTCTCTCTCCCTCACAGTCTGTCTCTGTCTCTCTGTCTCTCTCTCCAACTCTCTTGCTCCTTCTCCCTATCTTTGTATGTGCACACACACACACACACACACACACACACACACACACACACACACACACACACACACACACACACACACACACACACACACACCACACACACACACACACACACACCAGACTCTGAAGTGCTCTACCTGCTGTCGAAGGAGTGCTTGCTGGGCGATCGCTCCAACGCTCCGCTGCTCTCTACCACCAGACTGGAGCCCTGCAGGACAACAACATGTCCTATTACATACATGTGCCGTTAACAACATGTCCTATTACATACATGTCACGTTAACATGTCCTATTACATACATGTAATGGTAAGAACATTTCATATGACATTGATTTGACATAGATTAAATATGCCCACACAACATACCCCTAACATTACATACATGTAACAATATGTAATGTAACATTCTCAGTATTTATATATGTAGGGTCTGAATCCCATCTGAAAATCAAGAAAGATGCAGTATATAAGATATATAAGATAGTTTGTTTAATAGTTTGTTTAAAGTATGTTTAACCTTCCAGAGAACGGTTATCAAACACTAATTGAATGAATATGCAGAGAGAGAGAGAGAGAGAGAGAGAGAGAGGGCGAGGAAGAGACTGTGTGTGTGTGCGTGTGTGTGTTGCATGCACGTTAATGTGTGCATGTGTGTGATTAAAAAAGAGAGAGAGAAAGTCATTAAGTTTGTGATCAAGTCCTCCCACTAATGAAGTCATGGCTGGATGGATGGATGGAGGAGTGATATTTGGAAGGAAAGATTCATTGGTTGATGGATGGATTGGAACAATGTGTGTTAACAAGCGCAATATGAGAGAGAGAGAGAGAGAGAGAGAGAGAGAGAGAGAGAGATGTCTGTATGTGAGTGAGTGTGTTTTCTATGTGGTTTCATGTCGGAGAGGTCAGCCTCCCACAACACTTCCTGCTCACCTGCTACCCTGTGACACATCATCCAATCATCACCCAGTGTCTAACACGCATGACATCATCATGCTGTGTGTGTGTGTGTAGAGATATAGGCCAGTGTGAATAAAGGACCATTGGGGACAAGGGATACCAGCAGTCTTTAATGGACTCTTTCACACCACACACACACACACACACACACACACACACACACACACACACACACACACACACACACACACACACACACACACACACACACACACACACACACACACACACACACACACACACACACACACACACACACACACACACACACACACGGGCAGGTCAATGCTAGCAGTGGGCACTAATGGACTCCTAGCATAACCTTTGACCTTTGAGCTCTCACCCTACAGACACATAACCCACACCACCTGCCAGCTCTAGGGACCCAGAAACAACAACAACAACAAGAGAGAGGAGAGGAGGAGAGCTGGACTATGGCATGCTTCTAGCCTAGCATCCCCCTAGCCTGGCATGCTTCTAGCCTAGCATCCCCCTAGCCTGGCTTGCCCCTAGCCTGGCATGCTTCTAGCCTAGCATCCCCCTAGCCTGGCTTGCCCCGAGCTTGGCATGCTTCTAGCCTAGCATCCCCCTAGCCTGGCATGCCCCTAGCCTGGCATGCTTCTAGCCTAGCATCCCCCTAGCCTGGCATGCTTCTAACCTAGCATCCCCCTAGCCTGGCATGCTTCTAGGCTGGTATCCCCCTAGCCTGGCATGCCTCTAGCCTAGCATCCCCCTAGCCTGGCATGCCTCTATTCTAGCATCCCCCTAGCCTAGCATCCCCCTAGCCTGGCATGCTTCTAGCCTAGCATCCCCCTAGCCTAGCATCCCCCTAGCCTGGCATGCTTCTAGCCTAGCATCCCCCTAGCCTAGCATCACCCTAGCATCGACCTTGGCCTAGCATCCTACTAGCCTGGCGTGCCTCTAGCCTAGCATCCCCCTAGCCTAGCATCCCCCTAGCCTGGCATGGCTCTAGCCTAGCATCCCCCTAGCCTGGCATGCTTCTAGCCTGGCGTGCCTGTAGCCTGCCATGCTTCTAGCCTGGCATGGTTCTAGCCTCCCCTAGTCTGGTTAGCCTCTAGCCTGGCATGGTTCTAGCCTCCCCCTAGCCTGGTGTGCCTCTAGCCTGGCGTGCCTCTAGCCTGCTGTGCCTCCAGCCTGGCGTGCCTCTAGCCTGGCGTGCCTCTAGCCTGGCATGGTTCTAGCCTGCCGTGCCTCTAGTCTGGCGTGCCTCTAGCCTGGCGTGCCTCTAGCCTGGCGTGCCTCTAGCCTGCTGTGCCTCTAGCCTGCCGTGCCTCTAGCCTGGCGTGCCCTTAGCCTGGCATGGTTCTAGCCTGGCGTGCCTCTAGCCTGGCGTGCCTCTAGCCTGGCGTGCCTCTAGCCTGCTGTGCCTCTAGCCTGGCGTGCCTCTAGCCTGGCGTGCCTCTAGCCTGCGTGCCTCTAGCCTGGCGTGCCTCTAGCCTGCTGTGCCTCTAGCCAGGCAGGGCTGAATCAACTGGGCACCAAATGCTGGAGAAATGTCTAAGTGGTGTTTTCCATTACAAATCATTGATAAATGCTCTTACCTTTGAATAACGATGCTTATAATAAATGTGCAGCAAGGCTCTATTCATTTCAGACCAATTTAATTAATGCACAAAGCAGATCAAAAGAGAGAACTATTAGAGATATTACTAATTAGCCAGTAACCAATCACACTAAGTGTGCCCAGAAAGCCCTGCTATAGAAGGCATGATGAAGTGGGCTGTGCGTATTTAGGAATATTAGCCAGTGTGTGTGTGCATGTGCATGATTATAAAATTGAGCGTGTGTGTGTGTGAGTGTGTGTGTGCTTGCATGCGTGTGTGAGGCAGCAACAGTAGGGTCCTGATTAATGGCGTGTCATTAGGCATGATGGACAAAGCTATTTGTTGTACACTCACTGCACATTGTTACGTACTGTACCGTTTGTTCCTTGGGTTTTGTGTGTGTGTGTGTGTGTGTGTGTGTGTGTGTGTGTGTGTGTGTGTGTGTGTGTGTCTGTGTGTGTATGTGTGTGTGTCTGTGTGTGTTTGAACTCCAGAGAGACGTCTCGTAACTCAGTTCAGATATCCGACTGAGACCTAAAGGTAGCATCAGTGAGAGATATATATACGATTGAGCTTTACTAAATCCAAATCCAATTTAGTAACTACTAAGACTATAACTATAAGAAGAATATAAAAAGAGATACGCAAATCTATGTCAAGTCAAGTCAGGTTTATTGTCACTTCACAGTTTACACAAGAATAAGCAATGAGTGAAAATCATATGTGCAATACCCGATGACAGACAGCAGTTCTAAAAAACGGAATAGGATAGAAAGAAGTAAAAAAAGTACAAAACTGTATAAGTTAAATATATAAAAATGCAATATATGAAATGCAATATGTCAGAAAAAGAGCAATATATATATAGAAATCAATGTAATAAAATATACATTGTTATATGCTATACACCCTTGTTCAGCAGCCTGATGGCCTGACTGGAAACTATCTCTGAGTCTATTTGTGCGGCTCTTGATACTGCGGTATCGCCTGCCTGACGGTAAAAGTGAATACAGTTCGTGGCTGGGGTGGGCATTGTCTTTTATGATGCGTTTGGCCTTGGCCACGCACCGCTGGTTGTATATATCCAGGATCATCGTCGCCGGCGATCAGGCCCATCACTGTCGTGTCGTCCTGATCGCCGGCGACGACGAGACTACAGGGAGGAGGTTGGATCGCTGGAGCAGGAAACAGCCTGGCCCTCAACGTTAAAGAAGACCAAGGAGCTGATCGTGGACTACAGGAAGCAGAGAGGTGTGATAGAACTCAACCTCACACACACGGCGGCCCTCAGGTGTAAGGTGATAGAGATGGGCTTTGGGGCCCCATGAGTCCCAGTAGAACCACAGCGGCACCAAAACCACTCCCAGAATAATGAACACACACCCTTACACTGACTAACCATTACTACTTAACCCAGAGGAAAATACTCACTAGCTACCACTTATGAAGAGAGGAGAGATGAATGAACCGAGAGAGCAGGGGAGAGGACAGAACTTGGACCAAGCAAAAGAAAGGCCTGGAAAGGAACGGAAGATCAGAATCTGCCGGTCAATCTTTTTATTTTTTCAAATTCGAATGACAGGGGAGAGAGGAAGGTCGAGAGAGAGAGAGAGAGAGAGAGAGAGAGAGAGAGAGAGAGAGAGAGAGAGAGAGAGAGAGAGAGAGAGAGAGGAGAGAGAGAGAGAGAGAGAGAGAGAGAGAGAGAGAGAGAGAGAGAGAGAGAGAGAGAGAGAGAGAGAGAGAGAGAGAGAGAGGGCCGAGAGAGAGACTTGGGGAAAAGTGTTCAAATAGATATAGGAGAAAGACAAGGGGCGAGTACTTGAAACTTGAACACTACTCTCTCCTCGCCCCCATCACTCTCCCCAAAAGGCCAAGTGACAATTTGAACAATTACCTCCATCTGAACCTCAGGCCCATGCGTTCTGAGTGTGTGTGTGTGTGTGTGTGTGTGTGTGTGTGTGTGTGTGTGTGTGTGTGTGTGTGTGTGTGTGTGTGTGTGTGTGTGTGGGGGGGTGTGTGTGTGGGTGTGTGTGTGTGTGTGTGTGTGAATAATTGTCATCTTTGTGTGTGAAATAACTGTGTCTTTGAGTGAGTGGGGGAGAGCACTTGATGGTCCAAAATTTCCTAAAGAGAGAAAATTGGACGCAGCGAGACGGCAAAAAGACTGATGGATTCAAACACTGTTTATTTATACTGTAGTGAGTCACCGAGGAGAGAAGCACTCCTCAGGTACAGCACACCTAGTTAAAGAGAGAGAGAGAGAGAGTGTGTCTCTCTCTCAGTGAGAGAGAGAGCAAGAGAGAGAGAGAGAGAGAGAGAGAGAGAGAGAGAGAGAGAGAGAGAGAGAGAGAGAGATTTCTGACCACAATGTCTCCAATTATCATCCTGTTTTTCCCGAATATTTCATTTTTGTTGATTAAATCTCTACTTTCCGCTCACCCTTTTATCTCTTATTTGGCCATTTGTACTTCCTCCCCCCGCTTGTTCCACTGCTCCCCATTAACTTATATGATGATCTCAGCACAAAAAACTAATTAAAACCTAATAGATCTACCAAGCCACTCAACTGAGAGACACTGATTAACAATACAACAAAAAAAAATGTAAAACTACAGCTTCTAAAAGATCACCGATAGAACGAGGAGGAAATATTAGAACAGAAGAGACTCGGGGAGCGAGGAAACATTCGGTCAGCCGGTTATCACTCTGTTTGGGGGAGGAGCTTAGCAGCGGGAAACGATCGTGTACGTGGGGCACCGCCGCTGATCTATTGGTCCGCCCCGTGTAAGACAAAGCTCAGGAATGTGTTGCATGTGTCTTAACATCTTGGCTCCATTTTCACTACATCCCAGTCTTACATCAGTCTTCTGGCTGTCTATATGAAATATAGCTGGCCATAGGTCACACATCTGGACCGCACGGGGGTGTGTGTGTGTGTGTGTGTGTGTGTGTGTGTGTGTGTGTGTGTGTGTGTGTGTGTGTGTGTGTGGGGGGCATGCGTGTGCATATGTGTGTGCGTGTGTCAGTTCTGGACACACACAAACCTAGCTTGCGAGTCAACCTCGGTCAGCGCGTGTGCGAGCATGCATGCATGCAGGCACGTTAGCTATCTGGATTAGCTTCAGCGGATTTGATTTCTCTTAAATGTCCCTTAGCTTAGCGTTCAGGCTCTTCGGGGGTTTCCCTGCTCGTTCATACGATCCCCCCTGTGTTAAACCAATGTTCCACCTGCTCTGGAGGTGTCTTCAGAGATAGGGCCAGCTTCCACGCTCATCTGGATCTCGCTGATAGCTGCCCTGATAAGAACCTTATTTAAAAAAAGGAGCTGAAGGTAAGAATTAAGAGCCTTTTATTTTAGTAATCGAAACGTGAAATGTCTACTTCTGTATGAGACCACGACTTGAGATCGCTCTCGGGCTCGTTTTTTGAGCAATCAGGGAATCTCTTCTGTGATTGGTTCAGGGGAATCCACCTGGCCTGTCAATCACAGGTGTGTGAAGGGACAGTTCTAAATGGCAGAGATTGTTTCCTCCTTTGGTTGTAATATTGCTCTCTTCTGCTCTCGCTCCACTACTCTCATGTGTACCATTATGTGTTTTCATGTGATTGTAAAATAGGACAAATAGGACAGTCTGGTAGTGGTAAAGGCTGTTTGACACACAAGACGTAGTTCTGAGGCTCTGTCATGTTCTGTGTTCGAACATGACACACAGTTCTGTGTTCGATACCTGGTGTCTGTAGTCTAGCTTATAGGCATCCTTGATCAAGATCTGCAAAAATAAGCGTGTCACTTTGGATGAAAGTGTGTTCAACGACAAAATATAAAATAGTACTTAATAGCAAATGACACCTTATTAGCATGTGTTATACGCACTAGGCCACTGATGGCCCCCAGCAGAAACATGATTCTGTGGTTAGGAGCAAAGCAGATCTCCAACTCCCTCTCTCCCTGTGCAAAACACTGCATCGTGAGGTCACTAGCTGGCAACCACCACCCCCCGCCCCCCCGGGAGCAACCATCTCCATCTCCCCCAGGCCTGGCCGGTCCAGACAGTCCTCTCCTCCCACGTGTCTAACCTGTTGTTTGTCCAATACACACGAGGGAGCCGGTTTTAACGAATCGGGAGCCTGTGGGATTTGAAGCGGCCAATCGGGCGAGGGCTGGCTGGAGCGCTGAGTAAGGGTGTAGTCCACCCACAGGGATGTCTTTAGAAACAAACCGTAACAAGTTCCCAAGATAAATGACAGTAAACATCAACATTGACTAGACGTACACCGTAGCCATGGAGATGTTCATGTCCTTGTCGTGTGTATAAGTGTGTGTGTTATAAATGCTTTTTTGGGGGTTTTTTTAATCAGAAGAAAGTAAGGCAAATAGGATTAAGAGGCGGAACCCAACAAGAGATTCAATTGAATGGAAAGTATAGAAAGGGAGAGAGGGGGAGGAGGAGGAGGAGGAGGAGGAGGAGGAGGAGGAGGAGGAGGAGGAGGAGGAGGAGGAGGAGAAAAGGGGCCGATGTTTGAAAGCAGAGGTCAAGAGACCGTGAAAATAGATTGAAAGAAAACAGTACTTTGTGTCTTTCCAGGGACATTTGAAAGAAAGAAGGCCCGGTTGAGACGGTGATTAAGGGACGGCAGAGCGCCTTGTATCAGATCCGGAGGATAGAGAGCAGAGAACCAGCCGGGAACACAACCACCATGAGACAGACAGGGTTCATCTGCAGTTCAGTGGGAGTAGAATCACCATGTTCTCGCTCCCTCTTCAGACACCTTCACTAAAGCCCAGGTAAGGCCAGATAAGTCCAGGTAAATCCAGGTGAGAACAGGCAAGATCAGGTAAGTCCGGGGGAGACGGTGCACCAGACAAACACTGACCATTTCAAAAAGACCTCAGACAATGTCTTGTCTGTCCAGGAGAGAGGGATGGAGAGAGAAGGAGAGAGAGAGAGGGAAAGAGGGAGAGAGGGAGAGAGGAAGAGAGTGAGAGTGAGAGTGAGAGAGAGAGAGAGAGAGAGAGAGAGAGAGAGAGAGAGAGAGAGAGAGAGACAATACATACAGAGGGAGACAGGGGAATCGTAGATGCAGAGAACGTAGGGATAGGAAAAGAGAGATAGATAGACAATACAGACAGACAGACAGACAGACAGACAGACAGACAATGACAGACACGACCGATAGACAGATAGAAAATGTCCTGACTCTCTAAGTCCGGTTTGGATTGTCTCAGGGAGAGGTCTGATGTTGTCCACGCTGGGGGTGCACGAGGACGGCGGGAGAGTGATGAGCGGTGATGAAGGATGAAGGGGACAAGAGGAAGGGGCAGATGTTTGACCCCCTGACCCCCCCCTGAGAAAGGGAGAGGCAGAGAAAGGCGGGGGGAGGGGGTTAGAGAAAGCGGGAGGGAGTGATCCGTCTCGGTGAGGGTGGTTTGATGTGACAAGGCGTGTCCGCATTACATCCAGCTGCTCCGGCGCACGCCGGAGGAAGCCAATGGGACGGCCAAATCAAAGCGGTGTTTATCTGATACCTACGGAATGTTCCTGCCCACTTCTGCCTCATTTGGACACATGCCAGCAGGGACACATCTGGTTGGGGTGGTGTTGACAACATGTGGCACATGTATTGTATTGTATTCCAAGCACAGCACAATGTATGTACCACACACACACACACACACACACAGCACACAAAGACTACAGGAGGCTCACACTGTGCCAAATGTGCAGATATTGTTGGAGAGACACAAATAAATAAACCTTTGATTGCAAGTCGCAAAAGTGCATTATCAGGGTTTCCTCTCAATGTGAATTACCTCAACTTCATCGATAAAGTCATATGAATATGTGTGTGTCTCTTTGTATGCGTGTGTGTGTGCTGTTGCGTGTGTGTGTGCGTGTGTGTGTGTGTGTGTGTGTGGATATATGAGTGTGTGTGTGTGTTTGGATATATGTGTGTGTGTCTGTTTGTGTTTGTGTATATGCGTATGCATACTTGTGTATATATGAGCCTGTGTATACATGTGTGTGTATGTATATATGAGTATGTGTGTGTGTGTGGGTGTGTATGTGTGTGTGTGTGTGTGTGTGTGTGTGTGTGTGTGTGTGTTGGTCTCACTGTAGCATTGGAGTCCTCAGGGCGGGAGGTCTCCGTGTCCATGGGGGGACTGAGCACTGAATCACTGCTGCTCCTCACCAGGAGGGGAGTACCTGTGGAGTGCACACACACACACACACACACCACACACACACACACACACACACACACATTTACCATTACGCACACACTTTGCATTTCATTTCAGGAGGACATGGTCATAGCATTAGCAGTATAGTAGTAGTAGGTGTGATGTAACATTTAGTATATTCATATGTCAGAAGACTCCTTATATAGTACGGTATTCAGATAGTCACTCTGAACTCATCAGCTGCTCTGCAATAGAGTCTCTATCGACTATCGGCTTCCAGATGGTAGTGAAAACAAACAAATATGTTTATGTGCTCGTGTGAGTGAGTGTGTGTGTGTGTGTGTGTGAGTATGTGTGTGTGTGTGTGTGTGTGTGTGTGTGTGTGTGTGTGTGTTTGTTTGTGCACGCATCCAAGAAACAACAGGCGGTCTAAATGTCATCTTTAATGACACACGGAACCACATATGTATATTCCACACAAGCCTCTGGAGGCCTGAGAGAGATTGACGTTTGATTAAATCTACGCTCCGTAGCTCACATGACCGGAGTCACTTCATCTCCCTTCTGTGCGCTGCCAAGCCCAGACAAGCACATGACGCTCATGAATCTATAGACACCATGAACCCTAGAAGGGGTCAAAGGCCTCAGTTGAAAGCCTCTACTTTCAGGCCATTTAGGGCATTAGCGAAATTAAGTGTAGATCTTGTGACTGCGTTCCAGATCCCCGAGTGTTTGTGACAATGTGTTGCTTTGTGGCGTCCCTGGGCCATCTGCCACAAGGTAGAAAATCAGACCAACAACAACAAGTCATCGTTTGAGGAGTTTGACGAGAGGCTGAGAGCTTTATCGAGGCACGAGGCACCCAAGCTTGACAAACCAGGCCCAGGAAATCCCATTTATAATATAATACCATTTGATACCTCAGGATTTAATCATTCAGCAGATGCCTTTATCCAAAGCCATTCACGGTGAATTCAAGAGACATGTCATTAAGGAGCAGGTAGGGGTTAGGGCCTCACACTGGTGGTGGTGGTGCAGCTGCTGGTGGAGGTGGTTAAGGTGGTGGTGGTGGTTAAGGTGGTGGTGGTGGAGGAGGTGGAGGTGGTGGTGGTGGTTAAGGTGGTGGTGGTGGTTAAGGTGGTGGTGGTGGAGGTGCTGCTGCTGGTGGAGGTGGAGGTGGTGGTGGTTAAGGTGGTAGTGGAGGTGGTGGTAGTTGAGGTGGTGCTGCTGCTGGTGGAGGTGGTGGTGGTGGTGGTGGTGGTGGTTAAGGTGGTCGTGGAGGTGGTGGTGGTGGATGAGGTGTCATACCCCCCCCCCCCCCCCCCACACACTCACACACACACACTCAATATGTAAAGTGCACTTGAGAAGCGCTAGATAAATAAGCATTATCTTGGTCAAGAATGGCGACAGGCAGACTCAGGACGTTGGGGATCGAACCCAGACCCTATCGGCTGGTAAGTCCCCCTGATCTTTCTGATTAAACTGCCAAACACATGCGCGCGCGCACGCAAGCACACACACACGCACACGCACACACACACACACACACAAACTTCCAAAAGCTGGTCTGGAGGAACATCCCAGGCAGTGTTACAGATAATAAAGAGTGTGTGTGAAAGCAAGTTCCAATGAGATAAGACGGGGGAGTTATTTAATTACTATAACTAATGACTTTTCATCATGTTTAAGTGCCCAGAAACACAAACTCAAACACAATAGAAACTGTGTGTATGTGTGTGTTTGTGTGTGAGAACTGTGATATGTGTCTGTGGAAAACGGCTCATAAAGAGTTGATTTGCTGCAGTGTTTCCGAGAGTGTGCATTTCAATGTGTTTGCAAGTGTGTGTGTAAGTGTGTGTCTCGTGTGTGTGTATGTGTGTGGCAGTCTGTCTGTCTGTGCATCCGTCTGCGTGTGTAGCTGTGTGCATGTGTGCGTGTACATGTGAGTGTATGTGCATGTGAGTCTATATGCGTGTCCATCTGTGTGTGTGTGTGTGTGTGTGCTTGTGTGTGTGTGTGTGTGTGCAGCATCTGATCATATCACTCTCTTCACATCTCATCAGCATCCTGCATAAAATCATCATTTCATAGCACTGAGAGATGGAACGCTAGTGGCAACTCACACACATATGCTAGGAGTGTGTGTGTGTGTGTGTGTGTGTGAGTGCGCATGTGTATGTGTGTTAGAAAAAGGCATAACAAGAGGGGAGGAAACAGTTATAGTACTATAGCACAGTTTCTATGAATAAAAGATGGAAATAAAAACCTCAAATACTTTGACTAGCACTACTGCAGCACACTATGGGCGGTGTGGGTCAGGTGACTAGTCGTCACACTATGGGCGGTATGGGTCAGGTGACTAGTCGTCACACTATGGGGTGTGGGTCAGGTGACTAGTCGTCACACTATGGGCGGTGTGGGTCAGGTGACTAGTCGTCACACTATGGGCGGTGTGGGTCAGGTGACTAGTCGTCACACTATGGGGTGTGGGTCAGGTGACTAGTCGTCACACTATGGGCGGTGTGGGTCAGGTGACTAGTCGTCACACTATGGGCGGTGTGGGTCAGGTGACTAGTCGTCCCACTATGGGGTGTGGGTCAGGTGACTAGTCGTCCCACTATGGGAGGTGTGGGTCAGGTGACTAGTCGTCACACTATGGGGTGTGGGTCAGGTGACTAGTCGTCCCACTATGGGGTGTGGGTCAGGTGACTAGTCGTCCCACTATGGGCGGTGTGGTCAGGTGACTAGTCGTCACACTATGGGAGGTGTGGGTCAGGTGACTAGTCGTCACACTATGGGGTGTGGGTCAGGTGACTAGTCGTCCCACTATGGGGTGTGGGTCAGGTGACTAGTCGTCACACTATGGGAGGTGTGGGTCAGGTGACTAGTCGTCACACTATGGGAGGTGTGGGTCAGGTGACTAGTCGTCACACTATGGGCGGTGTGGGTCAGGTGACTAGTCGTCACACTATGGGAGGTGTGGGTCAGGTGACTAGTCGTCACACTATGGGAGGTGTGGGTCAGGTGACTAGTCGTCACACTATGGGCGGTGTGGGTCAGGTGACTAGTCGTCACACTATGGGAGGTGTGGGTCAGGTGACTAGTCGTCACACTATGGGAGGTGTGGTCAGGTGACTAGTCGTCACACTATGGGAGGTGTGGGTCAGGTGACTAGTCGTCACACTATGGGCGGTGTGGGTCAGGTGACTAGTCGTCACACTATGGGCGGTGTGGGTCAGGTGACTAGTCGTCACACTATGGGAGGTGTGGGTCAGGTGACTAGTCGTCACACTATGGGAGGTGTGGGTCAGGTGACTAGTCGTCACACTATGGGCGGTGTGGGTCAGGTGACTAGTCGTCACACTATGGGCGGTGTGGGTCAGGTGACTAGTCGTCACACTATGGGCGGTGTGGGTCAGGTGACTAGTCGTCACACTATGGGTGGTGTGGGTCAGGTGACTAGTTGTCGCACCAACCCCACATACTACATGTTATTCCTTCTGTGTCATTAAAGTGTTATGATTGTCATCTGTGTTCGTCAATAATTCTGTTCAAAGGTCAAATGATCTGCTTCAATCGTTGAAAACAATATGAGTGAATTAATATTATTATTTTGAGGTTTTAAATTAAAAAAAGATGAATACAATCATCCTTCCTATTTTTTACAAATTGAATATATACAGAATTCAATTTAGATTAACGAATTCATTGGAGTATGTACAGAGATGGCGCCGTACGAGATGGCCGCCGTGTTGCGAGCTCCCGCACGACAACGCAGTTTTTTGTTATTTATTATTTTTATCGCGACTATCTTTGTTCAGGAAGTTAGCAGCACGTTCATTTATGACTTTTGCACACTTCTGGAGATCAGATCGTCAGTTGCTCGCCGCCTACCAGAGTTTTTTCATTCTTTCGACTTGGCCCCCCGAAGTCACAGCTGGATTATCTCCGACCATCTTGGGCACGATTACACGCAAGCGTCGCAGGAAGAAGCGAGGGAAGCGAGCCGGCGTGCTAGTCAGGCTGAGATGTCGATCCGCTGAGATGCTGAGCCCTCTCCTCTACTCCCTCTACACCCACGACTGCATGGCTATGCACAGCTCCAACGTCATCATCAAGTTTTCTGAGGACACGACAGTGATGGGCCTGATTGCCAGCGACGACGAGACTACAGGGAGGAGGTTGGATCACTGGAGCAGTGGTGCCAGGAGAACAGCCTCGCCCTCAACGTCAAGAAGACCAAGGAGCTGATCGTGGACTACAGGAAGCAGAGAGGAGACCCAGCCCTATCTCCATCAACGGTGTTGCAGTAGAGAGGGTCAGCAGCTTCAAGTTCCTCGGCGTGCACATCTCCGAGGACCTCACATGGTCCACACACACCACACACGTGGTGAAAAGGGCCAAAAGCGCCTGTATTTCCTCAGGCGTCTGAGGAAATTCAGCATGGGCCCCCGCATCCTGAGAACATTCTATAACGGCACCATCGAGAGTGTTCTTACAGGGTGTATCACCGCCCGGTACGGGAACTGCACGCACCGCACTTCAAAGGGTGGTGTGGACGGCCCAGTATATCGTTGGAGGTGAGCTCCCCTCCCTCCTGGATATATACAACCAGCGGTGCGTGGCCAAGGCCAAACGCATCATAAAATACATTGCCCACCCCAGCCACCAACTGTATTCACTTTTACCGTCAGGCAGGCGATACCGCAGTATCAAGTGCCGTACAAATAGACTCCGAGACAGCTTCCACAGTCAGGCCATCAGGCTGCTGAACAAGGGCGTATAACATATAACAATGTATATTTTATTACATTGATTTATATATATATATTGCTCTTTTTCTGTGCCGATATATTGCATTTTATAAATTGCATTTTTATTTTATATATTTAACTTTATACAGTTTTGTATCGTCGGGTATTGCACATAAGATTTTCACTCACTGCTTTATACTTTGTATATACTATAAACTGTAAAGTGACAATAAACTTGACTTGACTCATTGCTTTTTAAGAAGTTTGAATTATATAAATTAAATTGACACACACAACAGTTTAACGAATTACCTAACTAACTACGTTACTACTAATTAATATATCATGCACATTGCATATCGTTGTGTGGCAGTACAAAATGATTTAGTAGTATAGTATTATTCACAAATCTAAATAGGACAAAGTCAGTTTTATGGAGGAGTCGGCAAATTCAAAGTACTGATCTCAGGTAAAGTATTAGTAGTAAAGGTAAAGGTAGTAGTAGTAGTAGTAGTAGTAGTAGTAGTAGTAGTAGTAGTAGTAGTAGTAGTAGTAGTAGTAGTAGTAGCAGTAGCAGTAGTAGTAGCAGTAGTAGTAGTAGTAGTAGCAGTAGTAGTAGCAGTAGTAGTAGTAGTAGTAGTAGTAGTAGTAGTAGTAGTAGTAGTAGCAGTAGTAGTAGTAGTAGTAGCAGCAGTAGTAGTAGTAGTAGTAGCAGTAGTAGTAGTAGTAGTAGTAGTAGTAGTAGCAGTAGTAGTAGTAGCAGTAGTAGTAGTAGCAGTAGTAGTAGTAGCAGTAGTAGTAGTAGCAGTAGTAGTAGTAGTAGCAGTAGTAGCAGTAGTAGTAGTAGCAGTAGTAGTAGCAGTAGTAGTAGTAGTAGTAGTAGTAGTAGTAGCAGTAGTAGTAGTAGTAGTAGCAGCAGTAGTAGTAGTAGTAGTAGCAGTAGTAATAGTAGCAGTAGTAGTAGTAGTAGCAGTAGTAGTAGTAGCAGTAGTAGTAGCAGTAGTAGTAGTAGTAGCAGTAGTAGTAGTAGTAGTAGTAGTAGTAGTAGCAGTAGTAATAGTAGCAGTAGCAGTAGCAGTAGTAGCAGTAGTAGCAGTAGTAGTAGTAGTAGTAGTAGCAGTAGTAATAGTAGCAGTAGCAGTAGTAGTAGTAGTAGCAGTAGTAGCAGTAGTAGTAGTAGTAGTAGTAGCAGTAGTAATAGTAGCAGTAGCAGTAGTAGTAGTAGTAGTAGTAGTAGCAGTAGCAGTAGTAGTAGTAGTAGTAGTAGTAGCAGTAGTAGTAGTAGTAGTAGCAGTAGCAGTAGCAGTAGTAGTAGTAGTAGTAGCAGTAGTAGTAGTAGCAGTAGTAGTAGTAGTAGTAGTAGATAGTAGCAGTAGTGACCTAGCCCTTCTTTGATCCATCCACCCGCATCAATAAGGACCTATTGATCTACACATACATCACTAACAATACAGTTGCTAAGCATCTAAATGGGTTTTGTGAGCGGGAGACAGACAGAGGAGCCAGGGGGTAAGGTGGGGGGAGGGGGAGTGTACACACGTCAGATGATATTTGTAGGGTCATGTATTGATTGGCTCAAAATGGACCCCTGGTGCTCTTAAGACAGGAAAGAGGGTGGAAATAGTTACATCACTCCCTAATCAATTACTCCTCTGAGAGATGGTAGAGAGGGAGGAGAGGAGAGGAGATGGAGGGAAGAGGGGAGATGGAGGGATGGATGGACAGAGGAGGAGGAGAGGAGGGGAGATGGAGGGATGGATGGACAGAGGAGGAGGAGAGGGGGGAGATGGGAGGGATGGATGGACAGAGGAGGAGGAGAGGAGGGGAGATGGGTGGGATGGATGGACAGAGGAGGAGGAGAGGAGGGGAGATGGGAGGGATGGATGGACAGAGGAGGAGGGGAGGGGAGATGGAGGGATGGATGGACAGAGGAGGAGGGGAGGGGGGAGATGGGAGGGATGGATGGACAGAGGAGGAGGAGAGGAGGGGAGATGGGAGGGACAGGGGGGATGAGAGGAGGAAAGCTGGAGGGAGGGTGTGAGTCGATCAAGTGGAGGAGGGATAGTAAGTCAGAGGGAGGGACAGAGGGTGTGGACAGAAGACAAGATGACAGAGTGGAGGAGAGGACAGGAAGGACAGGAGGTGGTGAGAGGAGCAGGAAAGGCAAAGATAAGAGGAACAAAGAGAATATAAAAAACAGTAATAAAAAAAAAAGTATCTGTGGCCACAATGACAGGCAAGAATCCAATAAGTAATATTTCAGTAGTGGCCCTCACCGCTCTATCTACATGCAGCCAACCAGTGAACAGAACAGACTAATAGAAAATATTACAATCTATGTTCTCATAGAATGGAACCATCCCTCTGGCCCTACAGCACCCTGTGGTGCTCGGGGGAGAGAGACCCGCTCAGGAGTCTAGGTAGGTATTCAACCTACCGAAATTCTCCCACGTGACCCCTCTCTTCCGCGATCTCCACTGGCTTCCGGTAAATGCTCGCATCAAATTCAAGACTCTGGTGCTGACCTTTAGGGCAGTCAATGGAACTGCCCCGGCCTACCTCCAGGCGTTGGTCAAACCCTACATCCCAGCCAGAGCGCTCCGCTCAACTTCTGCCAGGCGACTTGTTCGACCTTCACTAAGGTCAACCAAACATCGCTCGTCCAAGACTCAACTCTTCACGGCTCTGGCCCCACAGTGGTGGAATGAACTCCCGTCTCATGTCAGGACGGCAGAGTCCATCGCCAGCTTCCGCAAGAGACTCAAGACCCACCTGTTCAGAGTCCACCTGGACTCTCCTTTGTGAAACCCTTTAACTTGCTTAAATCCTGACATTAATAGCTCTTAGCATGTATATGTTAGCAAGTGTATGTCCTTAATGTTGTTAACACGCTCTTATCACAGCTACTTAAGCAGGTGACCTAGCAGTACGAAATTGTGTTATTCATCTTGTCAATATGAATACTTGTGAACTGCTGTATTTATATGTTTGCGTACCCCAGTGTTATACTATTGTCTGCTTCAACTAATGTACACCTTGTAAGTCGCTTTGGATAAAAGCGTCTGCCAAATGCCCTAAATGTAAATGTAAATGTAAATGAGTCTGTTCAATGTACTAGTACTATTTATGGTTTAATGGTGTTTCTCTACCAGACAATATACTATATATTTTCCCTGTTCCCCTGTGTTATCTTATCAAATCTATCCAATTATAGCGTACAGATGACCAATTATTAAATATTTTAGGTCTTGATACAATTTTTTTTTTACATACATAGAGAGATTATATAGAGAGAAAAAAATTAAAAACAGAAAAAAAGTATTGCTCCTGGCTAACAATAACCAGACTCTGATATGAGAAACCTCCCATCAGTTTGACATAAGACATACACACTCTCTCCTTCCTGTGTCCTTCTGGCTCTCCTCATCTCCTCCTCCTCCTCCTCCTCCTCCAGGTTCATCTTGTTCCTCTCCTGTCCTCGTCTTCATGCACACCAGCTCCTTTCATTCCATCTTCCCATCAAGTTACTTCATGTAATGACCGCCCCCCCTCCTAAGATAGCCAAACCTCCTAGAGAATGGACCACGTCCCGTGATGTGGGGCATTTCTACCTTATGTCAAATCTCCTTAATGTTCCCCATTCCTGGCTTCCTCCTCCGTCCATCTAGGGCTGGTGGATCGTCGTACGATGACAATAAAGGCATCCTGATTCTGATCCTGATTCTGATCCTGATCTCCACAGAGCCATGTTTCGCTCCCTTCTCTGGCAGGAGAGACCCGGGGTCCTGGATGGGATCTGGAACGTCAGAGTTCACCGCGTCGACCCGGCCGTCAACCACAGCCGGTCGTTCACCGCCAACAGGTGGAGAAGATGTTTAAGGTGGCTTGTGTGTTTGGATAATGCAAACGCTAAACAGACAGACACAGACAGTGTGCGTGTAAGAGAGAGAGAGAGAGAGAGAGAGAGAGAGAGAGAGAGAGAGAGAGAGAGAGAGAGAGAGAGAGAGAGAGAGAGAGAGAGAGAGAGAGAGAGAGAGAGAGAGAGAGAGAGAGAGAGAGAGAGAGAGAACCAGAGAGAAGTGAACTCTGGTGCGGGTCAGACACCAGACGAGAGACAGAGTCTGAGTGGATGCTGTCGTCAGCCCTAATCTGTTCTGTGTACCGACCAGGTCCCTCGAGTGGCCTTACCGTAAGCCAGATATACGGAATTGATGGCCACACATAAATCCAACGCGGCTTGACCGTCATGTGTTGTGGCTCAAAGCAACATGTCCTATTAACAGCCACACCTCTGCACTACGGCTTTCATGGCCCTGTAACGGACACCCAGTCCATTTCACGTCCGGCTAATCAATCGCAGAGCCGGAAAAGGTTAAGTCGTTAGCCATTAATGGCGATGTGCAGTGTTTGGCCAAAATGATAGCTGAACTCTGTTGTGTGGAAGTCAATACCGCCTATCGAGAGAGAGAGAGAGAGAGAGAGAGAGAGAGAGAGAGAGAGAGAGAGAGAGAGAGAGAGAGAGAGAGAGAGAGAGAGAGAGAGAGGGGGGGGGGGGAGAGAGAGAGAGAGAGAGAGAGAGAGAGAGAGAGAGAGAGAGAGAGAGAGAGAGAGAGAGAGAGAGAGAAATGCCCCTTGGTTAGTGGTGCTGGGTGGCTGATGTAGACCAGAGCTCTCCGGGGGTGAAGAACAGGGCTCTTCCCCTGGAGAGGAACCCAGCTCCACCACTCCACTCCACAGCAGAGCGTAAAACCCAAGAGGCTTAAGAGGGCCAGCCTCGCCTTTTATACAGGATTGGAATGATTTGTGTGGATGTAGTTTAGTGTGTTGATATTAGGAATTCACAGAATGACACTTTGGATAAAAGTCTGCTGAATGATAATGACATCTGGCAGAACATGGTGCCAACACTGTCAGGGTGAGGGGTTTGATTCCATGTCTAGCTCAACTAGTAGAGCAAGGCAGCTCAAGATGTTATCAATTCGTCCTGGGGCCAGCCATGCTAAGAATGCATGAGCGTACATTATCTAGCAGACAAAGACAGCCCATACGTTACAACGGGAAAAGTACTCACTGGACTTGAGGACTGTGGAGTTCACCTCAATCTCCCCCCCTCGGATAGGCTGGAACACAGAGAGCTCCGATTGGTAGAGGTCTGGGCTGGGGGTGGGGCTAGTGCCTGCCACGCCCCTCTGCTGGGCCTCCTTCTCCTCATACACTGCCATCAGCTGGTGGGAGGAAGAAGGACCGGTTACACTTCATATTACTTATATACTCATATTTAATATCTACGGTGAATGAACTCAAAAAAGAGGAATCAAATGTAAGAACCAGTCAAGAGCTAAAGAGGCAGTGGTTTCTGGATTATGAGACAGTAAAGTACCTGGGGTAGTTGATTTCCAGCCCAAAGGTTATGGGTTCCATCCCCAATGTCAGTCTAACTTAAAGGCATCCATCAGCCAAATGATGTTAACCCCTTCTACTCTCTCGTTCACTGTAAGTGTCTGCTAAATTGCTGATAAAAGTTAATTGAATTAACTGCTAATCAATTGAAGAATAGAGAGCCGGTTAGAGGGTTAAGAGAAAGATGCTCCGAATTACAAAGGATATCTTTGTTATACCGGCCTGGTATTGGTTAGTTCTTCTTTCCCCCACTGTGTTTAAATCCTCATGAATTACCTCTTGAATATCATAGAAAAAGTCAACCCAACAACCCAATAATACCCTTTGCAAACCCAGAAGATATTTTAAAACAGATCCAGTCCAAGTCTCCAATCATGCATAAACATGCATGTGTGGGACAGAGAACTCCCAAAGGTGTGACTAGCGGTGCTTCGATTGTACACCCACGCTAAACCCAAAAAGCTTGTTGAAACAGATTGACAGATAAAAAAACTAAGGTATAAAAAACTGAGAACACAACTCCATCTGTCTCTGCAGACGGATGGAGTCACAGGGTGACTTGGCCCTGGGTTATCCTGCTGAAGGAGACATGGGAATCACTTTAGGGTTATCTGGGCCTGGATTACCTTGCGGATGAGCACGCTATACAGGATGTCCAAGGAGCCCAGCATATCTGCAACAGTGTGTGTGTGTGTGTGTGTGTGTGTTCTGCTACCCTTCGACAGCTAGCTCCATCCGTGGCTCTTGTCTCACCGTGTGTGTGTGTGTGTGTGTGTGTTAGTGTGATATGTTATATAGGTGAATCCCTGTGTATTGACCATAGGACTGAGTCTGCGTTTAGTGGCCCCCTGCAGCATGCCACTAGCCACGCACTGTTCTGGGGGCCTCCACGTGCCGGCTGAATAGAGCCTGCGTGTGTGTGTGTGTGTGTGTGCTCTGTGTGTGTGTGTGTGTGTGCTCTGTGTGTGTACGTGTGTATGTACACAAGAAAGGGGAGTTTGCCAGTACAGCTAGAGGTTTCCTGCCACACACACACAGGCAGTATGATTTCATAAAACTATAACAACCTGCTCAGCTCACGTGCACACACAAACACATGCACGCACGCACGCACACACACAACACGTGTCAGGAATCCTCTTTTTTATCTTCATAGTACAATGTCCACCTCTCCCTGACCCCCTCTCTGTGTGGATTGGTACGGGTGGTTCCAGTACTGGCCTGTGTGGTGATGTTCCAGAGGACCCCCCCCCCCAACAATCCCCCACCTACAACCTCCCCCCACCTACAACCTCCCCCCACCTACAACCTCCCCCCACCTACAACCTCCCCCCACCTACAACCTCCTCCCACCTACAACCTCCCTCCACCTACAACCTCCTTCCACCTACAACCTCCCCCCACCTACAACCTCCCTCCACCTACAACCTCCCTCCACCTACAACCTCCCCCCACCTACAACCTTCCCCCACCTACAACCTCCCCCCACCTACAACCTCCCTCCACCTACATACATGACCAGCCACCCCACACTGGGACTCACATCACACACACACACATAGATCCAGGTTCCATCACACGTCACGCATGCAAACACACATGTTCACACACTCAAGGATGCAATTAACATGGTATT
>CM051015.1:4255194-4300194 GCA_027704905.1 Muraenolepis orangiensis | reverse complement strand
CCCACTATTAGCAGCCCTGAGGTCTGTCTGACAGTAAGCCTGCCTGAAACACACACTCTCTCTCTCTCTCTCTCTCTCTCTCTCTCTCTCTCTCTCTCTCTCTCTCTCTCTCTCTCTCTCTCTCTCTCTCTCTCTCTCTCTCTCTCTCTCTCTCTCTCTCTCTCTCTCTCTCTCTCTCTCTCTCTCTCTCTCTCTCTTCTACTACTCGTTTATTTCTCATTTCCTTTCTTTATTGCCCTTCTGTCACGTTTCCACTTCCACTTTTCTCTTCACTTCCATTTTCACTTCCCTCTCTTACTTCACGCTCCATCCAGCCATTTCTCCCTCCATCCATCGCTTCCTCCCTCTTCTCTTCCTTCCCTCCCTCCCTCCCTCCCTCTCTCCCTCTCTCTCCTCCCTCCCTCCCTCCCTCTCCTCCCTCCTCCTCCCTCCCTCCCTCCCTCCCGTTCTAGAGGCACTTTGAGGCTCCCTACTAACCAGGCAGGTGTAAATCTCCCCGCTCCGCCACTTTGCCCCATCGGACACACTCAGCCAGGAACAAAGAGGCCATGGATTAACACATGAATCTGATCCTCTGTCAGACACCCTCCCCAACACCCCCATTCACATGGGTTGATCCTCACGTGTGATGATTCCTCATGTGTACGGTACAGTGTACAATGAACAGTGACATGCATGTTACAGCCAACTCTGAAGGTGAATTACAAATGACAAAAACACAGAAAAATTATATATACAAATGTACATATTTACAGTTACTAGTGTGAAGTTAAATGCAGTGCAGTGTTGTTGTGGAAGGAAGTGTGGGGGGGGGGAGAGAGAGAGAGAGAGAGAGAGAGGAGAGAGAGAGAGAGAGAGAGAGAGAGAGAGAGAGAGAGAGAGAGAGAGAGAGGTACAAAGTGATAGCTAGACAGATAGACACAGGCAGAGGGAAAAGACAGAGACCAAAGAACGAGAGAGAGAGAAGTAAGGACAAAGATTGAGAGGGAAACATGAGGGAGGGAGAGAAAACAATTAAACAAATGAAAAAGAGAGAGCAAGAAAAGAGAGAGAGAGAAAGGGAGCGAGGAAGACACCAAGTGCAGATAATGTCCTGCTCCAGTGGTCATCCTGGTATGAGGAACACTTAAACACATCTGTCACGAGACACCAGCGCACTGCCAGCACGAACACACACACAAACAGACAAAACATCTCTCTTCCTCGCCGCCTCCCTCTCTTGACCGTGACCTATCTGTTGATGTCATCGATCGGTCGTCATGGTAATCAATAATGCGGATGGCTTTGTCTCTGCACTGAGCATACGGATGAACAGAAATCACCTGCTCAGCAATTTAAAGAGTCTAGTGTGTGTGTGTGTGTGTGTGTGTGTGTGTGTGTGTGTGTGTGTGTGTACGCCCTCCATTGACCTCCAGTCAGTTCCCCAATACATTGGATTATGATAAAGTGAGAGACACAGACATAAAGACAGAGCGAGCGAGAGAGAGAGAGAGAGAGAGAGAGAGAGAGAGAGAGAGAGAGAGAGAGAGAGCGAAGATACAGAGCCTCAAAGACAAGGTCAGGGAAATGGAGATGTCAGAGACAGAGAGAGAGAGAGAGAGAGATAGCTAGAGCGAAAGAGAAAGAGAGAGACAGACAGACAGACACAGAGAGAGAGAAAGCCTGACATAGAGAGAGAGAGAGCGCAAGCCATAGAGCGAGAGCGAGAGAGCGAGAGAGAGAGAGGGAATAATAGCTGACCAGGCAGTCTTGTAAAGCAACAGTACAAGGAGGACAGGGAGGAAGAGGAGAACCATAACAGTGCTGGTGACTTTGTAAACTTCATCAGACAGACTAGTCTGTCGTGGAGCCAGAACAGAAGCACTCCTTCTGTTTCCACACTGGTGCAGATGGTGCCCACGCCTGGCCCCATGTGCGTGTTGCTTTTCCAAAAAAGTGTGCACGTGAAAAAAAAAGAATGCACGTGGCATCTGCGTCATCTGCCCCATCGACGCGTAAATACTCATGTGTGAACATTGTGTGTGTGTGTGTGTGTGTGTGTGTGTGTGTGTGGTGTGTGCGTGTGTGTGCTGTGTGTGTGTGTGTGTGTGTGCGTGTGCGTGCGTGTGTGCGTTCCCAGGGAGGGGTCTGGACACCAACAGGCCATATGGACCATCGCCATGGAAACGCAACATCACAGATGGACGTCGTGTCCATGGGATGCTCCTGTGGCTCCACTGGCGTCACACAGCAGAAGGAAGTCTTTCAATTAGCGCTCTAATGATTCACTCCTGTAGCATTGTTCAACACTTACCAAACCCCTTCACACTTTGGAGGACCGACCTGGGGATGGCCTTGACCCTGCTCTGATTGGCTGAAAGCAGACCAGGTCTGGTCACGTGACCTGGTACCTGATCACTTTGTTCCAGATGTTTCTTTGGTACGGACCCCAACACACGAAAACAGATATACTGTTTATATTAAAATGGTGATGCAAAAATGATAATTTATACAAATACTGAATCAACAACAACGTTCAGCCCTATTATAAATAACGACAGAGAGAGAGAGAGAGACGAGATGAGAGAGGGAAAGATAGAGAATACTATTAGGAGGGGGCAGATCAAGATAGAGACATACAGTAAAAGAGGGAGAGAGAGAACGACGAGAGAAAGAAAGGGAGAAGGGACATAAAGGAGGCGATAAAACAGGGAGCAAGACAGTGGGAGGTAGATCATTATATTAGACAGAAATACAAGAGTGTGAGAGAGAGAGAGAGAGAGAGAGAGAGAGAGAGAGAGAGAGAGAGAGAGAGAGAGAGAGAGAGAGAGAGAGAGAGAGAGGGGGGGGAGAGAGGGGGAGAGAGAGAGAGAGAGAGAGACAGAGACAGAGACAGAGAGAGAGAGAGAGAGAGAGAGAGGGGGGGGGGGGAGAGGGGGAGAGAGGGGGAGAGAGAGAGAGAGAGAGAGAGAGAGAGAGAGAGAGAGAGAGAGAGAGAGAGAGAGAGAGAGAGAGACAGAGAGAGAGGGAGGGTGGGGGTCTTGTTGACCAGGGAGCTCTGTGGAGGAGCAGTCCACAGGGTAGCCCCAGCTGCTTAGCGGACCACTGGTGGCAGTAAGGGCTGGCCACCTTATTTATGCACACTCATAAACCAGGAAGGAAAACTAACCATTCATCAAAGCCACATGCGCACACTGGCCACACACACATAAGCCACACACACACACACACACACTCCCACACATAAACACTTTCGTATACGAACCACCACACGTACATGTTATGTTCGAATAATGGAGAATGAGAAGGGAGTTAACGTTGGAGTTGAGCCTACTCCATTTAATGAACACACACAATAAAACAAGATCCGGTCACCACATATACAACATCGCGCATTGATACCGTGCACTGAGTGTATTGCCAGATGTAACATTTCCCCCCCCTCACGGAACCTACGGGTTATAGTCAGTTACAAAATCACGCAGGTGCTCCGGCCTGCTGCGTGCCAGAACTGGGCGGGGCTCAGTTGCAATAACAACCACTGGCGGTGGCCCCACAACATCCGGCTGGGCTAGAGGGGCTGGAGCTCTGCCGGCCGCACAGTTCGATGCGGCCGGCAGAGCTGTAGCAGCAGGCACACCCAGGCCTGGGCCGGCGGGGGCGTGCACCTTACGCAGGCGGCTAGCATGCCAGCGTGTGCCTGAATGAAGCCGGCCAAGCTGTTGGCTGACCTGGACAGGGTCTGACCAAAATTACTGGAGCTTGTTGTCACGGTGAGGTCGTTGGATCCTGACCCAGTCCAAGGCAGCCATGGCAGGTGGCCTAGCACGTCGGGCCCTGTCGAAACGGTTCTTCATCAGACGCTGGCGTGTGGCGACTGTGGCTTGAACCGGATGGGCTGGGGCCTGAGCCGGTGTGGGGCAGAGCCTATCCAGAGGCAGCTGAAGCTCCCGCCCCAGCATGAGGGAGGCTGGGGAGACTCCTGTGGTGGCGTGTCGGGTGGCCCGGTAATGCAGCAGCGTCTGGAGGAGGCTGTTGATGAGCGTGTACCCTTGTGCCAGGTGGGCCCTGATGCCATTTTTTAGTGACTGATTCAGCCGTTCAACCCGCTCACCAACCATCAATGAACATGTTTTAAATGGCACTCGTCCTGAGTTGACATTGTGGATGATCGTGGTAGGTGGTTGGGAGGCTCTAGCTGGGGCAGACCTACAGACTTTGTGGAAGTGATTCAGCCTCCCGCAGTTGGAGCAGGTTTTACCACGGGCAGGACAGGTCTGAGCTCTTGAGTTGTGTGCAGGAGAGCCACAATTCCCACACGGCTGGTGTGGGCGGTCACGTGGCTAGTTGTACACTCCCCCGCTGCTGTCTGCACTCACGTGGAGGAGGGGCGTCAGTGAGTCGCGCGCGCGCTGCCTCATCCGCTGCTAGCGAGTTGGAAGAAGCCGACAATGTAGCTGCACATTCGAGAGCAGATTCAACCTGAACGGCTAGGTGTAGAGCTGCTGCTAGTGTCACGTCATCGTTTTCCATCAACAGTCTTTCCCTAATCTTGTCACAGTTTGTGTGCAGTATGAGGTGGTCTCTGATCAGTTCGTCTTGTAACGCGCCAAACTTGCACGAGCTCGCCAAACCTCGTAGATCAGCCACGTACCGCGTCACCGACTCACCCGGCCGCTGGTGCCTCCGTCCGAATATGACGCGGCGGAGGAGAGCACTCTGTGGGGTGGCGAAATGACTCCTCAGTAGGGCCACAGTCTCTGTGTAACCCGCTGCGGGGCCGAGAGTTTCAAACACACGCTGTCCCTCTGCTCCTAGACAGTGCAGCAGCAGTGCACGTTTCCTCTCCGCGGACACTCTCTCCAAGCCGGCAGCTAGGATATAAGTCTCGAACGAGGAAATCCAGCGGGGCCACGGTATCAGTGGCTCGCCCGGCGTGGCTAGGAAGGGGGAGGGTGGTGGTATCCAACAATCAGCCATTCTCGTCGCCAATGTTATGTTCGAATAATGGAGAATGAGACGGGAGTTAACGTTGGAGTTGAGTCTACTCCATTTAATGAACACACACAATCAAACAAGATCCGGTCACCACATATATAACATCGCGCATTGATACCGTGCACTGAGTGTAGTGCCAGATGTAACAGTACACACAAAGCAAATGTCAAACTCCACGGCACACACACCCATTCATCATCACTATTAACATATCAGAACTTCTTGTTCTTCCTTCCCCTGTCAGAGAGGCCAAGAGGCAGCAGGGCGTGGGAGGATGGGGGAAAGACACTGTGTGATGACCACAGGATGGGGGAGGATGGGGGAGAGACACTGTGTGATGACCACAGGATGGGGAGGATGGGGGAGAGACACTGTGTGATGACCAGAGGATGGGGGAGAGACACTGTGTGATGACCACAGGATGGGGGAGAGACACTGTGTGATGACCACAGGATGGGGGAGGATGGGGGAGAGACACTGTGTGATGACCACAGGATGGGGGAGGATGGGGGAGAGACACTGTGTGATGACCAGAGGATGGGGGAGGATGGGGGAGAGACACTGTGTGATGACCACAGGATGGGGGAGAGACACTGTGTGATGACCACAGGATGGGGGAGGATGGGGGAGAGACACTGTGTGATGACCACAGGATGGGGGAGAGACACTGTGTGATGACCACAGGATGGGGGAGGATGGGGGAGAGACACTGTGTGATGACCACAGGATGGGGGAGGATGGGGGAGAGACACTGTGTGATGACCAGAGGATGGGGGAGAGACACTGTGTGATGACCAGAGGATGTGAGAGGGTCAGACTATCGCTTGGATTCAAGAATCAACAACAATACTTTACAATGCTCTACTGAACTATGCAATACTCTACTATACTATACAATACTACACTATACTATACTACACTACACAATACTATACTACACTATAAACAACACCATATGCTACCTACTACTACTAATAATAATAATAATAATGCATTTAATTTATAATTTAATTAAAAATATATATTAATATTTATATATAGTGCTTTATTATATACAATATACAACGAACAACACTCTACTCAGGGCTCAACAGTAACGACTCGGCAAGTAAACCTAGCACCTTAGAAACCCTTTTTGATATGCAAGACAGTATTATTAACTTAAGTAAAGACGATTAGCTTCAGTCTTCGTTGTAGTTTGATAACCACTCAAAAATAAAACAAATCGTTTTTTGGGCAGGAAAAAATTGACATCGGGCAAGTACATTTTTGACCTAGTTGCCCGAAAACCTAAACGTTGAAAGCTGTATACTTTAACAAAACTCTACACAATAAAAATAACAAGGACCGTTTTTATCCACGGGCAGTGACCTACTGAACTGCCAGGATTGCTGCTACTATCAGAACATGTCATCCATATTTAATACTTTGCTGGACTTCTGGACTCATTACAGTCAGTGTACTGCACTGCATTCAGGCTGCTGCTGCTGCTGCACAACTCAACTCATGTTAATATCATCACCACTTTTTTGTTCATTTTATTGTTCTTTTTATTGTGTACAGTATTGCCATAGTATAGTGTTGTATAGTATAAGTATAGTACATAGTATAGTATATAGTGTTCAATTGTAGGAAATTCATACTGCAGGAGGGAATGGGGAGAAATCCTTCCATTGACTTGTTGCACATGGCAAATACAACACATCTTGAATGTTGAATATTGAATTGAAGAGTAGTGATGGATGATAAAGTATAATATATATATGTGTGTATATATACACATATGTATATATATATATATATATATATATATATATATATATATAGTATAAACATAACCAAATAAGCCATTTGTGGATGTAGAGCCTTCAGCCTTCAGCTCCGTTTACGAGTCATCTCGAGGAAGACATTTTATATTTCATGGCTAAATTCAAAAGGCCCATCATCCAACTCTGACCTGTGGTTTGACAGAAGAAGAGAGAAACCGTGGCCTGCATGTACAATGTGCATACTTTTAGAATTGATATAATATATCACACAAAAGCAAATGTAACATGCATTACATTTGAGACTGCAGAGTTGTGAGGCTGAGCTCCTGGTGTAAAACACCCACGTTGATGTATGTGTGATAGATAAACAGGTGTTAGATCTGCTCTGTATTCAGAGCCTCTTCAGTGGTGAACCCCCCCCCCACCTCTCTCATTCACTCTTTTACCCCCCCCCCCCCCACCTCTCATTCACTCTTTTACCCCCCCCCCACCTCTCTCATTCACTCTTTCACCCCCCCACCTCTCATTCACTCTTTCACCCCCCCACCTCTCATTCACTCTTTTACCCCCCCCCACCTCTCATTCACTCTTTTAACCCCCCTCTCATTCACTCTTTTAACCCCCCTCTCATTCACTCTTTTACCCCCCCCACCTCTCTCATTCACTCTTTCACCCCCCCCCCACCTCTCTCATTGACTTTCACCCCCCCCCCCCCACCTCTCTCATTCACTCTTTTACCCCCCCCCCACCTCTCTCATTCACTATTTCACCCCCCCACCTCTCTCATTCACTCTTTTACCCCCCCCCCACCTCTCTCATTCACTCTTTCACCCCCCCACCTCTCTCATTCACTCTTTTACCCCCTCCCCCTCTCATTCACTCTTTTACCCCCCCCCACCTCTCTCATTCACTCTTTCACCCCCCCACCTCTCTCATTCACTCTTTTACCCCCCTCCCCCTCTCATTCACTCTTTTACCCCCCCCCACCTCTCTCATTCACTATTTCACCCCCCCACCTCTCTCATTCACTCTTTTACCCCCCCCCCACCTCTCTCATTCACTCTTTCACCCCCCCACCTCTCTCATTCACTCTTTCACCCCCCCCCCACCTCTCTCATTCACTTTCACCCCCCCCCCACCTCTCTCATTCACTCTTTTACCCCCCCCCCACCTCTCTCATTCACTCTTTCACCCCCCCCACCTCTCTCATTCACTCTTTTACCCCCCCCCCACCTCTCTCATTCACTCTTTTACCCCCCCCCACCTCTCTCATTCACTCTTTCACCCCCCCACCTCTCTCATTCACTCTTTTACCCCCCCCCCACCTCTCTCATTCACTCTTTTACCCCCCCCCCACCTCTCTCATTCACTCTTTTACCCCCCCCCCCCCACCTCTCTCATTCACTCTTTTACCCCCCCCCCACCTCTCTCATTCACTCTTTTACCCCCCCCCCCACCTCTCTCATTCACTCTTTTAACCCTCCCCCCCACCTCTCTCATTCACTCTTTCACCCCCCCACCTCTCTCATTCACTCTTTTACCCCCCCCCACCTCTCTCATTCACTCTTTTACCCCCCCCCCCCACCTCTCTCATTCACTCTTTTACCCCCCCCCCCCACCTCTCTCATTCACTCTTTTAACCCTCCCCCCCACCTCTCTCATTCACTCTTTCACCCCCCCCCCCCCCATCTCTCTCATTCACTCTTTCACCCCCCCCCCCATCTCTCTCATTCACTCTTTCACCCCCCCCCGTCTGAGGGCCTTTGGAAGGAGGTATTTGTCTGTCAGATCTGATGATTAAGACACACACACACACCCGCACACACACACACATACACATACACCCGCACACACACACACCCGCACACACACACACCCACATACACCCGCACACACACACACACACACACACACACATGCGTGCAGACACTTGGGGTCTGGAGGGGGACTCTGGAGGGTGTGGTCTGGAGGGGGTGTGGTCTGGAGGGGGACTCTGGAGGGGGTGTGGTCTGGAGGGTGACTCTGGAGGGGGTGTGGTCTGGAGGGTGTGGTCTGGAGGGGGTGTGGTCTGGAGGGGGACTCTGGAGGGGGTGTGGTCTGGAGGGGGACTCTGGAGGGGGTGTGGTCTGGAGGGGGACTCTGGAGGGGGTGGTCTGGAGGGGGACTCTGGAGGGGGTGTGGTCTGGAGGGGGACTCTGGAGGGGGTGGGGTCTGGAGGGGGCGGGTCTGGAGGGGGTGGGGTCTGGAGGGGGACTCTGGAGGGGGTGTGGTCTGGAGGGGGACTCTGGAGGGGGTGGTCTGGAGGGGGTGGGGTCTGGAGGGGGTGGGGTCTGGAGGGGGCGGGTCTGGAGGGGGTGGGGTCTGGAGGGGGACTCTGGAGGGGGTGTGGTCTGGAGGGGGACTCTGGAGGGGGTGGTCTGGAGGGGGTGGGGTCTGGAGGGGGTGGGGTCTGGAGGGGGTGGGGTCTGGAGGGAGTGGGGTCTGGTTCCGGAAATTCCCATCTTTCGAGAACTCGCGTCCTCCTCACCTGTGGCACCGGTATAAACGGCAAGCTGCCACCGGTGTTGACTGCGATTAGGCGCTGTAAGTGCAGCCCTGGTGGAACGGGGTGGTGGGGCGTGGAGGAGAGCCGGGACCCCTGGAGGATGAGGGGAGGAGGGCTGGATGACCTAGATAGGTCCCTGATTGGCTGTTCCATCTCCCCGTGTGAAGCGTGGAGCCCCCTTTAGTCTGCTCATTAGTGATTGCAGATGCTCTGGTTAAGAGAGGGGGAACTGTGTGTTTTGTGTGTGTGTGTGTGTGTGTGTGTGTGTGTGTGTGTGTGTGTTTGCGGCAACAATTGGGACAAACACCAACAGATACCCTGCTTTCCTAGCCTGCGGGAACTAAGTCTCACAAATCAGTCTCACAAATCAGATATTAGATGAATTTCTAAAGTCTGACAGCAGACAAGCTCAAACCTGGGTGAATGGGTGGGGGGAGTTCACATACAGCTCAGTTTATCAAGAAGCAAAACAACTTGGTGCCGATCCACCGGCAGTGGACATTGAAGTTGTTGTCAAGAGGTACCGCAGCATCCACTACACAGTCCCCACGGCAACCTCGACACCTCCCTCATCTCCTGGTGGGCTCCCACGGCCCATAGCGCTAAGGGACCTGCTTGTTGGGATCCTTGTTCCAACAGCAACAGCGCTCCGCTCCGGTTTACGATGATCGGAGAGTTTTGCTCCGGTGCTTTTTAGGCAACGCTCGACGATTGGCTCCACTGAGGTTTCTCCTCTGTCCTCCCTGACCTTTAAGCTCATTATTTCCAACAGTATATGAGTGTTCTGTACGCTCTGGGTACGCGCTTTATTTTTAAACACTGGAGAAACCGGAGAACATCTTAGATCGGCACCGCCGCGCTAATTCACACTGAAAAAAACGAACATTTCTTTGTTATAAACCACATATTACGCAGCAACTCGACAAAAGCATGTCAAAAAATTAAATATGTCATGTATTACACATTAAGACGCCACGTACAAGAGACCAATTTCAATAGAATTTGGCAGAGGAGGGGTTAACATGGCACAGGGGCGGAGCCATCGCTCTCACTCACACATTCACTCTCTCCTGTGGACTCTGCCTTGTCAAGGAGAATGACATGATTAGTACAGGGATACCAGTGTGTGTGTGTGTGTGTGTGTGTGTGTGTGTGTGTGTGTGTGTGTGTGTGTGTGTGTGTGTGTGTGTGTGGGGGGGGGGGGGGGGGGTAATTAAGAGAAGCTGTTATCACCACTCACACACTGGGGACAGGCCAGGTTTATAACACGCTCACCGCCCAGCCCATTACTTTGTCAATGGATGTAAATCTCTCCACTGCACTTGGTGTATGTGTGTGGATGTGTGTGTGTGTGTGTGTGTGTGTGTGTGTGTGTATGTGTTGTTGTTTTGTTGCGTGCTTGTGTGTGTGTGTGTATGTGTGTGTGTTGTTGTTTTGTTGCGTGTGTGTGTGTTGTTGTTTTGTTGCGTGTGTGTGTGTGTGTGTGTGTGTGTGTGTGTGTGTGTGTGTGTGTGTGTGTGTGTGTGTGTGTGTGGTTGTGTTGCGTTTGAATCACATTAAAAAAAGGCACAAACAGAAAGACAGCATAACTATCAATTACTTTTGCAAAAACAGAAATCACACACACACACACACACACACACACACACACACACACACACACACACACACACACACACACACACACACACACACACACACACACACACACACACACACACACACACACACACACACACACACACACACACAGTGGTCTCCACCATGATGGGGGTGAATCCTAGGGCTTGGCGATAGGGACTAACTCCAGGGTACTTTGGAGCCGTATTAGAGCGTGTTGTAAGGATATGTTGGGTTGACTATTGGCTATTGGACGGGTCCCTCTAGCACCCCCTCACCCCTCACCCCCTCACCCCCTCACCGCTCACTGTGCCACCGCACCGCCGTGTGCTGCGTGTTGGAGGAACAACAACAAGCACCCAGCTAAACACACTGCCAAGAGGGACAGATTAGACATACATTCAGTAATAGAGCAGATGCTTTTATCCAAAAAGCGACTTAAAAAGTGACCCATAATGTTGAGTGTAGTGTGCACTACCCCGGTCTCTGAGCCACGTGTGTGAATTACTTTGTGTATATTATAGATTTTTCTCTTTTTCTATTTTATTGCCATACGGTATAAACACTTGATTTAATTGACCTCTGACAATTTCCTTCGGGATTAATGTAATGTGCTTCCGAACGTTTTGCCTTCACCGTCAGCTAGTCCGTGGAGTTACCTCGACGCATTAGCGTTGTACTAGCATAGCCTAGCTAGCCAGCCTCTGCGAGGTGTACCGAGAAGCAGGTGCAGATCTCTCGGGTGAAATGCTAATTAGCCTCTGGCGGCGCGGCGGCGGCGGCGGCGGTGAGCTTCCCAGGCTTTAGCCCTGGCTCACCTGGGCTAATGTGCCATCCCAGCGTGGGTCACATCCACCACCTTTGAGTTGAAGTCCTTTCCGTAAGCCCTCAGTGCTTACCCAGACGCTTTTAACTGAGGGTTTTTTTTATTACTTATTGGAAGGGTTTGCTTTTGTAGGTTTTCTCCTGGCCAGGCGGGTCTTTAGAACAACCTCTTCTGCAGCGTTCTCACTCAGGGACTGAACTGACGTTTGAACTGAAGTGCAAATGTGGTCTTTTCCACGCCGTGGAAGACATTTTTAACACACAAAACAGTTTGAGATGATGTCGTTTTAGTCATTTAGTCTAGTTGCACAACCACAAGTTGGTCTATTTATTTGTTTATTTTACCCCATTTAATCATACCTTAAGCCAGTTTTGAGTCATAATTATACATTTACTTCATATAGCGCCTTACAAGAAACTCAGACACTTAACATTCTTCAAATTATTTGGTACATGGATACACAAATACACTTAAGAGGAAACAACAGGTTAAAAACATAAAACAAACACTAATTACACATAAAATCCCCCCAAACGTGTGCTCACGTACGCTGAGGTAAAGGAGGTAAACAACCTATGGTCCACAAAACCTCCACCTCCGTCCCAAGGATGGTTAATGACATGTGGCTGTAATACAGACCTGAGCTGAGGCAGAGATGGGCAGACCAGACCACAATGTGGGTGACCCGCTGACCCTTCAGACAGCTCTACTGGGCCACAGCACAGCTCTGACACACACACCACCCCCAGCATGCACACACCACCCCCAGCACGCACACACACACCACCCCCAGCACGCACGCACACACACACCACCCCCAGCACGCACACACACACCACCCCCAGCACGCACACACCACCCCCAGCACGCACACACCACCCCCAGCACGCAGCCCAGCACTCAGAACATCCATTAAGATCACCAGCCAGACCAATCTATGAGCAGAAACCCTTCATAACAATAACCATTAGTCATACGGACGCCCAACCCCTCCATGCTGTATGTGTGTGTGTGGGGGGCGGGGGGTCCTCCACATTAAGTGAGTCCCAGATGGTGGCTAGTGATTGGTTAATTGAGAGCCGGGACCTCGTAAAGACCCATGGCCCCCCCCCCACCGGTTTATTACCATGGCAACAATTAACCCTGTATATTCCACCTCCGTTCAATCACTATCTTTCCTTCAGTTTAATCAGAAGCAACCTCTTCCCAGCAGCACACCCTGCAGAGCCGTCCGTCCATTCAACTCTCCCCCATCCTGTGAGGCTGAGCAGCACAGCGGGCTCCTCTGTGTCCTGATGGTGGTCTACTTCCACCTGGGTCTGGTTGTTTTTAGGTTGTTTTTTTTACCAGCCTGTGTGGAGCTGCTTTCTATTAGCCGCTGGGTCCATTAGCCAGCACTACGCCGTCCTGCAGTTTATTCACCGCCACCTATTGACCCTCCATCTCTCATGTTCTCTCCGCTCTCGTCTCCTCCTCCCTCCAGCCTACCTTACTTCACATTACCTCCCTGTTCCACTTTCCTCTCTCCCTCGCTCTCCCTCTCTCTTCCTCTTGTGACAAATGCAAGCACCCTAACAAAGAGGTGTGTGCACAAATGAGTGTGTGCACATGCACACACATGCACACACACACACACACCGGATTTGAATCATGAGGCACAGATAGACAGACAGACAGACAGACAGCACAAGGCCCGGTCTATACATGATACTGATTGCCACACATGGCATTGTCCATGTTGTTGTTATCTATGGTACATGTTCCTAATTGGACCTCACCCTGGCATGTTGCTTCAGATGGAATAACTTATGGTATGGTATTTAAATGATGGTAGCAAAGAGGTCCACCATTTCACATTGACCTTGCCAATGGTACGTCAACGCATGACAGTCCCCGTCCGCAAAGGGAGGAAGCGCCCCTTCAATGTGAATGCATGCATCGAGATGTACGGCGGTGGGAGGGACGTCCTCCGGCGGGCCTATAGGAGCCCTTATTGGGGGCCAGCTGCACGTCCTCCACATCACAATACGGCTTATCAGAGGATTAGCATTTGGAGCACAGCCGAGGACAAAGACAGGAGAGCAGGTCAGGGGAAACAGAAGAGAAGAGGAGGAGGAGGAGGAGGAGGAGACGACAGAAAAATGGTTCAAGGAAAGGGGGGGGGAGGAGAAAGAAAAGGTCCAGGGAGAAGGAGGGGATAATTGAAGGTGAGCGGAGAGCTTTGCGGTGGTTCATTAAGGTAGGATGTCCGTGTTCTCTGCTTTTACCCTGTCATGAAGACTAACCCTCTCTTAGCGACACGGGGATAATGATCCTCAGACCTCCATCCACGACCTTTAAAAGGGGAGCTACAGTGGTCCATTAAGGCCTGAATTAAATAAGAATGACGCATGAGTGATGAATCAGACAGAATCACCCAGAAAGCTTTGATTTAAATTCAAAGCACTTAGTGCAGCACAGGTCACTTACCATAACGGTCTTTCATTCGAATATTATACACATATCTTACCATATATGGTAAGGTGATTTTATATTATACATACCCGTGTGATTTATTACTATATAGTATTATATTTTATATCCTATAATATATTGTGAAGATATTATATATTGTGTGATACGTGATATTGCATATTTGTGTACTAAATACTGAACAGATGTTTATCCTTACTTTCACCTTTGCGCAATGGCGAATAAAGCTCGTCAAAAACAATACACAATAACACATTATTGTATATGGAAAATAAATAATGTAAGCCTTTAGCAATACACCACAAACGTTTCCTCTCAGATAATAATAGAGCGTAAATAGGAGCAGATATAAGGTGCTGTAGTAATAAGGTCAGGGACAGGAGACACTGACATTTCACAGGCAAACAAAACGCAAATAAGCGTGGGCTAAAAATTGTGAACTGTAAAAAGTAATTGGTGTGCCCCGACTGAAATGAAGCAGTAGATGAGCCTTGTATGTACGGCGGCATTGATTATATTTGATGATATAATATGTTATGATATATGATATATGCCAACCAGCAGGTAGCTGAATGGCCACCTGGAACAGTTGTTTTGCGTTATGAGAATTAAAATCACATTTTTCAGTTGACTTCCAACCACCAGAGGCATCCAACCGCCGGTAGCCATCTGTAGGCCGTCGGAGGAACTACGCGCTAGTCGCTTCACAAACATGGCTGCCGCTTGGCTAAAATACAAAGTGCGAATGATTGATGTGACTACCTTAATGAACCGTATAGCATCCGCCACTAGCATACAGAGACATGGCTGCCCCGTAGCCACACACACACACACACACACACACACACACACACACACACACACACACACACACACACACACACACACACACACACACACACACACACACACACACACACACACACACACACACACACACACACACACACACAGCAGATGGCGTGTGATTAAGAGGGTGTGAATGATAAAATCTGTTCTCCATTACGTCGACATCCTTCGTTATTCCCCCTCAGTACACCTGAAGAGACCCTATGTGTTAGAGAGAGACAGAGCGAGAGCGAGAGAGAGAGAGAGAGAGACAGAGAGTGAGAGATAAAACTCTGGATGTCTGAACTAAGACCCTGCATCCTTAAGGCACAGTTATAGTATAAAGCAGTGGTGTGAAAATCTTATGTGCAATACCCAACGACAGACAGCAGTTATAAAAATAAGATAGAAATAGATAAAAAATAGAATAAAGATAGAATAGAATAAAGTTTAAAAATAAAAATAAAATGCAATATATCGTCACAGAAAAAGAGCAATATGTATACCTAAATCAATGTAATAAAATATACATTGTTATATGCTATACGCCCTTGTTCAGCAGCCTGATGGCCTGACTGTGGAAGCTATCTCGGAGTCTATTTGTGCGGCACTTGATACTGCGTATCGCCTGCCTGACGGTAACAGTGAGTACAGTTCGTGGCTGGGGTGGGCAATGTCTTTATGATGGTTATTATTCAAATGTTGTAGTTTCTGTTTACCAGGTTCAATGAGCCAATCACAATCCAACCAAAGGGACATTACAGATCAATTAAACATGTCCTACATGAAACAAAATATGCAACATTACCAACATTACCATGTGAGTGATTCATGTTTAGCATCTTGCAGTAACATATGGTCATGAAAAGTAAGGTTTTGTGTGTGTGAATGGGATGTGTGCGCGTGTGTGAATGGGATGTGTGCGTGTGTGTGAATGGGATGTGTGCGTGTGTGTCTCCCTCTCTGTCTGCAAATGTGTGTGCGTGGCCCTTCTCTCTGTCTGCGTGTGAGTGTGTGAGTTGAGGGAGTACAATACGTGATATGTGTAGAAATGGATAGTGTCAGTGAAACAACAATTGATGATGCAGTCATCACACACGCCTCATAACTCAGCATATCCACTCAGCGCACGCACACACACACACACCCACACACACACACCACACACACACACACACACACACACACACACACACACACACACACACACACACACACACACACACACACACACACACACACACACACACACACACACACACACACACACACACACACACCTACACACACACATTGTTCAACTCAACAATGTGTGTAGATACAGCAGTAGTATCTTTAATAATAATTGTGTTGCCTTTAATATATAATAATCAATGAAACACACACAGTCAAGCGTTTAAAAATGGTATGTTGACTATCCATGTTGACTGATGTGTACATCAGGGCTGTACATTTCCAGCGGAGAGCCATAAACTCTGGGCTTATGATTCATAATTTAGCTAATAGCATGTCCATCATGCCTGCAGCATGATGGACACATAAAGGCTTTATGGCTCACTCGCCCTTCTGCCTCAAGGACACACGCTGCCACACACACACTAAGTTACACACACACACACACACACACACACACACACACACACACACACACACACACACACACACACACACACACACACACACACACACCACACACACACACACACACACACACACACACACACACACACACACACACACACACACACACACACACACACACACACACACTAAATATCCCTCACATTTATGTTAAGACCAAATAACTATCCGTGTACTCTGAATCCAATTTCTAGAGTATTCTAATACTACAGAGAAAATGCTCTAAGTGTGTGTGGCTGTGTTTAGGTTCACTTCTGTTACGTATTTATTGTAGTTCAAGAACACACGATCTGTCCCTTTGGAGCAGGGGCTGAGGCACATGCCTTCCAACGTGCGGGGGGACGTACCAAAAAAGGAGTCTGGGAGTCAGTTCAGTTCCAGCAATCCCAGTAAACGATGTCGGTTGTGACAAGTTGTCTTCCAGCGGAACGCTTAGCTTTTCTTCATTCTTCCGTTCTGGTGCTTGGGAACCACTGCTTAGCGGGAACTTAGAAGTGCATCACCACGTCTAATACTCAAAGTTGAACTCCAGTTCGCTTGAAGGTCTCTGTAGTAATATTTATTTTATTCACGGGCGAGGCTTACATTGTGAATACCATATCAAATTCAAAACAGCATAATCTTTCCTGGCAATGCAGCAGGCTGCTGCCACACACACACACACACACACACACACACACACACACACACACACACACACACACACACACACACACACACACACACACACACACACACACACACACACACACACACACACACACACACACACACACACACACACACACACACACACACACACACACACACACACGTTGCATCTTCATACACACCATCACAAACACAGAACGTTCCTCCAATCCTTACAGAATTACACACACAAGGACACTTATCTCTTCTCAATTTAAAAACACTGACTGGCAGCCGCAGTAGACACAATACACATCTAGACACATCTAGACACACACACACACACACACACACAAATAAGACAGGGGTGTTTTTTCAGTGGTAGGTCAATATTATGCGCTGGCTCTTATCCGCTGGGTGAGGAGAACCTAGGGGTCAAAGGTGACAAGGTCACCGCTGGGGTTACAGGCACAGAGAGTGTGAACACGTCAGTGTTTATGTGGGTCAAATCATGAAATTGGGTGATACTGATCACACTCGTGGCTTTAGGTACTGTATAACTTAACATTTTCACGATAAATGCTTCGACAAAAAACAATAAAAGCTTAGACTAAATGTGAAATGCTGTTGACGTTTGCTAAGGCTAAAGCTAGGAATGGAGCCATTAACCCCACCACGAAGCAAACGTGACGACAAAAACCCATCAGGCTTATCAACGGGAACCAAGCAGGTGTTTTAGCTCAAAGCGCTGGCCTGCCGCCGACCCCCCGGGTTCTCAACTCTCCGAGGTTCAGAGGGAGATTCAAGATTCAAGAGACTTTATTAATCCCGAGGGAAATTAAGGTGCAACAGTTGAAACAGGGGGAATAAATGCACACAAAATATACTAATACCTAAAAACTAAATAACAACAAACTAAACTAAACTAAACTAGTATCAACAAAATATAAACTAAATGAAATCTAAATGAAATCTAAATGTATTGACAGATGAATTGCACAATTTACAGTGTAATTACAGTAATACGTAGGTATATACAATACACAACAATACGTATAGTGCAAATTGGCAGTAATAAAATAAACTAATAAATAACTCCGATAAATACTGAAAAAGTGACATGTGAAAAGTGAAAAGTGAAATTGAATTAACAGTGCAAAAATGACAGTGAAAGGAATGTTGTGTTGTGTTGTGTCAGATGTTCTGACTGTTGCTTTTCCCACCGTTAAAAGGGCACAGCGCACTGCTCTGCTATCGTCTATGGCTTCAACCATTGGTAGTGCACAGTGCGCATTGCATTGCAGGTTTCTATGAGGAGGCTGTGAATTATTATTATTACAGTCAGTGGATGGGGAACAGGCGGGAAACCGATAGTGTTTTCCTGTCCCCTCGGTCTTGACCTGGTCAGGTCTCAGGCCGATTGGAAAGTGTGGAAAGTGCTTGTGTGTGTGGGCCGTGCTTCGCCTGATAGAGACATGTATTAGGAGTGGATGAGATCACAATCTGGACAAGAGAAATAACTCACATATGACACTATTACATGTTATTTAGCGCTTTTAGTTCCATTAGGGTTTTTTTTTACCATCTGATGGATGTCAGCCATGTTTTTAACATATTATAGCAGAGGACGCTGCCACCAGCCATTAAAATGTCTTCTTGAGGCTCCTCCTGAAGACAAGGGCTCAGGGGGATGAGGAATCCGCTTTATTGAAGAGTTTAAGTAATAATAATGAACAGAGCAGACGGAACACGCTAGAGCTCTTCCTCTAGTGTGTGTGGTGGAGGCTGTTTAACCTGTGGGCCTCGATTAACAAAGACCCACAGGTGTGCAGCCTCACCCGCCAATCAGTCTGACTCAGGCCAGGTGAGGCTGCTTCAACCAGACACCAACCACACACACTCCACATCAATATTTTACCATTGTACACTTTCAGTATTGCCCTAACCAAACCTCTAAACCCCATACCCCTACAAACATCGAAACAAAATAATGACTTACTATACAGATTAAAACACGGAGATATTTCCTCAGAGACTTTACTGTTGACGCAGCCTCAAACCCACAGGTCCTGACCCAGTTTCTTTGAGCAAGACAAGTCCGCCATCAGCCATAGCGATGACTCTGAACTCTACACTGTGAATGAGAAAAAATGTATTTGCATTTTGCAGGATAACGGAAGTAACTATTACCTTTGATTTTGTACGATGCAGGACATAAATTAAAACTTGTATCTTCGTAATTGTATCTTCCGAGAGCAATACACCAGCGCCCCTCTCCCACACACACACTTACAGTGGGTGTAAACACAACAAACTGACCTTAATTATGAATAAGCCGTAGGTTTTAATGATAGACTTCACATTATGTAAATACGGTTGACACTATGATATGTGGGGCGTTTGTGTATTTAATTTAAACACAGTGTTTATTGTTCAGCTGGCCTCAATCAATTATACGCACAATCGCACAGACAGAACCACCCACTCCGATACAGCTTAATGTTGGTTTTGCACAAGTCTGTGTGTGTGTGTGTGTGTGTGTGTGTGTGTGTGTGTGTGTGTGTGTGTGTGTGTGTGTGTGTGTGTGTGACCATGGACACAATCTAAATACTGCCACCTAGAAAGAAATCTCTCTAGGTGGCAGTATTTAGATTTTGTCCATGGTCTGATATTATTTTCTCACACACACACACACACACACACACACACACACACACACACACACACACACACACACACACACACACACACACACACACACACACACACACACACACACACACACACACACACACACACACACACACACACACACACACACACTTAATCTGGTGCCAATTGTCCCTATTATCTTGTCACACCGGAATGAAACCAGAATAACTAACCCTGTTGCATCATCATCTTAATAAGCCCAGACCACAGCTTTTTAGTCATTCTGTCACCTTAATATGTGTGTGTGAGAGACAGAGAGAGAGAGAGAGAGAGAGAGAGAGAGAGAGAGAGAGAGAGAGAGAGAGAGAGAGAGAGAGACAGAGAGAGAGAGAGAGAGAGAGAGAGAGAGAGAGAGAGAGAGAGAGACAGAGAGACAGAGAGAGAGAGAGAGAGAGAGAGAGAGAGAGACAGAGAGAGAGAGAGAGAGAGAGAGAGAGAGAGAGACAGAGACAGAGAGAGAGAGAGACAGAGAGAGAGAGAGAGAGAGAGAGAGAGAGGTCCTGTCAGTGTGTGTGTGCTGCACAGGCGTAATGTACATGTCATTTTGGGTGAAAGCAGTGGAGGAGGATTACAGGGAATTGTGGGTAATTACCCTTCCATCAGCTTCATAATTGCCTCACTCTGATTGGCTGGTCTTTTGTTCCTGAAACTGACAGCTCCGAAGCGCGCAAAGGGAGAGTGAGAAGAAATTGAGCGAGCGAGGGAAAGCAATGAACAGAGTGATGATAAAGAGGAAAGAGAGAGAGAAATATGAAAACAATGAAGAGGAAGAGAGCACGAGAGAGAGAGAGAGAGAGAGAGAGAGAGAGAGAGAGAGAGAGAGAGAGAGAGAGAGAGAGAGAGAGAGAGAGAGAGAGAGAGAGAGAGAGACAGCGAGGGGAGAGAGAGAGTGGTGGTTAGTGGGAGAGAAAGAGTGGCGGTAATCGGGCAAAATGAAAACAGGGAAGAAGTAATATTGGTTGTTTATTTTTCACCTGTAGAACCCAAAAAAAACAGAAGAATAGAAGAACATGTGAGGCATTTTGGGTGGTCATTTAGCCTCCAGGGGGCAGCGGTCTGTCTGCTCTCCAGCAGCAGGCCATTCATCAAGCAGACCAGCTCCATGTCAAGCCACCGGAGCTGGCCCCATGAATGCCTACACATCTTAGCCTAGCTTCACGCCAACGGAGCTCGAGCTCATGGTCAGCATACAGTTCAATGGTCCAGTGTGAGAAAAAAAAAACACTTTTGATGGACTCATTCGCTGCTTCCACCATGACACAAAACCCTGTTGTTGTTTGTGTTGTTCTAATCTCTTATTCCCATCTCTTGTTATTCCATCTCTTGTTATTCCATCTCTTGTTATTCCCATCTCTTCTGTCAGGAAGTGTCTCCATTATGACTGCCCTGATCTCCCCAGTTCACATTTCCGTTTTTCCTTCGGCAGCTCAGTCTGACCTGGAGTTTCAGTTTATTGCACATTGCCTAAAATCTAATATTTTAAAGACTGTTTAGAACATTTGTTTGCGTTCATCTGATCCGTACCCATCATGAAGGGACTCTATCGGCCCTCATTGGAAAGCTTGGCATCTCCGCTGAATAAGGATGTAGAACAAGACGAGCGGCGGTCTGCATGGAAGGCCTTTCTCACAGGTCTGTGTTGTCATCGTCCTGGTTTACTTCCCATGGAAGGCATGAGCCCATATTCGGAAATCAATTGCTGCCCAGTCGAGGTCAGACTGATCCTTGCGAAGCGCAAACTTGAATTTTTGGATGGTCTCACGAGGCTGTGCAAAAAGCACACAGCAAGTACATTTTAAAGGCCATGGGGACATGAGCGTACAGGCAGCATTAGCTGCCTGCCTGTAGATAAGCTATAGATAACTAGCTATAGATATAGCTATAGATAACCATAGGTGTTAGGCTTGGTCAAAGCACCTGCATGTCTGTGTTGTGATGTAGACCACTGCTGCCTACATACAGAGATGCTTTCCCATACCAACTCCACTTACACGCTTTAAGATAAACCGGCACGACCTTGGATTCAGGCTCCGTGAGGGCCCCTAGCCCCTGGTCACGACCTTGGATTCAGGCTCCGTGGGCCCCTAGCCCCTGGTCACGGCCGGGGCTATAATCTGCACACATTGGCCACGGAGAGAAACACTAATGAAAAGCAAGCCGTGACACCGGAGAGACTCTCTCTCTCAATCTAACAGCAGAGCACATGGCTTTACAGCAGCCCATGTATTCAGAGCCATTAGCCCAGACGCAGCCAACGCCAACCGCCAACAGCCAACGCCGACCGGCACGCCGGAGCCAGGACCCGCGTAGCTTGAGGAACACAATGGAGTGGATATCAAAAGTAATTTCAGGGTCAACGCAGATTTTCCAATACTGCGAAATAACAAAACAGTCATTGCTATTGGAACCAACACAGCAAACGATTCCTCTATTTAGAAATCTGTTTCCAATCCCCAGTCAGATAAGACTATTTATATTGTTTGGAGGACAAAGGTGGAAAATGTAATAGAAGGGATGTGTTTATGATTAGGTTTTTCTCACCCATGTTAACGCAAGTTCTGACTGCAATCAATCAGAGGCCCTACATTAAACTGCCTTGTGTTGTCTATATATGTGTGCCATATATATTATTTTTTATACTTGCTAAAACTGATACTTTCCCAAGCTCTAAATTGACCACACACACACACACACACACACAGTTCAACTCAACAATGTGTGTAGATCCTGCTGCTGACCCTCTCTACTGCAACACCGTCGATGGAGATAGGGCCGTGTTCTCCTCTCTGCTTCCTGTAGTCCACGATCAGCTCCTTGGTCTTCTTGACGTGAGGCGTGGCTGTTCTCCTGGCACCACTGCTCCAGCGATCCAACCTCCTCCCTGTAGGCTGTCGCCGGCGATCAGGCCCATCACTGTCGTGTCGTCAGCAAACTTGATGATGACGTTAGAGCTGTGCATAGCCATGCAGTCGTGAGGAGAGGGCTCAGCACGCATCCCTGGGGGGCTCCCGTGTTGAGGGTCAGTGGCTCTGAGGTGGTGCTGCCCATCCTCACCACCTGGCGGCGGTCCGACAGGAGGTCCAGTATCCAGCTGCACGTGGATGGAGGCACGCCTAGACCTCTAAGCTTGGTGTCGAGCTTGGCAGGAACTATCGTGTTGAACGCTGAGCTGTAGTCCACAAACAGCATTCGCACAAAAGTTATTTCTCTCCAGGTGGGAAAGGGCAGTGTGGAGGGCCATGGCAATTGGATCTGTTTTGACGATATGCAAATTGCCATGGATCCAGCGTGGCAGGTAACACGGAGCAAATAAAGTCCTTGACCAACCTCTTGAAGCATTTGCTGACAATCGAGGTGAGGGCTACAGGTCTATAGTCATTCAGGCATGTTACCTTGGGTTGTTTAGGGACAGGCACGATGGTGGACATCTTGAAGACCGCGGGAACAACAGCCTGGGACAGGGAGAGGTTGAAGAAGTCTGCAAAGACTCCTGCCAACTGGTCTGCGCATGCTCTGAGGACGCGGCCCGGGATGTCGTCGGGGCCTGCCGCCTTACGGATGTTCAACCGCTTGAAAGTGCGGTGCACATCCGCCTCCGAGATGTTCAGCAGGCTGGTCTCCTCAAAAGGCGCTGGCTTCGGCGGGCTGCCGTTCACGTCGAACCCAGCAAAAAAAGTAGTTAGCTCTCCTGGGAGGGAGGTAGAGGAGTTCTCTACACAACTGGTTCTCCCTCTGAAGTTCGTTATCGTCTGTAGCCCCTGCCACATACCCCTCGTGTCGTGGCTCTTGAATTTCTCCTCCACTCTGTCCTTGTACTCCCGCTTGGCAGTGACGATGGTCTTACGGAGGTCGTAACGGGCTCTCGTATATTCCTCCAAATTCCCGGAGCCAAAGGCGGTGTTACGCGCATGGAGGGCAGCGCAAACATCGCCGTTAATCCACGGTTTTGGTGTTGTGGTTGTTAGCTATGTGTAGGCCCAAGCCAGGTAGCTAAAGTGCCAACTAAATGTTTGCTATGTAGGCCCAAGCCAGGTAGCTAAAGTGCTAACTAAATGTTTGCTAAGTGAGTTATTATTGCAGAAGGACTTAATGTGTTTTGTAGGTTAATTTGGTTAACAATATTGCAAAGACATGTGACACTAAGTAGACAAGTAGAAATAATATGGATGTATGTTGTTATTGTTTGATCTGTGATTTATTGTATTCCATGTATGTGTTTCACAGTTCTCACGGTCCGGATGAAATAAATCCCACCAGTACCATAAAGAACGTGTTGCTGTCATCATTGCATAAGAGGGAATCACACTGCTTGAAACCCAAACATTTCTGTACGTCCTCATTTATTTGCTGAATGTGTTTCCATTGCAGTTTAGTCACATTTCAATTCTTTTTTTTCCGACCTTTAAGCGCGACCTTTTTTTTTGCAATATTACCTTCTGCTAGGTTTTTATGCTCATTTCAAATGTGCACATTTCAAATGTGCATAAAAACAAGTGGGTGGAAACACACCCAGGGAAAGGCAACACTATCTCAGGAAAAAGCTGCAATAAAACCAATATATACGTACTGTATATATTTTAAGAGGAATAACTATACATCAACCAACATTAGCAAGGTGGCTTTTACGTGCTTCTTCTCCTGACATTTTCAGGAAGGTCCGGGGAAATCTGTAATCTACTGATCGAACAATGATGATCCCTGACAAGTCTCTCTTCCAATAATCAATAGTGTTGAGTACCGTAAAAACCGCTGAAGCAGGGATCAGGCTAGCCGTTAGTTATAGGAACCAACAGCTCATTATTAACACTACGCTGTAATTAAAACACTCAGCAGCCACATTATATCCTATTATCCCATATTAATATCCATGCAAAACTGAGATGAGAGTGTGTGTGTGTGTGCTGATGTCACTGAGGTGGATAGCAGTTTATTAGTGTTGATTAAAGCCAGGAACAATGGAGGGGGAGGGGGAGGGGTGGGGGGGGGGGTTATACATGAGAGGGATCAGGACCCCCTGGTGGTTTAGTGTGTGAACATTAATGGTTTCCATTTAAACCAATGAATAGGAGCAGACCACAGGAGACAAGCCCTGACAGAGCCCACGAGTGTCTCCTTAGTTCTGTGCTTTAATTCAAGCCGCCAGGACAGCCTTTAATACGGCGGTTCAGCGGAAAGGGAATTTATAATCAATTTTAAGTTTGTTTTGTTTGTTTGTACCATTTTCCTTTTAGTTATCAAAGTGGCATGGTCCTATCCCCCCCAGTGTGACATGGACCCACTACATTAGGTGCTGTTCCAGTTCCGGTTTGACCCGAGACGGACGCAACTCACCTCCCCCCCCCCCCCACCCCCATACGGACCAGCGACCCCTGGCTCTGCACTCCTCCCTTTCTCCATCAAGATTTTTCTAGATACACTCTTAATGAAGGCTTAATGGCTGCATCTTGCAACACCTCCACGGCACACACTCGTTAAATCAATCCGTGTGTGTGCTTGGGCCTTCTGCAGGTGAGTGTGTGTGTGTGTGTGCTTGGGCCTTCTGCAGGTGTGTGTGTGTGTGTGTGTGTGTGTGTGTGTGTGTGTGTGTGTGTGTGTGTGTGTGTGTAAAGACACAGAACTATATAACCCGATTGGTCGTCATAGTACAAGGAGGTACAAATTACACAAAAAAATACATGCTTTTTTTACGTGCATGGACTTATTTTATTATTTTTACACCACTCAGGGACAGGCAACACGTTTGCCAGAAAACGTCACACGGGTATGGAAAAACACTGTGCGCCACCGCATGCGGACACCTTGTAGGCGGGCACACGTACGTGTGTGTGTGTGTGTGTGTGTGTGTGTGTGTGTGTGTGTGTGTGTGTGTGTGTGTGTGTGTGTGTGTGTGTGTGTGTGTGTGTGTGTGTGTGTGTGTGTGTGTGTGGTGAAGGAGCGCACCGTTCACACGGAACACACCAGATTGCCGGAAGGTGCGGGTAATTAACCCAAAAGAACATACGTCAATATCCCTGGGAGGCCTGTGCCGTTCCCCCTCTCCCCCCCTCCCCCCCCGTCTCCCCCCCCCTCTCCCCACGTCTCCCCCCCCCTCTCCCCCCGTCTCCCCCCCTCTCCCCAAGTCTCCCCCCGTCTCCCCACGTCTCCCCCCCTCTCCCCAAGTCTCCCCACGTCTCCCCCCCTCTCCCCAAGTCTCCCCCCGTATCTCCCCAAGTCTCCCCCCGTCTCCCCACCTCTCCCCCCCTCTCCCCAAGTCTCCCCACGTCTCCCCCCTCTCCCCCCCTCTATTACCGGCTAACCTTTAAAAACACCAGCCGCCCCGAGCCCGAGTCACAGCCCCAGCGAGTAGAAGAAAACATACAGTAAACACAAGGGGGGTGTGTGTGTGTGTGTGTGTGTGTGTGTGTGTGTACCACACCGCCTGGCTGGCTATGCGGGGGGAAACTGCTGATGGAAATCCATATTTCCTGTAGGTGTCATTTTCTCTGGCAGAAAGCTAAGGGTTGGTTTGATGTACAAGGTGCCAGCGCAGGCCGTGCTGTTCTGACTGAACCGGGGAACAGCGACACAAAAACACAGCTTGTTGTAGTCTTTATTTTTTAGTAACCGTATCCACCCCCCCCCCCCCCCCCCATCATGTGGTCATTGAGCAGCTACAAGGCACCAAGGAGCAGGTGGGTCAGGGCGTGTCCCTCGAGGACAGCAGAGTGCCCATCCCCCGCCACAGGCTGAAACTCTTTCTCCTCTCCAGGAAGCACCACCCCCCATCTTTCCTCTTAGCACTTGGGTCTTACTAGCGCTCTGGTGGTTGATTGTTTGTTAGCTCTGCTGTGAGTACTATCGTTCTTTGAACTTGGTACTTTTACCTGAGCACTGGTTCCACTTTTGGGAGACTTGTTAGGGAAGGAAATGCACTCGACTCGACCCAGCATGACTTGTGGTGACGAGATGTTCTCTGTGAGATGTGTTTGTTGAAACACACTATTGTAAGTCTCTTTGGACAAAAGCGTCTGCTAAATGACCGTAACGTGACGGACACGGGGAGGACCCACCTGAACCGTCCATAGCCACGGAACCGGCTTAAGGACGTTTCATTGGTGTATTTTTATCATCAGTCCTGTGAACCCAACGCCCGCCGATGGAGACGACGGGAGTGAGTAGGAGGAAGCAAGCGCAGAAGCGCACGGTAGTCCAGGTTCAGAAGCACAGAAACATCCACAACGTTTAAACGTGCATCGACGCATTTCTTCAAACACGTCTGGAAGAAACCCTTCCAAAACCTTTTTACTTTTATTATTATTCTTTTTAAATAGAGCAGCGCTATTGTCCCCACAATGCCTCCTGATAAAATGTATTTTTCTGCACGCCCGCCTTGAAAGACGGCTTCTGTGGGCTCTGGGGTTATAAACCAGGGGCCAGTCAGTGTCGCTCTGAAAGCCTCATCTGGGATTAAGAGACATTTATTCTCCTTAGCTCCCATAATGCTGCGAGAGCCTCGCTTTCACTCCAATGAATATTTCACACTTTCATCTCGTATGCAATCTCCGCTGTGTGTGCGTGTGTGTGTTCATATTCATTCTGTCCCAAAAAAAACTGTATTTTTTGGAGAGGGATTTTTACTGCAGGCATGGGGAGGATATTAACAATAAACAGGATATTGTGTGTGTGGTTATAGTCATTGCTAAACATGCATCACAAGTACACTACAGACATAACAACACACGCACACTCACATGGAATTCATTGAATAATAATTATTCTTGTGAGAATATGATGCACACAATGTAACTGAATACCCTGATAAAAGTATATTTGTATATGAATACCATTAACATACAAACACCAAATCACACACACACCAGCAACAGAATGGATTTTGACAAACAATTGCTAGAGCTCACACCAACTGTACTTAAACCACATCACATGTTGGAAACACTCAGTGTCCATGGCAACGCCACACTTCATCCCCCTCCAGGGATGGGGCAGGGGAGTTTGGAAGCGTGCCAATTCATCCAACCATCTCCACCGACCCCCAGTCAAATAGAAAAGGCAGCCCAGCCTACATACAGCCCAGAGTGTGTGTGTGTGTGTGTGTGTGTGTGTGTGTGTGTGTGTGTGTGTGTGTGTGTGTGTGTGTGGTGTGTGTGTGTGTGTGTGTGTGTGTGTGTGTGTGTGTGTGTGTGTGTGTGTGCTACAGCTGTCACCCCCTGCCCCTTGTTTTGACAGAGAAACCAATGGCTGCATATATTCTTGGTGTGCTGGTTCTGGTGGTGTCGTGGGGACGGCCCAACGGGTTCTACATGGAGCTCCTCCGGGCCTTGTGATTATCAAACTCTTAACTCTCTCTTCTGGAAGCTCCGGAGTGCGCCTCGGGCGGGGTTACCACTTCACAACTAGCCTGACGGACTGCAACACGGCACAGGAACAGGGTAGGGGAATGACAATGCAGCGTGTGTAAGGGGCCCTGGTGGCCTCTGGGGATGAGGACCTCCGTCTGGGGCCACGGTGTGAGGGGAGCACGGGAGGCCAGAGGGGAAGAGATCCACTTACCAGCTAACTCATCAGGAAAGACAAGGAGTTGAAATGGAGGAACGGCCACAAACGGAATAAATAACATGAGGGGGGGGGGGGGGGGGAATGAAAACAAATCAACGGGGAAACAGTAAGGAAGGACAGAGACTAAGATAAGAACTAAGGGAGGAAAACAAGGAAGGGGTGGGACACTCCTCATGGATTTGGACGCCTCCCCCTGCCCCAAGTCCATCTCCCTTTGCTATCCGTTTCCCTCTTGCTTGCTAATTACCACCACTAGCTCCACCTCCACTAGCTCCTCCTCTACTAGCTCCTCCTCTACTAGCTCCTCCTCTACTAGCTCCTCCTCTACTAGCTCCTCCTCTACTAGCTCCACCTCCACTAGCTCCTTTTACCGCCAGGCAGGCGATACCTCAGTATCAAGTGCCGCACGAATACTCAGAGATAGCTTCCACAGTCAGGCCATCAGGCTGCTGAACAAGGGCGTATAGCATATAACAATGTATATTTTATTACATTGATTTATATATACACATATTGCTCTTTTTCTGTGCCGATATAATTGCATTTTATAAACTGCATTTAAATTCTATTCTGTTTTATTCTATTTTTATCTTATTTTTATAACTGCTGTCTGTCGTCGGGTTTTGCACATAAGATTTTCACTCACTGCTTTATACTTGTGTAAACTGTGAAGTGACAACAAACTTGACTTGACTCCTTCAGTCCTCCCAGCTAGGTGTGGGGTGTTGTGGCCAAGGCCCTAGCATGTCCAGAGGAAAGCCGTGCCGTCTGTATCAATACCCCAGATGAAGCCCTTAAAACAGCTATTCAAATAGAATCATGTGATGATCTCATCTCTTAAGCTCCATCTCAATCAAACAACACAGAAGCATAAACCCGCATATTGACGCCGCTACAACCATGGTTCTGATATGTATTGCTCAGTGACCATGATTTGTCGCTTGAAGATCCTGACTAAGGTGTTTCTGTGAAGGTGGTCTCTCCGTGTTGGTGTTGGGTGCTGCTCTGATGTCCTCTCAGGGCAGATGGACCACTCCAACCCATTGTTACCACGAGAGGATGCTCAGCCCAATGCAGACCTCCATCACACCTAAATGTTCCCTGGATCTGGATCCGGTTCTCAGACAAACTGACAATGGGGGGGGGGGGGGGGGGAAAAACATAACCTCCGTCCCATCTTCGATGGCGGAGGTACTAATAAGACTAATCAACTCTTCAACATGGGGAAAACAAAGAGAACATAGGAACGTCTTCCTGAATGCTTGCAACTATATATATAACTATATGTATTATGTTATATTCCTCTCTGAAACTACAGTACATATGATGATGTTCTTGGGCATGTCCTTTTGGAGAATAATTGTCTAGTGGTTCAGTGTTTGCCTCCCAATCAAATGGTATTGGGTTCAATCCCCAATATCCAGGGTCTACCCGATCAAGCGTAGACGACATGGACTTCAAGACAACCAAAGGCGGCGAATGCGTCCTCTGTGTACGACTCTCTGTATCACTAAGCAGGAAGGAGCACAACACACGACTGAAGACAGAAGCAGCCCTGTTGAATAGAGAACCTAGTTACCAGAAGACAATCGGCTCCTCTCCGAGGAGCTGGGCGTCGCGGCTAGATCACAGCAACCTGCTGACTAAGCATCTCTCTGCTTAATTAGTCAGTGGGTTAGCAGAGAGAGTGGTGTGGAGAGAGTCATCCATCCCCCCTTAAAAGGCATGCAGAGGAAGACAAGGTGCTATACCTTTCAGAATAATACAAGCCGCTGGCTTGTAGAACGTTTGGGGCTTGGTTTGGTAAGTGGATATGAAACACATCCCCGGGGGGGGTGGCTTGGTCTGACTCAATAAGAGGTTGACTGACTTCCTCGGCCACCATTAGACAGCCCCGTTCTCCGGCCAACTGTCCCTCTGCCACCCTGAAAGAGGGGGGGGGGGGGGGGGGCAGGGTAACAGAAAGTTTAGAGAACGTATCGGTTATGTTTTCAAGGACCTCTAATGTGGATCACTAATCACTAGAGGCTTATTAAAATCCTTACCGTTATATATTTCTGCTTGTGAGGCAATATGCGATTTGAAAGAAATTCAAAAAGCAGAGCCTGACGACCTCCTACGCCCCTCCATCACGTGGGTGTGTAACGGTCACCCCGGTAACGAGGCTTCACTGTGTTGGTTGCCGGCTGTCAGGTTGTCATGACGACGGTCAGGCAGCCCATTAAAGCACCCATCCATCGGTCCGAGGGTGGCCCTGCGTACGTCCCTCCGTTCCGCAGCCATAGTGTAATGGAACAGTAAGGACACTGCAACGGTCCACCGAGAGTTATCACGCAATAGTACCGTCTGGGGATGAAATTTAGACATCCCATGCAGACATTCTGGTCGGGTAACGCGCGTACAAATGACCGGTATATCAAATATTTATGTGGATATAATGTCACACGTTTTGTCTAAATACTGTAAAATCGATGGATCCTCGGTTGTAGCAAAGATGATTTCTGTCACCCCAGAGGCTAAATGATGCAGCCAATGAAGAGAGGTCTCAGGAAACAGCTGCTCCACGCTCCGCCCACAGAAGGGTTGGACCTATTGGACCAAGGCAGGCTTTTGTCTGCAGAGAGGAATGTTTGGCACCCCCCCCAAAAGACGTTTGAGCTAGCGCCAAAAATAAAACAATTATAGAGAATTGAGGATAAAAACAGCAATTTCAATCCTCTCTGAATGTGTTTAATAGCAATTAATCAAACAACTGTTGAGGAAGCAGAACATCAACTTAAATTAGACTTCCAGCCAGTCAACGCCCCTCTCTTCCACAGCTGCTGTATTTTACAAGCTGCATTGTTTTGACTGGCCCCGAGCGCTGCGCTGTGAAGCTAGCACCAAAGGGAGAGAGGACTACCGGTGATTGGACCATTAAATAAAGGCTCTTTCAGTTCTGGTGAAAATCTTCAAAACGCTGAATTACAACATGCTTTTTGCTGTATGCCCTTCCTCCTTAACCAAACCACAGTATTTCCAGTAACAACTCTCAGGGCCCTCAGTAGAGAACATACCTCCAACTAGAGGGCCCTCAGTAGAGAACATACCTCCAACTAGAGGGCCCTCAGTAGAGAACATACCTCCAACTAGAGGGCCCTCAGTAGAGAACATACCTCCAACTAGAGGGCCCTCAGTAGAGAACACCTCACTAGAGGGCCCTCAGTAGAACATACCTCCAACTAGAGGGCCCTCAGTAGAACATACCTCCAACTAGAGGGCCCTCAGTAGAGAACATACCTCCAACTAGAGGGCCCTCAGTAGAACATAACTCCAACTAGAGGGCCCTCAGTAGAGAACATACCTCCAACTAGACGGCCCTCAGTAGAGAACATACCTCCAACTAGAGGGCCCTCAGTAGAACATACCTCCAACTAGAGGGCCCTCAGTAGAACATACCTCCAACTAGAGGGCCCTCAGTAGAACATACCTCCAACTAGACGGCCCTCAGTAGAGAACATACCTCCAACTAGAGGGCCCTCAGTAGAGAACATACCTCCAACTAGAGGGCCCTCAGTAGAGAACATACCTCCAACTAGAGGGCCCTCAGTAGAGAACATACCTCCAACTAGAGGGCCCTCAGTAGAGAACATACCTCCAACTAGAGGGCCCTCAGTAGAGCGCATACCTCCGCCACACCAAAGGGGCCCCTGGATCCAGATTAAAATCCAAATCTGCACCAACTGTTCCTTGTCCCATAAGTAATCTAACCACCAGGTTTTGTCCAATTCCATACATATGTTTGAGTTATCTTGCCAACAGACAAACAAACAAACGGACAGACAGACAGACAGACAGACCAAACAGGTGAGAAAACGTAACCTCCTCATCTTCAATGGCGGAGGTAATAAATAATATAACAACATGTCTGAAGTAGTTCATAGGTGGGAACAGCTAGAGACATCACCTGGGAGGTGAAGTTTCCCATTCAATTCAGCCTATTTTCTATGTTAAGTATATATATATATATATATATATATATATATATATATATAAGTATATGTACGAACACACGCATACATCTTGTATTCCGGATTCAATGTTCAACATAAAAATGTAATACAATTATTTTTTGGGATGGGATTTCAATTACAGTGGTCATTTCAATTACTCAAGCATAATGGACATGCTTGTCCATAAAATGGTCATAAATAACAGGAAAATGCATAGACTGTCAAATAAGAAAACTGACTCTGTAGCTTAGTCACGGCCTACACTCAACCAGGAAAATCGAAAGGTTGTTGTAAAGTCAATGGGGAAATACCAAGTCTGCCTACACCAACCTGTGGTCTTACCCTAATGAGCAAGGATTCATCAGTGATCACTGAATATGAGAAGGATAATTAGCGACCACAACAAAAGAACAGCAGAAATGTCCTCCAGAACCAAGACGATGATCTTAACAACACTGGCGGGATTATCTGAAGCAATCCTCCCACAGCTGAATACACCAAACCCATTCCAAGAGGCCCGTTGGTTGAGTTTAGGTGGCCATCGTTCTCTTGACAATCTGACTGGAATGATTAGTATGAGAGTCACATACTTCTTCCTCAGACTGAACCATGCCTCTAGCAAGGGGGGGGTTCCTACCTTGTCCTTGTCCTCCACCAGGTCACTCAGGATGTCATCTGGGTCCAGGATCCCCCCATCACAGTACTCCACATGATGTGTCCGAACCAGGAAGTCCCCTTCCTACATAATAAAAGTAATTAAAAAAAATGTTAACAGCAAACTGTAATTATTTGTATTCATGTACTGGGTTTTGAACTACAGAAGTCATTTGAAAAACAATGGCAATTGAATTATTGATATACATATTATCAATTGCTAATGTATTTCTAACCATGGTCCTCGCCCGCCCCCCCCACTGTGTGTGTCTCTTAGCGCGCGCACACGCACACACACACACACACACACACACACACACACACACACACACACACACACACACACACACACACACACACACACACACACACACACACACACACACACACACACACACACACACACACACACACACACACACACACACACACACTATTGTTTTCAATTAAATGAAAATACATGTTTACTCATATTCCCTAACACGCCAGGGAGAACAAAAAAAACATCTTTAAGCTTCTTTATTTTTTTAGAAATTGCATTTTTATTTTTTAACTTTATTCTATTTTTATCTTATTTTTATAACTGCGGTCTGTCGTCGGGTATTGCACATAAGATTTTCACATCACTGCTTTATACACGTGTAAACTGTGAAGTGACAATAAACTTGACTTGACTTGAGGAGGCGCTCACCCCTCTGGCCTCTGCAATATTCAAAATGCCCCAGGACAAGAAACATTGGCTCCGTCTGTGTGCCAGTGGACGAGGTGTAATCCTCACCATGTAAAGAGCATAAGGTGCCTTGAAATGTGCTTTATAAAAACACAATGAATGATTGTCCTCCTGTACCCCCACTGCACGTTGCTCACCAAAGCCACCTAGGAACAAAACCCCAGAGAGGATGAACCAATACAAAAGAATAATGGAAGGAAAGGAATTCAATTTACTGAAGATGCCTGTAATGGCCTTAGTTTCTATATTTTAATTGCAGTTCATTCCCTCTTAAAAGTATTACAATGTAGAAACATGGTCAGGTAATGTAATCTTACCGAGAGCATTCGTTTTGAAAGTACAACTACTCTCCAACAGCACAGTGGATGTAATTGTCATGTTATTGCATTAGTGCTCTACTTTAGGCAACCTTTAAGTGTCTCCATGTCCACATTTTAATCCAAGCTGGCGTGGTGCGTTCGATATCTGTGAGAACAGCACAACACACACCCTAAACGGACTTATGTAGACGCAAGCAAAGTGGGCCGATGCCAATCACGTTACACCTTCGGTACAGCAGAATAAAGACAGATATTAGGCTGAACCTGGACATTGGTCTAATGGGGCTATTCTAAAAAGGGTGGCACGGGTACCCCCAGGGGTACGCACAGGTTACCTTGGGGGTCTGCTGCAATTTAGAGATCACCCAACGACGGCTCCAGAGAACCCAGAGAGACGGGAGTCTCAGGGAGCACCTGGATCTTATCAGAGGTTTGGAAGGATTAGGTAGAGAACAGGGGCATAACGTCTGCGTACGGTACAGGTAAACATCACGTCTACCCAATCTGCCCATTACACCAGCGGGAAGGGAGCGAGATGCGCTAAGCCCAGAGATAAGAGTTGTACACACAGGGCTAATCGGAAAATCAGGGGGATTAGTACTTAAATAGATCTCTGCATGATATTACCGCTGATGAAGAGGAGCTATTTTTAGTGTGTTCAGCCCTGAGGAGATGACCTAGAAATGTGTGAAATGGTCTATCTCACTGTGATTAGCAGACGGCTGATAAACCTCTGCCCCAGAATTACAGTTATCGAAGTTTGAAGGTGGTGGACAATACACATGACTTGACACAAACACAGGAATGTGTTTTTGTACAGTTTTTTTTCCAACCCCACCCTCTCTCTCAAAAAGGACAAAAACATCCTTGTTCAGTTGTTTTTCATTCCATTATGCTGCCATTCAAATACATTCCAGTATAGAGAAAGTGCAGTGCAGTCAAAAGTCCTTATTTTGTGGTTTTTAACTTGTGCTTTTAATTGTGTGAAGCCAACATCTGTTTGTTTGAATGTCACAAGAGACCGGTGCCGTCCTGGTTCCATAGTCGTGCCACAGCAAAGATGTAAAACCAATTATTTTCAAAAAACATCTGAACAACATCCGAAGCCTCCCATGAAAACATAACAAACTATTCAGCGCTGATGCATCATCTACTTATTTGGAGAGAGAGAAAGAAAAAAGAAAAAAAAAAAAACAGACTTAGTTCATCTCCAGTCTGACCCATCTGGACCCAGCAGAGACAAAGAGACCATGTGGTTCAGCTGCTGCCATGGCAACCAGTGTACGCGGTACACACATCACAAAGCGGTGAGATCAATTCGAAGAAAATAAATGATTCCACAGATCTTGGGAGTAGGTTGGACTACAATCTATTTCATGCTGTAGGTAAGACTTAAGAGCTACCATTTGTACCAACTATTAGTGAGGGAAATGCTCTGAGAGAATATCTGTTCTGTCTTGGAACAGACCAATTAGACTTTAAACTGCTCCCGCCTCATCCAGGACATCTCTACCCTGATTGGTTTAGGGATTCCATCTGGGAATCAATTAATCTCAGAATTCCAATTCATCATCTCAACCAACACCTCTCAATGGCAGAGAGACCTAGGGAGCGGACTTTTATTTTAAGTTTTAAAAATCTTTCTCTAGTTTGGCTCTCTCTCCCTCTCTCTCCCTCTCTTTCCAACTCTCAAACCTTACCTAGAGCACCTCTAACCGTCCACTGGGAATAGACTCCAGTATTCATAACTTGAAACGCTATGACTGTCCATCCCAGGTAGTGGCTCAGCCTACTAGTGTGAGCCAACCCCGGTGGCCCACAGGTTGGATGCCCACTTGACATGTCTTCCCTCTCTTCACCATCATGCCCATAAAGAGGCACAAAGACTCATGACATGTTTATTTTAGCTGCTCAGATCTCAAACCCAATGTTTGCACAGCAACGACGGCTCATTACAAACCCCAGTGTCAGCTGATCAATACCTTTGGTTCACACAACAGAAAACTAACCCCAGAGAAAACAGGTTGACAATAGAGTGGAGTGTGGGAGGGGTTTGGGTGTAAAGCAGGTCCCTGTGGGTCGGTCTGTCGAGGCCATGCTGCCACCTCTCTCTCTCTCGTCGCTCGCTCTCCCTCTCTCCTCCTCGTAAGACTAATTGTTTTTCTCTGGCACGGTGCCAGGCGTTTGCGATGATATCGGCTGTACATGATGCCAGGACACGCACGCATTCCACTATACAACACACACACACACACACACACACACACACACACACACACACACACACACACACACACACACACACACACACACACACACACACACACACACACACACACACACACACACCACACACACACACACACACACACACACCACACACACACACACACACACACCCCCCCCCCCCCTCGAGTTGTGTAAGAGAATAGCTCCTAAGAAAATACACAGATGATGCTGTTGGGGAAAAAAAAAAACCACATGTGCAATGCATGTGTGGTATATTAGAGACCGGCAGTTGAGCCGGGCCATGCCATTCAAGCCACGACTTTCGGGAAAAAAGTACAACTAAGTAAAGAAATACATACACATGGTTGGGAGAGTATTTGATGGTCATTAGGATACATATCACAACAGTAATAACGTCCAGAGTAACTCCCTGCTTAATCAAAACATTCCTTCCTTCCTTTCCTCCCTCAATTTCTCTGGATCCCTCTCACTCTCCCTTCATTCCATCCACTACTCCTTCCCTCCCTCACTCCACTAATTCTCTCCCTCACTCCAACCCTAATTCTCTCCCTCCCTCCCTCACTCCAACCCTAATTCTTTCCCTCCCTCCAACCCTAATTCTCTCCTTCCCTACCGCCTCGCCCTCTTCATTCCCTACCATCACTCCCTCCTCTTAGCGAGACCCTTCCTTGTGCTGTGGCTCCTCTCCACCCTACCACTTCCTTTCGTAACAGACAGTAATATGACACAGTGCCGTGTCGAGGGGAAGCAATTTGTTGTTTGACGGCCTCGCCAGCCATTAGGCCTGGCCGTTAATCCCCAGTGCCCAGAGCCTTCTCACAACTCTCACAGCCCCCTCCGGTCTTCCGTCTCCTCCTCGGTCCCTGTGGCGTCGTCACCCTTCCCTCCACGGGTGCGGACGACGACGACGTAGTCTTCCCAAAGCAGCTCTCGGAACACACCCGGTGCGGTGTTGAATCCATTGAGTCCACACTCACCGAGTGTGAACACCAAACAAGAGCCCTACATGATAGCACCGCCACACCGCGGTCTTAAACAATGACCGTCTATCACCACCCCCCTCCTTAACTATTGCACTACACTTTTCCCACCTTACTTATATTTAGACTGTACTGTTCGTAGTGTCCGATTCATATATTCTGCAATTATGTAAATATGTACATTTGTGTATTCTTTTTGGTATTTTTGGTATTTGTGCATTTTTGTGATTGTAATTTTTGGAATTAGTAATTCTGGTAAATTCTGTGTAAATAACTGTGTGCATATCGTCGGAGCTGGCTATAACATTTCACTGTGGATTGTACACTGCACCTTACGTACATGTGACAAATAAATCAGATCTGAATCCAATACAAAACCTCCTCCTCAACTCTGGGCCCAAAGTCAAGGCTGTGTGACTAAAACAGAACAGGGCTTATTGTGTCTTGTGTGCACAAGTCGGAGCCCAAGCAGAGCGGCTGATAAATGGGGCTGCCAGGTGTCAAGTGTGTGAATGCCAGCCTAAGAAGGTGACTGTTATAGTAGACTAATGTTTAACACTAAAACACCACTCCTTAACTAGTGTGTGAAGCAACTAGTGAGAGAGAGACAATTTAAAAAGGAGAAAGACAAGGTACATATAGTGGTCCTTTGGCAAGAGAACACACACACACACACACACACACACACACACACACACACACACACACACACACACACACACACACACACACACACACACACACACACACACACACACACACACACACACACACACCACACACACACACACACACACACACACACACACACACACACACACACACACACACACACACACACACACACACACACACACACACACACACAGGGGGGGGGGGGGGAGAGGACAGGAACGTAGAGGAGTAATTAGTCTAACTAGTGGTGTGTTCTCAGCTCCCTATGATGAGGAGCAGCAACAGGAGGAGGAGTAAGGACAAGAGACAAGGAGGACAAGGAAGAGCTGGCAAGGAGCGAGGACAAGCAGCAGTGTGAGGACAAGGACCACCAATGGCAGAGTAGAAAGGAACGGGGAGCGCCAGAGAGGACAGGAGAAACTACAAAATGTGGCCAATATAAAGCCAACAACTACCATAGGGGGAGTCCCACTGAGCTGGCCTCCTAATAAACTACAGAGGAGGAGGACCGAAACAGAAGAGAGGGACATCCAGAGGGGGGTGGTGGTCAGGGAGAGGGGAGAATAAAGGAGGGAAACCAGGAGAAAATAAATAGGTTAATAAAACAAAATGATGAATTAAAGATGAGAAGCATATGGGGGAGAAGGGAGAGATAAACACGAAGAGGGGAAGAGAGAGAGAGAGAGAGGCAAAGAAAGAGATGAGAAAGGGAGTGACAGAGAGACCGAGGGAGAGATTGAAAGAGGCAAAGAGACAGAGAGAGAAAGATGGAGAGAACAAGAGAAAGAGAACACGAGGGAGCAAGCAAGAGAGCGAGGGTAAACACGGTGTGTCAGTGAGCCAGCTCCAACAGCAGTGTTAAACAAGGCATTTTAACACAGGAGGAGCAAACCAAGCTAATTTGGGCTCCATAAAAGCTTAATCAATAGAGCACAGAGCAGCACTGTTACACGGATCACTGACATGAGAATAAACACACCTCGGTAGGGGCACAACTGCTGTTGTGTTGTGCGCTGTGTCAGACCTCTGCTTAAGTAAACCAATGCTGCCAAACACACCAGCCCAGCCCGGCCCAGCCCAGCCCGGTCCAGGATTCAACATGGACAATGTTCTAAGTCCTATTGTTTTGTCTTTGTGCCAAAACCATTGGGAGACGTAGGGGGAGATAGAGCAACATGACGTGGACGAGGGTCAGGGCTGACCGTATGGGGGGGGGGGGGGTCAGGGCTGACCGTAGGGGGGGGGGGGGTCAGGGCTGACCGTAGGGGGGGGGGGGGTCAGGGCTGACCGTAGGGGGGGGGGTCAGGGCTGACCGTAGGGGGGGCAGGGCTGACCGTAGGGGCGGGGGTCAGGGCTGACCGTAGGGGGGGGGGTCAGGGCTGACCGTAGGGGCGGGGGTCAGGGCTGACCGTAGGGGGGGGGGGGTCAGGGCTGACCGTAGGGGGGGGGTGGGTCAGGGCTGACCGTAGGGGGGGGGGGGGGGGGGGGGGTCAGGGCTGACCGTAGGGGCGGGGGTCAGGGCTGACCGTAGGGGGGGGGGGGGTCAGGGCTGACCGTAGGGGGGGGGGTGGGTCAGGGCTGACCGTAGGGGCGGGGGTCAGGGCTGACCGTAGGGGGGGGGGGTCAGGGCTGACCGTAGGGGGGGGGGGGGGGTCAGGGCTGACCGTAGGGGGGGGTGGGTCAGGGCTGACCGTAGGGGGGTCAGGGCTGACCGTAGGGGGCGGGGGTCAGGGCTGACCGTAGGGGGGTCAGGGCATTTTGTAAAAGGCATTTTTTGACTTAACCCCCATAAATGACGGTAAGGAACGTAAGGGATATATTACAGCCGTCTCCTGGCTCCATCAATTACTGGCTTAAGAGACAAACAAAACTCCAGCATGTTAACACATTTTGAACAGACCGGATGGTTGAATTGGAAAAGTGTTTAAATACATCTTAAAGGTTTGTCGTTGTTGACACATTTTTGGTGTGTCCCTAGTGTGGGGGGTGTGAGGGAGAAAAGTCAGCGGTTAAGATAAAGAAGGAAACCAAGGAGCAGTGGGTTTTTACACCTTAACAAAAATCTCTCTCTCTCTCTCTCTCTCTCGCTCTCTCTCTCGCTCTCTCTGTCGCTCTCTCTCTCTCTCTCGCTCTCTCGTGTGCTCTTTGAATAATGGAGCCAATATGAGGCCAGTCACAGAGAATATCTGCTAGTCTGATGGAGGTCACAAGGTCACCAACACAGGGCCAATGGCTCTGGGAGGGAGGGGGCAGCATGGGGGGGGAGAGAAAGAGAGACTCATCATGAGAGAAAGAGCAAAACAGAGAGGGAGATGGAGGAGCGAGAGAAATAGATAGAGACAGTGAAGAGTGTGAGACGGTGATAGAAAAAGGGAGACGGGGAGAGAGAGAGAGCGCATCACAGACGGGGGACAGTGAGGGCGAGCGAGAGCAAGACACGCAGACAGATATTTGCATTTCTACACCGAACACTGCAGAGCCAGATCAGAATGACTGGTCTGACCAATCACAGCTCACATCAGAAAGCCTTTAATCTTTCATGGCGCAATTACAGAGTGCTGGACCTCTGTGGCCCATTCCCCTAGACGGCGGAGTGAACAAAATGATAGGAGCCGCTGGGGTATAAAATGTGATAATATTTGATGGTCTTTTATGACTAATAATTTGGAAATAAAAAACCGGAATCATTATGAAAACGCTGTTTCATAAGAAGAGATAGGGTCTCTGGTGTGAATATTTAATGATTTCCAGAAAACCGCACAGACATTGCAATATAAACACTGGGAAGAATCCATGATGTAATTAACAGAAAAAATGTTATAGAATCCCTAAATGACACCATATGTTTATATCTTTCTCAGAGATATTGGAGAAATGGTTTGCCCAGATTAGGTGTTAAGTATTTGTTAAAGAAGAAGAAGAACCTAGTAAAATTAAGAACAGGGCAATGCAAAGTTATTACATTGTACTGTGATGACAGTACCATCTTGATGTTATTAGCACCCTGATGATGATGATGAGTCATGATAAGAACATGGGGGTCTTTGAAATGTGTCCCTGTGTGTACATAGAACACAGGCCTACAGGCCCACAGTAAATGAGTACAACACATACCTGTTCCAATAGCTTTCTGTATCGCTGAGTAGCTTGTTGGATGAGGTCCTGGACCGTCCATCCACCTCGACAGGGCACGACCACACCGGTCCTCCCGAACAACACCGTCACCTTCATCCACGCCGCGGTCCTGACATCCAACACACAGAGGGCCTGAGGGTAGTGGGCACTACTGACACCCACACCGATAGATCCAAAGTTCTGGAGATCAGAGTTTTCAGATCAGAGATCAGATAAATAAAATAAATTTAAAAAATAAGTACAGATGGGTAGGGTAGAAACACAAAATAAAAGCCTAAATCTGGATGGAAAGTCCTTCCATGGGACCGTTTCTCTCGACCTCATACACCCAAGGGATTTCATGGTAGTCCTTGTGTGGACCAACGAGGACCAAGTGAATTATCTTGGGCCAATCAACTCCTGATTCTCCACAAAGGTAACAGATCATAGATCACATGTTAGTATGTGCTTTAGATCCAACATCCTGATCCCAGGACATGGGTATTTACATAGGTACACTTCTGCCTCAAAAACGGGAGGCCCTCTTGCTTCTCCAACAACTAGTGATCCATAGCAGTTTGAGATGAGCAGGACGGAGGGGCATGTCGGTAGTGAGGAGAGGAGGAGGCGAAGAGAGGAGATAGAGGAGAGATATGATGATGAGGAGGCAAAGAGAGGAGACAGAGGAGATGGAAGAGAGATATGAGGAGGAGGAGGAGGAGGAGGCGAAGAGAGGAGATAGAGGAGGGAAGAGAGATATGATGAGGAGGAGGAGGAGGAGGCGAAGAGAGGAGATAGAGGAGAGGGAAGAGAGATATGATGAGGAGGAGGCAAAGAGAGGAGATAGAGGAGAGGAAGAGAGATATGATGAGGAGGAGGAGGAGGAGGAGGAGGCGAAGAGAGGAGATAGAGGAGAGGGAAGAGATATGATGAGGAGGAGGAGGCGAAGAGAGGAGATAGAGGAGAGGGAAGAGAGATATGATGAGGAGGAGGAGGCGAAGAGAGGAGATAGAGGAGAGGGAAGAGAGATATGATGAGGAGGAAGAGGCAAAGAGAGGAGATAGAGGAGAGGGAAGAGAGATATGATGAGGAAGAGAGGAGATAGAGGAGATGGAAGAGAGATATGATGAGGAGGCGAAGAGAGGAGAGGGAAGAGAGATATGAGGAGGAGGAGGCGAAGAGAGGAGAGGGAAGAGAGATAGGAGAGGAAAGGAGGTGGAGGGAAGAGTGATGAGGGGACGAGAGGAGATGAGCAAAGAGGAGGAGAAAAAGTAGGAACCGAGAGAGAGAGAAACAGGGAGAGCAACAAAACAAAACCTCATGTGACGCTATTCCACCGGCTAACAAGCAAACCCTGGATAGGTTAGTTATGTTATGTGTATCGAAACATGACGACTTACCCAGACGAACAACACCTTGACTTGGGTGAAGTTAGCCACCTCAGCTAGCGTTAGCTCTGTACATCACTCCCAGAACTTTTTGATTCCCCTTAACTTTCCTCCTCCACAAAAAGTATTCGTCTTCCAATACCTTTTCTAGTCGTTAGTCCAATCGCTCACGTTAAAACAACACACTACCGCTCTGCGCACTGGTAACGACCCGTGCAGAAGAATCGATCGGGAGTACCGTTGGGATCGATTAACGGAATTCGGTGAAAGTTTCAGGAGTTCCTCCAGAGCTCCGCTGGCACTTCCTTAAAGGGGAAGGACTCCCTCCGGAAGTATCGCGAGAACGGGAAAGCTCTAGCTAGAACTTCAAACTATCGCGAGAAAAAATTATTGGCTATATTCTCTCTCTCTCTCTCTCTCTCTCTCTCTCTCTCTCTCTCTCTCTCTCTCTCTCTCTCTCTCTCTCTCTCTCTCTCTCTCTCTCTCTCTCTCTCTCTCTCTCATGTATTACAATTACAACAAAAAAAGTATTTAAAGAAGTGTTGTTTATGTCCTAATTGCACACTGTCAAGTCTATTACCTACTTATATGTTATATTGTAACGCTGTGGCCTGGCCCACCATGGGTCTCCCTCCAGGACTAAGGGGCTTGGGGAGTTCATTGGCTGTTGTCTGGGTGTGTTTGTTTACCTGCATGTGTTTGAGGGGAAGTGTCCACTATAGAGGGTCATTGGCTGAGAGCGCTAGGGGGAGGGGGAGCGGGAGCGGGTTGCGTGGGAACGGGAGTGAGAGAGTCACACGAGAGTTAGAACGGGAGTTGGAGGAGAGGGGGGGAAAAAGACGGGAGGTGGGGGGGGGGGTGTGAGACGGCGAGGAGTAGCGTGGGGCAGAGAGAGACAAGGACTATTTTAATATGAATATCGTTTTGGGCTTGCCACCCTGGTTTATTGTTTTTAAGAGTGGACATTTCAACCCCCGGATTAGTTGTGAGCTGCTGCAGGGAATAAATCTGGGCCAGTTTGGCTATCAAATAAGAACATTGTCCCAGTCTTCTATATCGAGCTGGCTACCATCGCTAAAGCTTCACATTGGTGTCAGAAGTGGGATTTGCTTACGTCGCCGGTAGCTAGCTGGACAGAGACTATGGACGGGAGAGGAATGTTAACTCCTCCAGCATCGGAGAGAAGAGTGAAAGTGATGGGACACGGTGGACTCACGGAACGGCCGGAGCAAGCAGGGATGTCGGGAGATGAGTCCGACACGGGAATGAAGAACGAGGGGGCAGCAGCCTACCACCTCGTGGACACGGATGAACAGCGTCAAAATAGATCCACGGACGACGCAATTGCCATGGCCCTCCACACTGCCCTTTCCCACCTGGAGGGAAAGAACTGTTATGTGCGAATGCTGTTTGTGGACTACAGCTCAGCGTTCAACACGATAGTTCCTGCCAAGCTCGACACCAAGCTTAGAGGTCTAGGCGTGCCCCCATCCACGTGCAGCTGGATACTGGACCTCCTGTCGGACCGCCACCAGGTGGTGAGGTTGGGCAGCACCACATCAGAGCCACTGACCCTCAACACGGGAGCCCCCCAGGGATGCATGCTGAGCCCTCTCCTCTACTCCCTCTACACCCACGACTGCATGGCTATGCACAACTCCAACGTCATCGTCAAGTTTGCTGACGACACGACAGTGATGGGCCTGATCGCCGGCGACGACGAGACAGCCTACATGGAGGAGGTCGGATCGCTGGAGCAGTGGTGCCAGGAGAACAGCCTCGCCCTCAACGTCAAGAAGACCAAGGAGCTGATCGTGGACTTCAGGAAGCAGAGGGGAGAGCAAAGTCCTATCTCCATCGACGGTGTTGCAGTAGAGAGGGTCAGCAGCTTCAAGTTCCTCGGCGTGCACATCTCCGAAGACCTCACATGGTCCACGTACACCACACACGTGGTGAAAAGGGCCCAACAACGCCTGTATTTCCTCAGGCGTCTGAAGAAATTCAGCATGGGCCCCCGCATCCTGAGAACATTCTATAACGGCACCATCGAGAGTGTTCTTACAGGGTGTATCACCGCCTGGTACGGGAACTGCACCGCACTCGAGCGCAGAGCGCTTCAAAGGGTGGTGCGGCTGGCCCAGTATATCGTTGGAGGTGAGCTCCCCTCCCTCCTGGATATATACAACCAGCGGTGCGTGGCCAAGGCCAAACGCATCATAAAGACATTGCCCACCCCAGCCACGAACTGTACTCACTTTTACCGTCAGGCAGGCGATACCGCAGTATCATGTGCCGTACAAATAGGCTTAGAGATAGCTTCC
>CM051015.1:4242694-4247694 GCA_027704905.1 Muraenolepis orangiensis | reverse complement strand
CCCAGAGATTATTGTGATTCATAGCGTTTGTTAATACATAATTCTGATGAGTCAATAAGGTTCCAAGGGTGTGCTTTACACCACCTCTGCCTTTTTAACGGTCCACTATCAAAGAACTATCAAACCGAGGTTTCCTTGACAATGCAAAGACCATGTGCTGAAAACACAGCAGGAAATTATTTGAATGTCGGTGTCCCGTTAAAAATATAAATAATGCACTTTGGTGGCAGTAACCGGATATGTACATGTGTAAAATGTAAATGTTTTTTTTTTACAAAATTCTTTAAAACTTTTAAAGTGCCAGTAGTGCAGCAGCATGGTGAATACAGTGCAGTAACAGTGATGAGTCCAGAACGTCCAGCAAAGTATGTAAGTGAAAGTGGCAGCACTCCTAGCAGTTCAGTAGGCGCACTGCCTGTGGATAAAAACTCTCCTTAAACCTGGTAGTCCTTGCTGTACGGATGCTGCGCAACCGGCGACCAGACGGTAGGGGGGAGAAGAGATGGAGCCCAGGGTGGTTGCAGTCCTTTGTGATGGACGTGGCCTTCTGTGTGTGATGGGCGGAAGATGGGCAGTGACTCTGCAGTCCTAACATCCGCGGGGAGTTCATTCCACCACTTGGGGCCACACTGGGCCAGATATATGTCTGTCCAATTATAATTCATAGTTCATAGTCTGGGTTTATGTATGTTTGGGCTCGTTTATCGGTGATAATTACGTCCCATTGTCTAGGTGTTTGCAACGTAATGAACTATGCCAACTGAGTGGTGATGAAACGGGTGAACATAGACCAAGACAACAAATGGAGATCAATTATATTGTTGTGACCAAGGAGACAAAGGGGAGAGACGACCAAAGCAAGTTCCCCCTAAACTAAACTAGCATTATAGTCGTTTAGAGCCGACTATCAACTAAACTAACCAAAAACTACAAGTGGGGGTACGCCTCCCGTCTGACTAGTGTGTATAGACAAAAGGTATACACATGTACCCATGGGCACATGTATACCCATGGGCGGCTCTAGCTCTGTAAACCCCTTGCCTCCAGAGGTATAATGACCAGTAAGGTAACAGAATTAACACAGTCAACAAAACAAAGGCAAACCATTAACACAGAACGATGGCCCCAGTAAACACAGGCCAACCAAACCATCTTTAATGGTCCGATGTCACGGTCGCATACTGCGGATAGGTAGTTTGACTATACAACAACAATAATGATCACATAGTCCTTGTCAAACAGTTGTTGTTACATGCCATTAGTATAACTTTGGGGGCAACCCAAAGCTGCAATCGTCTCGCATCCATAAGTATTTGAAGAGCCGGCGAAACACCCACAGAGACGAACCCTCAACAACCCTTCCATCCTGGTCGCTCCACCCACACCTCCGTCAACAGGAAAAAGAGGGAGAACATTGAAAACAGCTGGCTTTTTAAAGGGACCGACGCCCTCTTGATTGGAGCAGAAGCTGCACAGGTAAATGAGGAGTGATATGCAGAGGGACCAATCGTAGTCCAAGGGCAGCACAGTAGGGCGGGACCTGGGAGATTCAAAGTGAGAGAGAGAGACGGGGGGGGGGGGAAAAGAACACAAACATGCACCGGACAAGCTACCCCCGTAACAGTGATGTTCTAGCAGATCGGACCAGATCTAGCGGATCTAACAAGATCTAGCAGATCTAACAAAATGAAAAGAGTGAAGCGAAGACGCCCGAAATGAGGTCCAGACTGACCCCGGGGCCGGAATAATGAGAGACCATCGACCCCCAGATGAGATCAGAGGACCGTTCCAGCTGATTGAACTGGGAATGTGTTATTTAGTTTTTACGGATTGTATACTAGTGCCGGAAAAACCTGTCCGGATGTAGTCTTTAACATCGGAATGGGGTCAAAGATCCCCGCAGGGTGAGCGTGTCGTAAGCGACATTCAGCGTAATTCATCCAGAATGCACATATAGGAGTTGGAGTATGACGCGGTACCAGATGGCTATTAGATATGGAAGTTAGCAGCATGTTCATTTCTAACTTTTGCACACTTCTGGAGATCAGATCGAAATTTTTTCATTCTTTCGACTCGGACGTCCCACCCGAAGTCACAGCTGGATTATCTCCGACCATCTTGGGCAGTCTCTGGACAATAAGTTAAGCGAGCTACAGGCTCGTATTCAATTCCACCGGGAAACTAAGGACAACTGTATCATCTGCCTTATGGAGACATGGATGTCGGAGGGGGTTACCGATGCAGCTATCGAGCCAACGGGATTTTTCGTCCACCGGGCGGACAGAACAAAGGCTCTCTCCGGTAAAGATCACGGAGGGGGGGGGGTATGTCTCATGATGAACAGATCTTGGTGCAACCAAAGTCATGTACATCCCCTCAAGTCTTTCTGTTCCCCGGACCTGGAGTACCTGATGCTTATGTGCCGTCCATACTGGCTACCTCGGGAGTTTACAGCGGAAACCGTGACCGCTGTTCCCCATTCCCCCACAAGCCAACACGGACAGCACTGAAGGAACTGTATGGGGCTATCAGCGAACAGGAGTTGGCACACCCTGAGGCTGCTCTCATCGTGGCGGGGGACTTCAACAAGGCAAACCTGAAGAAGGTTCTCCCGAAGTTCTACCAACACATAACGAGCAACACACGGGGCGAGCGGATCCTCGACCACTGCTACACTCCCTTCCGTGATGGCTACAAGGCCCTCCTCCGCCCACCGTTCGGAAAACCAGACCACCGCTCTATCCAGCTGCTCCCCGCCTATAGGCAGAGACTGAAGCAGCAACCGATCGCTGTGAGGGAGGTCCGATGCTGGTCGGACCAATCGGACTCTATGCTGCAGGATTGTTTTGATCGTGCTGACTGGCACATGTTCCGCGTTGCCTCGGACAATAACATCAACGAGTACGCTTCGTTGGTCACGGGTTCATCAAGAAGTGCATAGATGACGTTGTTCTGACCAAGTCGGTTCGGATATATCCCAACCAGAAACCGTGGATTAACGGCAATGTTCACGGCAATGTTCATGTTCACGGGCGGCAGTCTAGCTCAGGAGGTAGAGCGGTCGCCTCACAACCGGAAGGTTGCTGGTTCGATCCCCAGCTCCTCCTAGCAAAAACTGTCGAGGTGTCCTTGAGGAAGACCCTAACCCTAACTGCTCCCCGGGCGCTGTAAGAATAGCTGCCCACTGCTCCTAATACTAGGATGGGTTAAATGCAGAGAACATGTTTCACTGTATGTCTTCATGTATGTGACCAATAAAGAGGATTCAATCCTCACGATTTGTTGTTGTTGCTGCCCTACATGCGCGTAACGTCGCCTTTGGCTCCGGGAATACGGAGGAATATACGAGAGCCCGTTGCGACCTCCGTAAGACCATCGTCACTGCCAAGCGGGAGTATAAGGACAGAGTGGAAGATAAATTCAAGACCACGATGCGAGGGGTATGTGGCAGGGGTTGCTGACGATAACAAACTTCAGAGGGAGAACCAGTTGTGTAGAGAACTCCTCTACCTCCCTCTCCCAGGAGAGCTAAATAATTTTTTTGCTTGGTTCGACGTAAACGGCAGCCCGCCGAAGCCAGCACCGCCTGAGGAGACCAGCCTGCTGAGCATCTCGGAGGCGGATGTACGCCGCACCTTCAAGCGGCTGAACATCGGTAAGGCGGCAGGCCCCGACGACATCCCGGGCCGCGTCCTCAGAGCATTCGCAGACCAGTTGGCAGGAGTCTTTGCAGACATCTTCAACCTCTCCCTGTCCCAGGCTGTTGTCCCCGCAGTCTTCAAGATGTCCACCATCGTGCCTGTCCCTAAACAACCCAAGGTAACATGCCTGAATGACTATAAACCTGTAGCCCTCACCTCGATCGTTAGCAAATGCTTCGAGAGGTTGGTCAAGGACTTTATTTGCTCCGTGTTACCTGCCTCGGCCATGGCAATTTGCATATCGTCAAAATAGATCCACGGACGACGCAATTGCCATGGCCCTCCACACTGCCCTTTCCCACCTGGAGGGAAAGAACTGTTATGTGCGAATGCTGTTTGTGGACTACAGCTCAGCGTTCAACACAATAGTTCCTGCCAAGCTCGACACCAAGTTTAGAGGTCTAGGCGTGCCCCCATCCACGTGCAGCTGGATACTGGACCACCTGTCGGACCACCGCCAGGTGGTGAGGATGGGCAGCACCACATCAGAGCCACTGACCCTCAACACGGGAGCCCCCCAGGGATGCGTGCTGAGCCCTCTCCTCTACTCCCTCTACACCCACGACTGCATGGCTATGCACAGCCCCAACGTCATCATCAAGTTTGCTGACGGCACGACAGTGATGGGCCTGATCGCCGGCGACGACTAGACAGCCTACAGGGAGGAGGTTGGATCGCTGGAGCAGTGGTGCCAGGAGAACAGCCTCGCCCTCAACGTCAAGAAGACCAAGGAGCTGATCGTAGACTTCAGGAAGCAGAGGGGAAAGCACAGCCCTATCTCCATCGACGGCGTTGCAGTAGAGAGGGTCAGCAGCTTCAAGTTCCTCGGCGTGCACATCTCCGAGGACCTCACATGGTCCACGCACACCACACACGTGGTGAAAACATCCTGAGAACATTCTATAACGGCACCATCGAGAGTGTTCTTACAGGGCGTATCACCGCCTGGTACAGGAACTGCACCGCACTCGAGCGCAGAGCGCTTCAATGGGTGGTGCGGACGGCCCAGTATATCGTTGGAGGTGAGCTCCCCTCCCTCCTGGATATTTACAACCAGCGGTGCGTGGCCAAGGCCAAACAAATCATAAAAGACATTGCCCACCCCAGCCACGAACTGCACTCACTGTTACCGTCAGGCAGGCGATACCGCAGTATCAAGTGCCGTACAAATAGGCTTAGAGATAGCTTCCACAGTCAGGCCATCAGGCTGTTGAACAAGGGCGTATAGCATATAACAATGTATATTTGATTACATTGATTTATATATACATATTGCTTTTTATAAATTGCATTTTATTT
>CM051015.1:4217694-4232694 GCA_027704905.1 Muraenolepis orangiensis | reverse complement strand
TCAGCAGGCTGGTCTCCTCAGGCGGCGCTGGCTTCGGCGGGCTGCCGTTAAAAAAAGTCTTTAGCTCTCCTGGGAGGGAGGTAGAGGAGTTCTCTACACAACTGGTTCTTCCTCTGAAGTTCATTATCGTCTGTAACCTCTTTCACATACCCCTCGCGTCGTGGCTCTTGAATTTCTCTTCCACTCTGTCCTTGTACTCCCGCTTAGCAGTGACGATGTTCTTACGGAGGTCGTAGCGGGCTCTTGTATATTCCTCCAAATTCCCGGAGCCAAAAGCGTTACGCTCGTGGAGGGCAGCGCGAACATCGCCGTTAATCCACGGTTTCTGGTTGGGATATATCCGAACCGACTTGGTTGGAACAACGTCGTAGCTAACGAATTAGCCACGGGTATCTTTCCCAGTTGCTAGCCTGGAAATGGCGAACATAGCCTGCTTTAACAACTTGATTCAGCTCAAGATTGTCAAGCGTTGGACGGCCTTTTTTTAATAATGTCCATCTTTACATTGAATGGTCGTCTTGAAAATGGTTCCGACAATAAATCCGCAACAACATCATCTTCGCCTGTTGCCATTTTGACGTAAAATCCTACGTAGAAACAACGCAGCACTACGCTAGATCCACTCTCGCTCCAGCCAGTATACCTTCTAGCTCCCTATTGAGCTGTGGGGAAATCTGAAAGAATACGCCCATTGGCTACAAATCACGATATGATTGGTTGATCAAATTGTCAATCCAAACGTACGCTCTCATTCAGTCTGAGGGCCAAAGTCATCGGGAATACTTTGGTTGAAGGATATTCTTCCCAGCAACCCAGAAAAATATCTGATTGGTTGAATTGTTTTTCCAACACAAAACCACTCAAATGCGTCGTGCATGGACCGAGAAAGACAAACAAATCAACGTAACTGTAATATAACAGATAACAAAACAGATACCATTCTCATTTAGTCACTTTATTAAATTGTATTACATTTTATTAAATTGTATTACTTTATTAATACAATTAATTAGATTGTTTTGGTTTCATCTGAGAGTTCCAGGGTCTTCTCTGAATACCTTGAAGGCCCTGACGTTTCACCACTGATAAATAGCATACAGTATAAATTGTTGTTTATAGTACAGTATTGTATAGTATAGTGTAGTGTAGTGTAGCATAGTATTGTTGTAGAAATCCATACTGCGGGAGGGAATGGGGAGTATTCCATTGGACTTGTTTCAAATGGCAAATAAAATCATCTTGAATCTTGAATCTTGAATTTTGATGTTTATCTCTGTGATTCCAAATTCCAACTATATTCTTAGTGTGTTGTCTCCCTCACTCCCCTGGTAAGCACACTTTATTGCTGCCCACAAATAGATCTCTATAGTTTGATTGATGGATGGATCCTCTCCTCTCTCTCTTGTTCTTTGTGTGAGGGACCAACAGGAGAACACCGTCTCTCTCTCTCCCCTGCCTGACCTGGTCTCCTTTCTCTGTTATCGCCACAGACACGTGCGTGTTAGCGGGTGTTACGGTGCTGCCATGGCGACCAGCTGACACCAGGACACACGGGCTGAGCCTTTTGTCAGATACACAGTCAGACAGCGCCATATATATATAAATATATAGCCGACAATTATACATACCAATTTTAATTTTTTCAAATTCCAAAATCCAAATTTTATTTAGTTTAGTTAATTGTTTTCACATAATTCATATTTTTTATTTGCTTGTGAGAGTGTCGTGACGATTGCTCGACAATAAATTCTTTCTGCTTCAGATTCTGATGAAAATGTACCTTGAAACCTCTCACTTTACACCATTTTATATTTTCACTTTATATTGTAACGGCCTGGGTAAGGCTGGGATTGGGGGTGGGCCCGAGGGGAGTGGTTCCGGTTGGGCGGGAGTTTAGGGGTTGTTGTTCCGCATTTGAGTGAAGTGTGTGAAATCTAGCTTGTTGGCTGGCGGCTAAGGGCAATAAACATTGTGTTCACTATACTCGCTACATTGGTGTCAGAAGTGACTAAGGACATACACTACGATTGTGGAATAATGGAACCGAAGGGGAGTACTCCAGAGAGGGGAGAGTGAAGAGCGAGGAGAGCGACGACAAGCAGTACGGCGCGTGCGGCTGGTTGGCGGACGTGGATGAGGAGACGGAGAGAGCACCGCAAGAGGCAAGTTGTCGCATCAGAAGAGCGACAGGAGAGAGGGCCAAGGACAGAGTCAGGACCCCTCCAGCGGCGGCTCGCGACATTCCTTTGTCCCCCAGAAGGGACCCGCGGGTAGAGCCTCGGGAGCGTGTGAGGCATGGAGGCCAACACCGTCGGACTTCCCTGGCGTTACCCTCCGTGAGAGGGGCCCAGGGGGGCATCCAAGGAAGCTGGGCATCGCCGTCCCCAGAAGTTGAGGGAGACCAGGCCCGGGGGCCTATAGTGACAGTGGGGAGGGCCTCGATTGGGGACTCGTTGTTGTTTTATAGTGGTCAACGTGGACGGTAAACCATGCACGGCCCTAGTAGACTCGGGGTCGAAAGTGACTTTGCTACAGGCAGACTTGGTGCCGAGCGATACACAGCTGGAGCAACGGTACAGCTACACACCGTTACGGGGGAGCTGGCACCGTTAAAGGGGAAGGTCACTGTAAAGTTGTCGGTATGAGGGTGGGCAGTTTGTCATTGGGTGTGGGTAGTGGCAGTACCAGAACCCTGCATTCTGGGCCTGGACTTTTTGAAGGCTACCGGCTGTAGCCTAGACTTTGGACCGGGGTTGTAAGCTTCAGGGATGGGCCGGTGGTGACGATGGCCCCCACACCCCGGGTGGGCCCCCACTCAGGCTGCAGGCGGCAGAGGTGAGGAATACGGAGACGGGGGCCAGCCGTGCCTCCTACGGGCCCCTGGCCTAGGAGATACCCGGTCTGAAGGGTTCCCCCAACCGCACCACCACCGGGAACCCTCCTGCCCCTAGCCAGTTACCGGGACCCCAGCCTGGGGGTGACGGAGTACGCCTGGCCTTAAAAACGGTATGGACTAAGAACTCTGGTCACCTCACCGCCTCGCAGCAAGAGCAGCTGTGGGAGCTGATCCGACAGTTCAAGGACAGCGTTGCCTTGGGAGAGGAGGAGGTGGGGATAACCCACCTGGCACAGCATGAGATCGACACCGAGAATGCACGGCCGATTAAGTGTAGGCCTCAGCGGCTACCACTGGCACAACAGGAGGCGTGCGACCAAGCCGTGCTGAACCTGCTGCAAGCAGGAACCATCGAACCCTCCGACAGTCCGACAGTCATGGGCAGCCGCCGTCGTCATGGTCCTGAAGAAGCTGGGGGGTTGTGCGGCTGTGCCCGGACTACAGGCCGGTGAACGGAGTCACCCGGAAGGACTCGTATCCCTTGCCCCGCATCGATGAGTCCCTGGACTTGGTCGCGGGCTCATCGTGATTCTCCTCCTTGGACCTTCGCAGCGGGTACTACCAGGTGCCCCTGGATCCCGAGGTGAGACCTAAGACGGCGTTCTAGGGGAGTGTGTGTGAGAAATCTAGCTTGTTGGCTGACGGCTAAGGGCAATAAACATTGTGTTCACTATACTCCGTGTCCACTACAATATTTTTACTGTAATACAGTTTATACTGTCTATACGGCTATATTTAAATAAATTCTTATTTATTATGCACTTGTGTTTTTTATATTTATGTAACTCTTACAATTTTGTAATATTTTTGGTTCATTTGAGCTCATCTTCGGAGCGGGCAATAACATTTCACTGCACATTGTACACTGTACCACTGTACCACTAGACCACTGTACCACTAGACCACTGTACCACTGTACCTGTACCACTGGACCACTAGACCACTGTACCACTGTACCACTGTACCTGTACCACTAGACCACTGTACCTGTACCACTGGACCACTAGACCACTGTACCACTGTACCACTGTACCACTGTACCACTGTACCACTGTACCACTGTACCACTGTACCACTAGACCACTGTACCTGTACCACTGGACCACTAGACCACTGTACCACTGTACCACTGTACCACCAGACCACTGTACCACTGTACCACTGTACCACTGTACCACTGTGCCACTGTACCAGTACCACTGTACCACTGTACCACTGTACCACTGTACCACTGTACCTGTACCACTGGACCACTGGACCACTGTACCACTGGACCACTGTACCACTGGACCACTGTACCACTGGACACCTGTACCACTGGACCACCAGACCACTGTACCACTGTACCACTGTACCATATACATGGGACAAATCAATCAAATCGGAATCTGAATCTAATGGAAAGGAAAGGTATCAGCGGTATGGTATAGCTTTCAATCTACTGCCATGAAATATGAAATGTTTATATAGGGATCCAGTAGACATAGATCGATTATTTGTCATGTACACTCACACACTGGCCTGTGCATACGCTAAGTACGCACACTGAGGACGCCACACATGTCACGTAAACACATGGATGCTACAACTTTCTCCTCTGCTCTCCTCCTCTCTCTCACCTTCTCTCTCCACCACCTCCTCCCCCTCACCTCTCTCTCCACCACCTCCTCCCCCTCACCTCTCTCTCCACCACCTCCTCCCCCTCACCTCTCTCTCCACCACCTCCTCCCCCTCACCTCCCCCTCACCTCTCTCTCCACCACCTCCTCCCCCTCACCTCTCTCTCCACCATCTCATGCCTCCTCTTTCACTCACCTCCTCTCTCTATCAACAACCTCAATCCTTCTCCTCTCTCTCCACCTCCTCCTCCTCCTCTCTCTCTGCAATGTTCTCTCCCCTCCTCTCTGTTCTCCTCCTCTCCCCTCCTCTCTGTCTCCTCTCCCTCCTCTCTGTTCTCCTCCTCTCCCCTCCTCTCTGTTCTCCTCCTCTCCCTCCTCTCTGTTCTCCTCCTCTCCCCTCCTCTCTGTTCTCCTCCTCTCCCCTCCTCTCCCCTCCTCTCTGTTCTCCTCCTCTCCTCCTCTCTGTTCTCCTCTCCCTCCTCTCTGTTCTCCTCCTCTCCCCTCCTCTCTGTTCTCCTCCTCTCTGTTCTCCTCCTCTCCCTCCTCTCTGTTCCTCCTCTCTGTTCTCCTCCTCTCCCTCCTCTCTGTTCTCCTCCTCTCCCTCTCTCCTTGTCTATACTCTCTGTTCATAGGAGCCTGTATTTCAGTAGCTGATTTGTTTCCTTTGCATTGATTTTTAAAAAGACTATCTTGATAGGAGACTGAAACTAAGACACCATCTGAAAGTAGTCTTGAAAGGTCAACCTGTGTGTGTGTGTGTGTGTGTGTGTGTGTGTGTGTGTGTGTGTGTGTGTGTGTGTGTGTGTGTGTGTGTGTGTGTGTGTGTGTGTGGTGAGCGCGGGGGTGTGTGCGTGTGTGAGAGAGATCACACTTGCAACCCAGAACATCTCTGACCTGTAGAAGATTGTTTTCCAGAGTGTGACCTCCTCCTCCTCCTCTTCCTCCTCTTCCTCTTCCTCCTCCTCCTCCTCCTCCTCCTCCTCCTCCTCCTCCTCCGGTGAGTCAGACCATGATAGAGCTAAGGACTAAATAAGACCAAATCATTGTTTTTCTTTAATATTATATTATATTATAATCCTTTTGTTATGTTCCTGCAGAGAAAATAGATAGACGGGTTAAAATCAGTGTAGCCGCTTTACTTCCCCTGTTACCTGTAGGGGGCCGTATTGACCATAAATCATTAGCCTAATCTCATTTGGATTTAACTAACACATCTTAGCACAAAAGTATGTTTAAGTGTATGGAATATCTGTGAATAGGAAAGAGGAGTGTGTTTACTTGTTACTGGTACACAAGTATTTGACGGTTTGCTGAACAAAAGTGTGTGTGTGTGTGTGTCCATGCATGCGTGTGCTTGTTTGTGTGAGGGCCTGCATGTGTGATTGTCCTGTGTGTATTAAATGTGTGTCTGTATTGTGGTGTGTCGAATTACTCCACTTGAGGTCCGTAACATGAAGACCTATCTTTCCTTTTCAAACTGTTGTTTGAATTGTTTGTTTGTGGAAAGCCATTCTTTCAAAGCCTCAACCAAAGAAGCATGCAGTCTGAAAGTCTAACAGTTACAGCAACGCTCTGTTATTCTGTCCACACAAGTGCGTGCCTACGCAACCAAACACCAACCAAAAACAATACTGTAACTGCACTGTCAAAGGAGAAGGCAAAACCGGCCATTTCCATGCAAACTTCAGCTCTCCTCAGCCAGCAAACACAACACTCTCCTTCTCTGTTCCAGGGGGCTTTGGTTGTGCTGATGTTTTCGCTGTTTTATTTACTTTAGTGTACCGGTGTCACAGTTTTGCATTCTTGTCTCCACATAATTGCTCTCCCGTATAGCCACGCCCCCTAATCACGTTCCACATTCCTGTCTCCTCGCTCCCACTCCACACTACCGGATAGCCACGCCCCCCTTGTTAAGTCTCACCCGCAGCTGCAGCGCATCACAGTTAACGTCCATATTTAAGCCTCCCCCCACACACTCACACGTGGCCAGATTGTTCCGGACTATGCAGACATTCCAGTGTTCTGATTCGGATTCCTGTTCATGTTCCTGATCCACTGCCTGTCCCCGATTATGCTTCCACCTGTTCCTGCCTGGTTCGTCTGCCCTGTCCGGTTCCCGATCTACCGCCTGTCTCGACTATGTCTCTGCCTGCCCCTGTCTGTGTGATATTACGAATAAATATCACAAACTGTCCATCTGACGTCTGTTCTTCCTGCATTTGGGTCCCACCTACACACGGCCGGGACCAAATTGTCCCAGTTTTGCCCCGGTTTTCACCACAATTTTAATAATGATAACATTATCTTTTATTTTTAATTAGCAAAGAAACACTGCAAGTTATTGCGTCCAAAAGCAGTGGTACAGAGTTCAGGGGGGGGGGCTGTCATTGGGGTACAGAGTTCAGAGAGATGACAGCTGAGAGGAAGAAGCTGTTCTTAATGCTGCTTGACTTAAGAAGGGAAAACAGTCCATTGTTGGGGTAATGGACAATAAAATTGGACAATTTTACGTGCCTTCCTCAGACACCGTTTGTGGTGGGTAGTCTTAATTGCAGGTAGTGCTAATCCAACAATGTGGTTTTCAACACCCTCTGCAGAGCTTTCCGGTCTGAGACAGTGCAGTTGCCATACCACACTCTGATGCAGTTGGTGAGGATGCTTTCAATGACACACAGGTAAAAGTTCACCAGAATCTGAGGGGACAGGTGGGCTTTCCTCAATCTCCTCAGGAAGAAGAGACGCTGGTGAGCCTTCTTGACCAGTGAGGCAGTGTTGAGGGTCCTCGGAGAAATGGACCCCTAAGAATTTGAAGCTGGAGACACCTCGACCGCCACCCCGTTGATGAGGATGGGGGCGTGAGCACCAGCTCTGGTCTTTCTGAAGTCCACGATGAGCTCCTTGGTCTTCTTGGTGTTGAGGGCCAGGTTGTTGTTGGTGCACCACGCCATCAGGTGCTGGACCTCCTCCCTGTAGGCTGCGTCATGGTTGTTTTTGATAAGATAACCACCGTTGTGTTGTCTGCAAACTTGATGATGGTGTTTGTACCATGTACAGGAGTGCAGTCGTGGGTGAAGAGGGAGTAGAGGAGAGGACTCAGCACACAGCCCTGCGGGACACCGGTGTTCAGGGTGAGGGTGGAGGAGGTGAGATTGTCTAACCTGATAGACGGGTCTGTTGGTTAGGAAGTCCAATAAGCAGTTACAAACAGCAGGGTTAATGTCAAGGTTCTTGGTTTTCATGAGTTCACCACGTTTGCGGATGAGTTTGGAGGGGATGATGGTGTTAAATGAGCTGAAGTCGATAAACAGCATTCTCACATGGGTGTTGCTCTCATCCAGGTGGGAGAGAGCAGAGTGAAGGGCTGAGGAGAGGGCATCCTCCGTGCTCCTGTTCTCACGGTAGGCAAATTGTGTTTATCCAGTGAGGGTGATAGGGTGAGAGATTTGAGGTGAGCCAGGACCAACCTCTCGAAGCACTTCATGATGATGGGGGTGAGTGCGTGAGATGAAGGGTGGAAGTCGTTGAGGCTCACTGCAGAGGAGTGTTTTGGCACTGGCACAATGGAGGTGGTTTTAAAGCACGCTGGGACAACTCCCTGAGCTAGGGACTAGGGTTTGAAAATGTCAGTAAGGACCTCGGTCAGCTGCTCAGCGCAGTTCCTGAGCACGCGACCGGGGATGCATCAGGACCAGCTGCCTTATGCGCATTTGTCTGCTCAGTGCCGTACGCACCTCTGTGGGGGAGAGGGTGAGGGGTTGGTGGTCAGTGGGGAGAGTAGCCCTGGTGGGCAGTTCAGGGTTGTCCCGGTTCTTTCCCTCCAGGTGGCAAAGGGCAGTGTGGAGAGCCATGGCAATTGCGTCGTCCGTGGATCTGTTTTTGACAATATGCAAATGGCAGGTAACACGGAGCAAATAAAGCCTTGACCAACCTCTCAAAGCATTTGCTGACAATCGAGGTGAGGGCTACAGGTCTATAGTCGTTCAGGCAGGTTACCTTGGGTTGTATAGGGACAGGCACATGGACATCTTAAAGACCGCGGGAACAACAGCCTGGGACAGGGAGAGGTTGAAGATGTCTGCAAAGACTCCTGCCAACTGGTCTGCGCATGCTCTGAGGACGCAGCCTGGGATGTCGTCGGGGCCTGCCGCCTTACGGATAATCAACCACTTGAAGGTGCGGCGCACATCCGCCTCCGAGACGTTCAGCAGGCTGGTCTCCTCAGGCGACGCTGGCTTCGGCGGGCTGCTGTTCACGTTGAACCGAGCAAAAAAAGTATTTAGCTCTCCTGGGAGGGAGGTAGAGGAGTTCTCTACACAACTGGTTCTCCCTCTGAAGTTCGTTATCGTCTGTAACCCCTGCCACATACCCCTCGCGTCGTGGCTCTTGAATTTCTCCTCTGCTTTGTCCTTGTACTCCCGCTTGGCAGTGACGATGGTCTTACGGAGGTCATAGCGGGCTCTCGTAAATTCCTCCATATTCCCGGAGCCAAAGGCGGCATTACGTGCTTGGAGGACAGCGCGAACATCGGCATTAATCCACGTTTCTGGTTGGGGTATATCCGAACAGACTTGGTCGGAACAACGTCATCTATGCACTTCTTGATGAACCCGGTGACCAAGGACGCGTAATCGTTGATGTTATTGTCCGAGTCAACCCGGAACATGTCCCAGTCAGCGCGATCAAAACAATCCTGTAGCATAGAGTTAGATTGGTCCAACCAGCATTGAACCTCCCTCACAGCGATTGGTTGCTGCTTCAGTCTCTGCCTATAGGCGGGGAGCAGCTGGATAGAGCGGTGGTCTGATTTGCCGAACGGTGGGCGGAGGAGGGCCTTGTAGCCATCACGGAAGGGGGTGTAGCAGTGGTTGAGGATCCGCTCGCCCCGTGTGTTGCTCGTTATGTGTTGGTAGAACTTCGGGAGAACCTTCAGGTTCGCCTTGTTGAAGTCCCCCGCCACGATGAAAACAGCCTCAGGGTGTGCCGACTCCTGTTCGCTGATAGCCCCGTACAGTTCCTTCAGCGCTGTGTCCGTGTTGGCTTGTGGGGGAATGTAAACAGCGGTCACGGTTACTGCTGTAAACTCCCGAGGTAGCTAGAATGGACAGCACATAAGCATCAAGTACTCCAGGTCCGGGGAACAGAAATACTTGAGGGGATGTACATGACCTCAAGTATTTCTGTTCCCCGTTTACATTACCCCACAAGCCAACATGGACACAGCACTGAAGGAACTGTATGGGGGGCTATTAGCAAACTCCCGTTCGCTGATACCATTGCAATCCATAATCCATTTATGTTTGATAATCCGCAGCCGCAGTTCATAAATTGTGTTCGCCAGAGACTGAGTAGCAACGGGTGATGTGGGTTAGCTCTTAGCTTAACTCGTAGCCCTCCGCGGCATCCTCTCTTAGGTATATAACCTCTAGTTTGCAAAAACTGGTCAGACGCTGGGTGTTGCAATGTGTACGCGTCGCCATCTTGGTCGACTTGACTGAAGCTCTACCTCCACTCGTGTTTCCTGTAGTTGACTGTGGACCTGGCGGTTGAGGAGGAGGATTTAACATTAAAACAAATGACACACAGACACGTTAACACTGCAGAACCCATCATAGAAACACACACACAGACATTGCAAAGAATAATAGAGCATGCACTTAAACACACCATATATACATGGAATAGCATGTGTGTAATGTCTGCACACACACTGCAAAGCACAATAGAGAATGCATCAGTGTTGCAAACGCATGCGTGCATTGAGACAGGCAGACTTATACATACACCCTCTCTCACACACACATACACAGAAACACACACACACACACACACAAACAAACACACACACACATACGCATACAAATAATGTACACACGCACACTTGAACCCTGTGGGAATTCACCAGCACACACACACAGGATCCTTTGATTGAAAGAAGAGAAATGATCTTCATGTGTTCTGCATGAACAAAACCATCACGCTAAACTCTTCAGTCTAATGAATCACATGTTGGACAAACCACACACAGCTAACCCACCAGGGAGCTGCATGTCACTCTATCTGCTCAGCCGAGACAAGCCCACCAGACAACTTCTACATGTCAATGTGAAGAGTTGTTATTCCACCGCTTCCAGTGTACGGTTCTCACCAAGCCATATCATAGTGTTGTACCACCCACACACACACACACACACACACACACACACACACACACACACACACACACACACACACACACACACACACACACACACACCCAGGCCCATGTCGCTGCCACCACACATACTGTATATACACAACATACAAAGACATGCGGAAGCTTGCATGTGTATGTATTGCATGCATGCTTGCATAGTACTGTGTGTGTGTGTGTGTGTGTGTTTGTTTGCATGCTACAGTGTGTGTGTGTGGGTGTGTGTGTATGTGCATGCTACTGCGTGTTTGTGTACGTTTGTGCATGGTAACATGTGTGTATGTGTGTGCATGCATGCTACTGTGTGTGTGTGTGTGAGTATGTGTATATATATATGCATGCTACTATATGTGTGTGTGTGTGTGTGTGTGTGTGTGTGTGTATTTGTGTGTGTGTGTGTGTGTGTGTATTTATGTGTGTGTGTGTGTGTGTATGCATGCTACCATGTGTGTGTGTGTGTGTGTGTGTGTGTGTGTGTGTATTTATGTGTGTGTGTGTGTGTGTGTGTGTGTGTGTGTGTGTGTATGCATGCTACCATGTGTGTGTGTGTGTGTCTGTCTGTGTGTATGCATGATACTGTGTGTGTGTGCGTCATTACCAATACGAGGAAACAATGGGCCATGTCGCAGGGAGTATGTCAGTCGGTCATGTGTCATTACGGCGCTGCTGTGGGCTGCGGGCCGTAGATGCTAACCTTCAGAGCTGCTGAAGACCAGGGGGTGAGCCGGGGTGGGGGGAGCGGGTCCGGGTCAGATGTCAGAAGGACCGGAATAGGGGGTTCGTCATGGTCTGCGGAGGAAGGTGAACCCAAAATGCAGAGATCAGACTCAGGCTAGGTGATAAAGGAAGCTTGTACGTCATGTAAACAGGCAGACAACAAACAAGGAACCGACAAACCGGGGCTTGGAATCGTGAACTTAAATACACATGGTACACAGGGGAACAATAGTGAACTTAAATACACATGGTACACAGGGGAACAATAGTGAACTTAAATACACATGGTACACAGGGGAACAATAGTGAACTTAAATACACATGGTACACAGGGGAACAGAACTACTGATCAACACAGCTCACACTCATTAGCATGGAAACACAGAGGAACCACGGGTAGTGAGGGGGGGGGGCAGGATGGTGACAGAGGCTTCCATTCCACGCCGCTGTGGATTCACCTCTAGTTATAGATATATAGTAGATATAGATATACTGTAGATATGGATATACAGTAGATATAGATATACTGTAGATATGGATATACAGTAGATATAGATATACTGTAGATATAGATATACTGTAGATATAGTTATACAGTAGATATGGATATACTGTAGGTATAGATATACAGTACATATAGATATAGTGTAAATATAGATATACAGTACATATGGATATACTGTAGATATAGATATACAGTACATATAGACATACAGTACATATAGATATACTGTAGATTCAAGCCAAGCTAATTCTAAATGATATGTGCTTGTTTCAACTACTGAAGGGACTTTGGACTTGGAATAGTCAGAGTTTGTATTTAGTATCAGGTTGATACTTACTGTAACTGGGGTGTTACAAGTAAGTTGTACTTCATTGGTCTGTTGTTAGCTAAGTGGTCAGTTAGTGCTTAAGTGTTGTGGAAGGCGGTTTCACCCAATCTAAGTCAACTGCCTTGTTAATTGTGTGGGAGGGGCTTGCACTCTTAGTAGACCTGCAGACTATTAGCAACCAGTGGTAATTGTCTTAAGCCAGTTCCTGAAAGTGGCAGCGTTCGAGAGGCAGGCAATTTGATGTTTTGTAATCTACCATGTGTCTGCTTCGATCGCTGTCCACACTTCTTCGATCACACAAACCTCATCCACCCTACACTTTTTACTCTTGCTGAGCTAGTGGTAACTGGGGGGCATTGGAATTGTCAGTCGTCAGTGCAGAAAACCGAGTTCATCTCAGGCTATGCATCCTTGCTCTCACTGAGACTTGGATCAGCCCAGAAAACACTGCCTCACCCACTGCTTTGTCAGATGTGTACACTTTTTCTCACACTCCCAGGGCTGCAAGACGAGGCGGTGGTACTGGTCTGCTGATTGCCCGCAACTGGAAATACTCCCCTGTTTCCATTCCACAGTTTTCCCCCTCCTCCTTTGAATTTCATGCTGTCACTGTTTCATTTCCAGTCAAGCTCATCATTGCAGTTGTTTATCGTCCACCCGGCCCTGCTGGTGACTTCCTGGCGGAGCTTGACATGCTTGTCTCCCACTTCCCTGATGATGGTTCCGGACACATCTTTCTCGGTGACTTCAACATATTGACTGAGAAGCTGGACCCTCTTCTCTCTTTCCTTGCCTCCTTAGACCTTTCTCGCTGTCCGTCTCCTCCGACCCAGGGCTGGCAACCAGCTGGACCTGATCTTCACCAGACACTGTGATACAGTAAACCTTTCAGTTACTCCTCTTCACCTCTCTGACCACTTATTCAGGTCCTTCTCTCTCTCCCTCCCTTCTCCCCCCTTCCACTCTCCCTCTACCCAAGTGGTGTCGTCCCGCAGCAATCTCTGCTAACTCTCCCCTCCTGATCTCTCCTCTTCTGTTCTCTCTGCCCTCCCTCCTCCTGAATCTTTCTCTGTTCTATCTCCTGACTCTGCCACTGACCTTCTTCTCTCTACCTTGTCCTCCTCTCTGGATATTCTCTGTACTCTCACCTCCAGGCCTGCATCGTACCGGACAAGTCACTCCTACCAGGTGGCACTGAGAGGGTCTGTGTCGGAACCACGCAGACTGACTACTGGGTTCCCCAAGGATCGGTCCTGGCTCCTCTTCTCTTCTCCCTCTACACAACATCTCTTGGTATCATTATCCACTCCAATGATTTATCCTACCACTGCTATGCTGATGACAACCCAACTAATCTTGTTGTTTCCCCCCTTTGACACGCAAGTGGAAACATGCATAACCCCCTGCCTGGCAGACATCTCAGAGTGGATCCACCACCTAAAGCTCAACCTGGACAAGACTGAGCTAGTGTTCTTCCCGGCAAAGGTCTGTCCGTACCGAGACCTGGCTGTCACCATTGATGATGCTGTGGTGACACCTACTACGACCCAGATTCTCGCAAGGAATCTGGGTGTGACCCTGGACTACCAACTGTCGTTCTTGGCAAACAATGCATCTGTGACACGCTCCTGATTCCTTCTCTACAACATTATAACTTTTCTCAGTAAAGAGGCTGCGCAGGTGCTCATCCAGGCTCTTGTCATCTCCCGGCTGGACTACTGCAACTCCCTCCTTGCTGGTGCCCCGGCGTCTGCCATCAGACCCCTGGAGCTCATTCAGAAAGCTGCAGCTCGTCGACCTAAGTTCTCCCACCCATCTACCCTTCTCTAGCTGCTCATCCAGACCCTGGTGCTAGCCTACACTGCAGTGAAAGTAACAGCTCCTTCGTACCTCCAGGCAATGATCAAGCCCCCTGCCCTTCTACTTCTTAATGTACTCTTACCTGAGCACTGGCTCAGTTCTTGGGGACTTGTTAGGAATGAAATGCACTTATGACTTCTGGTGACGAGTTGTTCTCTTACCTTCCTTTGTTGAAATACACTATTGTAAGTCGCTTTGGACAAAAGCGTCTGCTAAATGACCGTAATGTAATGTTAATCATACAGCCCTAAATCACTGTTACAGTCTTAAAGGGCTTGACAGACCATATTGTATGACACCCACTAACCGTAGCCCCCCAATGGGTAAAGAAATAGCTCCCTTAATGGTCAGGAAGGAAAATAACTCCTTTCAGGGTTAGGAGGGCAATGGGTTCCATACATAATGGTTTTCAAGGAAAACAGGAAACATTTTAAGTAACAATAAATAGTTGAAAATATATACATTCAACAAGACTACATTGAGGATCACGATAACACAGATTTATAACCATTTTAAACTCCCTAAAGTATCCATGGTACTTTCACGTCTCAAGTTCCAAATCGAAATACCTAAATACCGTCTTTACCATCTCACCACATTAGGGGCAGACAGAAAAAAACGAATCAATGTATAAAAAGATCTGATAGTGTAAATACATTAACATCTTGGCTGTGTACGTCAGCAGGTTGGGAATAAGTGGCACTATTATAGTATCTATAACATCAAGGTCAAAATATCAATAACACAGGCAAATATTACAGTAACAGTACAAACAAAAAAAGGAGAGCGTTAGTCCTCGATGGTGGAACAGCCGAGCGTTTTATAAAACACGAGCTCGGTGTGCACGGTGTGCACTTGATAAACCAGGTCCCTGCAGTATGAGATG
>CM051015.1:4140194-4212694 GCA_027704905.1 Muraenolepis orangiensis | reverse complement strand
CTCTCATTTTCACTTGAATGAAATGATCCATTTCTCTATCATGTATAATACCTTCCAAGAGTCCTCTCTTATCAGCAGCTGTATTCATTAGTATGTCACTGGTTATTAAAATACTTCAGCAGCTGTCTGTGGACATCTTTTGAACATCAAGTCAATGCGTGTGTGTGTGTGTGTGTGTGTGTGTGTGTGTGTGTGTGTGTGTGTGTGTGTGTGGCTAGCTCCATACTACCGTGTGACTTCATCTTGAATATATTGTTTTAATTCGTTTTTTTCCGGTAGTAAATACATGACAAACACCAACACACACACACACACACACACACACACACACACACACACACACACACACACACACACACACACACACACACACACACACACACACACACACACACACACACACACACACACACACAGTGTGTAAGCATAAGCACATCCCTGAATTACATTGCACTACTTTGTAAATGCAATAGAATGTTCAGATCCTTTTTGCAGTCTCCCGTGTCCTCCGTGTGTTTCCCTGTTGGACTATTCTGCTTGTTTGTTGGTTTGTTTTGTTGGAACTTTTCTACGTTTCTTGTTGGATTTTTCTACCCTGGATATTTTAGCCTTTAGCCTTTTCCTCTCAGCACATTATCAACGCCCCCTGTTTGGAGTTCCATTTCACACTCACGTCTCAAGTCCCATTCCCTCCCGCAGTATACATCTCCAAAAACAATACCATAAAAATGATATATACAATAACAATATAAATAAATGTATTGTATTGTATTAATTGTATTATTACTTACTACGTAATTTACACACACATTGATTGTCCACACCTCTTGTTGCAAGCAACAATCTGTGTGTGGCATAACAGAACGTTTTGGTCAACATGGAACCCGGTAGTACAGCAGACGGGTCGGATTGTTCTAAGGACTTAGTGGCGTTGATCCAGACCACGCAGCAGCAAGGAGTTGCATTCCAGGAGATGGCTGCTCGGCTGGAGAGTGCGTTCAATCAGGTGAACGCTTGTTTGGATCGACACGGGTGAGAGGTCCAGATGCTCTCGGCAACACGCCCTCTCCCCGCCCGCTGTGGATCCCCAGTGTACCGCATGGATCCCTCCTACGGGAGAGACCTCTGCTCTCTCCTACGGGAGAGCTCTCTGCTCCCTCCTACGTGAGAGACCTCTGCTCCCTCCTACGGAGAGACCTCTGCTCCCTCCTACGGGAGAGACCTCTGCTCCCTCCTACGTGAGAGACCTCTGCTCCCTCCTATGTGAGAGACCTCTGCTCCCTCCTACGGAGAGCTCTCTGCTCCCTCCTACGTGAGAGACCTCTGTTCCCTCCTACGGAGAGCTCTCTGCTCCCTCCTACGGAGAGCTCTCTGCTCCCTCCTACGTGAGAGACCTCTGCTCCCTCCTACGGAGAGCTCTCTGCTCCCTCCTACGGAGAGCTCTCTGCTCCCTCCTACGGGAGAGACCTCTGCTCCCTCCTACGGAGAGCTCTCTGCTCCCTCCTACGTGAGAGACCTCTGCTCCCTCCTACGGAGAGACCTCTGCTCCCTCCTACGGAGAGCTCTCTGCTCCCTCCTACGTGAGAGACCTCTGCTCCCTCCTACGGAGAGCTCTCTGCTCCCTCCTACGGAGAGCTCTCTGCTCCCTCCTACGGAGAGACCTCTGCTCCCTCCTACGGGAGAGCTCTCTGCTCCCTCCTACGGGGAGCTCTCTGCTCCCTCCTACGGAGAGCTCTCTGCTCCCTCCTACGGAGAGCTCTCTGCTCCCTCCTACGTGAGAGACCTCTGCTCCCTCCTACGGAGAGACCTCTGCTCCCTCCTACGGAGAGACCTCTGCTCCCTCCTACGTGAGAGACCTCTGCTCCCTCCTACGTGAGAGACCTCTGCTCCCTCCTACGGAGAGCTCTCTGCTCCCTCCTACGGAGAGCTCTCTGCTCCCTCCTACGGAGAGACCTCTGCTCCCTCCTACGGGAGAGCTCTCTGCTCCCTCCTACGGGAGAGACCTCTGCTCCCTCCTACGGAGAGACCTCTGCTCCCTCCTACGGAGAGCTCTCTGCTCCCTCCTACGGAGAGACCTCTGCTCCCTCCTACGGAGAGCTCTCTGCTCCCTCCTACGGAGAGCTCTCTGCTCCCTCCTGCGGAGAGACCTCTGCTCCCTCCTACGGAGAGCTCTCTGCTCCGACCGCCCGCTCACCGTCTCTTCCCCTGACGGAACCCTCGTTGGCAAGCCCCAGCCCATTTGAGGGAGATTTTGTGGCTTTTTGAATCACTGTGAACTTATTTTTTTCATCAGCCGAGTATGGTATCGAGAGTGCAAAGGTTTATTTTGTCCCATTTGTCTGGCAGAAAACTGAAATGGGCCACCTCTATTTTTTTTCCAAATTCTGAGTTTCCCACCAATTACCGCTTATTTATTGAGGAATTTAAGTTAGTTTTTGACCACACCTCCGATGGCCAGGATGCTGCCACTCGACTCCACTCCATCTCTCAGGGCTCTCGGTCCGTGGCCAATTACACTGTGGACTTCCGCATCTTGGCTGCAGAGAGTGGGTGGGATGATAGAGCACTGCAGAGCGCGTATAAATGGGTCTGAGTGAGGCTATTAAGGATGGTATCATGAGGGATAGGCCTAATAGCCTTAACGATCTAATCTCAGTCGCCCTGTTGATGGGCCAACGACTTGCGGAGAGGGAACGTGAGTCAGGTCGTCATCCCTATTCTGTGTTCCCTGTGGCTCCCCGTAGACCTCCTCCCTCACATCCCCAGACCCTGACCAACGAGGCGATGCAGGTGGGTAGCTCCTGACAGTCTTTGGAGGAGCGAGACCAGCGGTGACCTCCGCCCTTGCATAGACTTTCGGGCCCTGAATTACATCACAATAAAGAATCGCTACCCCTTACCCCTGATGCGCTTCATGTTCGAACCCTTGACGCCATTTTTTCGAAACTAGACCTCCGCAATGCCTACCACCAGTTTTTCCTCGGTCTGGGCAGGAGCACCGGCAGCACGTTCGCTTGGTTCTCCAATGTCTCCTGGAGAACAAGTTGTACAGCAAGGCGGAGAAGTGCCTGTTTCACTCCTCATCTGTGGAGTTCCTCGGCCACATCGTGGAGAAGGGGCACACCAGAGCCGACCCCAGAAAGATCCAGGCCGTGGAGGAGTGGCCCCGACCCGAAGACAGAAAGCAACTGCGCCGCTTTCTGGGGTTCGCAAATTTCATTTGCATTTCATTCTGGGATTCAGCCATGTGGCCGCCCCTCTTACGGCCCTCACTTCCACTCTCCGCTCCTTCTCCTGGTCCCCAGAAGCTGAATCGGCCTTCTCTGCCTTGAAGAGCCTGTTCACCACAGCCCCAGTACTAGCCCAACCCGATCCTTCCCTGCAATTCATCGTGGAGGTGGACTCCTCGGATGAGGGCATCGGGGCAATCGTCTCCCAGAGGTCGGCAGAGGACGAGAAGCTAAATCCCTGCGCCTATTTCTCTTTAGTCGCTTTAGTCCTGCCGAGAGAAATTATGGCATCGGCGACAGGGAACTGCTGGCGGTAGGTGAGTTGCGACACTGGCTGGAAGGGACTCGGCAACCTTTTGTGGTTTGGTCGGACGACAAGAACCTTACCTACCTCCGTACAGCCAAACGGCACGCCGGTCCCTGTTCTTCGGCCGTTTTGACTTCACCCTCACTTTTCGCCCGGGGGCGTCACAATACCAAGGCTGACGCCCTGTCCCGTCTCTTCCCTGAGAGGACCGGCCCGGTATCGGAGCACACCATCCTGCCTCCGGCCCGGGAGATCGGGATGTCACCTGGGAGACGGAGACGGTGGTGAGGACATCCCAGCGTGAAGAGCCCGATCCGGGTGTGGGTCCCCCCGGTCGGCTGTTCGTTCCTCAATCCGCCCGCTCCCGAGTGCTGGAGTGGGGCCCCTCCGACAGGCTGGTGGGACACCGCTTGCCCTTTATATACATAGTGGATTGTTCACACCTCATATCAGTTTATTCATTGGAGCAATATCCCAATAAAGACCCCTACGGGTTATTGAACTCCTTTTGCCCCCGACTGTACTACCAAGGGGTAGTCAGTGTGTGGCATAACAGACCAAACAGATGCCATACATTGACTCCACGCTTTTTCAACATCACACGAGTCCTGTGAAACCCACTCTGTCTAGACGCACACCAAGGAACCACATCCCTATTTCTATTATTTTTCTCTTTTTCACCCGCGCAAATTAAATTGAGGGAGAAGTGGAGCGACGCATGGTGAGGTTTTAATTAGCAAGGGCGGGATAATGTGACTAATGACCGGGCAAGGTTTTGAGACACTGGAATCCAATTGACTTTGTACAATTCTGCTTGATTGGAAGACAATGGCGGTGATTGGGCCATGGAGGTATGCAGCATATCATAGCGTCTCCCCTCGTCTGCCTGTCCACACACCATAGAGACACCACTGCAGACGTGTGTGTGGAGACAGAGAGAGAGAGAGAGAGAGAGAGAGAGAGAGAGAGAGAGAGAGAGAGAGAGAGAGAGAGAGAGAGAGAGAGAGAGAGAGTGAAAGAGAGAGAGACACACACACACACACACAGGGAGAGATGGAAAGATAATAATAACCACTAGTCTGTCTCAGTTCAAATGTAAAGGGCTACGTTGGGCTGAGGTGGGTGTGGCCTAACGAGACACAGGTGTTGACGGATGGAGATTCAAATGGAAGTGCGGCCCGGGGATTAACCAGGGCAGGAGCACCCTCTAGCATCCTCTCTCTCTCTCTCTCTCTCTCTCTCTCTCTCTCTCTCTCTCTCTCTCTCTCTCTCTCTCTCTCTCTCTCTCTCTCTCTCTCTCTCTCTCTCTCTCTCGCTCTCACCCTCATCACCTCCATCTCTCCCTCCTTGCAGGTCACGCAGGGTTTTTCCCAGAACGTTCTGTGCCTCGTGACCCAACTTCTGACCCAGGACCCGCCAGATATATTTGAAGTGAAAGTGAAAGGTGAGCTAATAAGTGAGATCCCTCAGTGTCATTCACTATGACAGCACTCGACACACTCTCAAAAGGCCTGGACATCTTGTGGAGCCCCTAGTTTCCATATCAAGAAATATCTATCATATCTATCTATAATAATATATCTCATTTCTTTAAGAAAATGTTATTACAACTGTGTACGTACGGGATATTTGTACGTATCTGTATATACATATATATATATATATATATATATATGTATATATATATATAATTCAAAAAGTTTACATTTCAATCGAAATGTCCATGAAATGTACCTGACAGAGTGCAGAGTTGTCTTAAAATATAATTTTCCATATCAAGAAATATCTATCATATCTATCTATAATAATATATCTAATTTCTTGTGTGTACGTACGGGAAAACGAAGAACGGACTGAAACGGACTATCGTAGGCGTATGGAAACACAGTCGCTCAAACACTGCTTTTCAGTCTTTGAGTCTATAAGCTATAACGAATGTTGACATTCACATTTCTTGATGTGTTAATTTATTTAATGAGACAAAACTAGCCAGTAAAACATTTTATGAAGATTCAGATTGAAATTGAAACCTTTTATTACACATTTTACTACACTGACTTTTTTACATTTGTAACGTAAAATGGTTCAATTGCACGACACGGTTGGCGCTGTATTCACTCTCTGCTTCAGAGATACCGCGACTCACGACCATCACATCATCCATATGGTTGGGATTGGTTGGGGTTATGAGTGGTTGTGAGAGGATGTGGACAATTCTGATTGGATGAGCTGGTAGGCAGTTATATATCTATATAGCTTATATCTTACAGTCTTCTTATGCACACAGTGAAGGTGGACCACAAGCTTTTAATCATACTCAAAAGCCTGCATAACAAAAATGATATAGGATTAAAGTCACAGCAATATTAGAAGTCACTCCAGTAGTCACTCCACTGTTCATATATGCATCTTGTGAAGATATACGTACTATGTTTTAAGTAGACAACACACACACACACACACACACACACACACACACACACACACACACACACACACACACATTCTGCATCATTAAAACCAAACTCTACGCCACACTAAACTCTAGTACAATCTCTGGCTAATTAATCACATGTTCAACAAACCACAGACAATCTATTCACACACAAGCCACTAAACAACACACAGCCACGGAGAACCTGGCCAGGAAGCTATTAAAGGAACACTCACAGTGTCATAGAGGCACAGTGAGAGAGAGAGCTGAGGAGCAAAAAGGAGAGGGGGATATAGGGGGACATATATATATATATATATATCCTATATATACAGTATATATATATATCCTATATATACAGTATATATATGTATATATATCCTATATATATGTGTATGTATGTATATAAGAACAGAAAAAGATGGACAGATGGAGAGAGAGAGAGAGAGAGAGAGAGAGAGAGAGAGAGAGAGAGAGAGAGAGAGAGAGAGAGAGAGAGAGAGAGAGAGAGAGAGAGAGAGAGAGAGAGAGAGAGAGAGAGACACACACACACAAACACACACAGAAAAGGAGAGAGGGAGGTAGAGAGAAAGATGGAGGGGAGGAAGGGAGAGAGAGAGAGAAACAGAGGGAACGCTAAGCTAGTATGACTTTGCTGTTAATCATGAGTGATGAATGGCTTCTCAATATCTATCAGAATCCTGAACACACACACACACACACACACACACACACACACACACACACACACACACACACACACACACACACACACACACACACACACACACCACACACACACACACACACACACACACACACAACATCTCTAGCTCTCTCTCAAACACACACACACACACACACACACACACACACACACACACACACACACACACACACACACACACACACACACACACACACACACACACACACACACACACACACACACACACACACACACACACACACACACACACGCAGCACAAGCATACATAACCATTACTCAGTGATGTCTGCTATAAATCAACATGTGAATCTATAAAGCCATTAGATCCAATTCATCACAACCATATTACTGCCCCCCACACACACTCACACACATGCTCAACGATACACTTATACCTCACACACACTCTCTCTCACACACACACACACACACACACACACACACACACACACACACATGCTCAACGATACACTTATACCTCACACACACTCTCTCACACATACACACACACACACACACTCACACACATGCTCAACGATACACTTATACCTCACACACACTCACACACACACACACACACACACACAAATGCTCAACGATACACTCATACCTCATACACACTCATACACTTATAGACACACACACACTGATACTCTTTTACAGACAAACACACACACACACACACACTTTCAACTGCTTAGTCATACGATGTACTTTGTTCTCCTCAGTTGATCAGAAGCAGTATTCAGATGGAAATTACCTTCAGAAATACAGTAACTGTAACCGACTGTATGTGCATAGGCCCTATCTTTCTACCACATATAATCTCATCTATCTACCACATATAGTCTCATCTATCTACCACATATAGTCTCATCTATCTACCACATATAGTCTCCTCTATCTACCACATATAGTGTCATCTATCTACCACATATAGTCTCATTTATCTACCACATATAGTCTCATCTATCTACCACATATAGTCTCATCTATCTACCACATATAGTCTCCTCTATCTACCACATATAGTGTCATCTATCTTCCACATATAGTCTCATTTATCTACCACATATAGTCTCATCTATCTACCACGCATACAAGATACAGGAAGCGCCCGTTGAACAGTCTCTCCATGGGCGACCGTCTTTTGTAATTAGCGGTTTTGTAATGAAAGGGTTAGACAGCACTGCTTCACACGCATGTTGTGAACCAGGGGCCTGTTGTGGTGGACCCATCGAGGTCCCTCCTTCCAAATCACTTGGAGAACGCTTGGAAGTCTTTTATATATTTTTATCCTGTTTCCAATAAGTGCATACCCCTGATCACGATCTGTTAAATTCTCACTTACCTGTATATACATATACCTATTATTATGCTCATATCACATTTAATACCTAGACTGTCTTTTAACCTGTACATTTAAACTGTAAATTATATTATATTACCATGGCACTTTACTGCAACATTTGCACTCTGGTTAGATGCTAAATTATTTTCTCTGTACTGTACTTGTGCTGCAATGACAATACATTAGAATCTAATCTAATCTCCCGGACGGACGGACCCAGATTTCCAGCGAGGTACGAAGCGGTACCCTCTTAAGCCAGAATCAAAGCTCTCCGTAGCACCCACACCTCAATACGTCTGACACACACACACACACACACACACTGATACATGCACTGAAGCACTAACACACTCAAGCATACTCACACACTGAGGCATTGTTGCACACACGCAGAGATGCACGCATGCACACACACACACACACAACCATCAGTGTCATCATGTGTGGCGGCTATAGACGGGTGGTAATGACTATGGCATGCAGATGAAGGCCTGCCCACACTCCTGATGACCTCCAGTGAGGGTTCTAAAGAACACCATCACGGTTATCCACCAGACAGTAGGCACACACACACACACACACACACACCACACCCCATACACCACACACACACACACACACACACACCACATATTAACTACACTATTAACTACCCCCACCACATAGCAACCACTCTCACACACACACACACATGCACGCACGCACACACACACACATTTGAAGAACACACACCACATATAAACCACACTCTCACAACATAATAATCACACACACAAACACACATCCACACACACACATCCACACACATCCACATCCACACACACACACACACACACACACACACACAACACACAAACTCACACCACATATTTACACACACCACATAAAAAGCATACACACATGCACTCTCACCACATAGCAACCACTCACACACACACACACACACATGCACACAAACCACATTTGAACAACACACACCACATATAAACCATATACACACCACATAATAACCACCCTGCCCCCCCTAACACACACACACACACACACAGACACACACCCACACCCACACCCCACACACACACACACACACACACACACACACACACACACACACAGTAAGTACTGTCGCACTCTAAACATGAATGTTTTTCAGAGGCCCTCAAGGTTGAACTCAGAGTTACGGCCCACTGGCTCTAGTCACCGTGTGGGCGCCTGATGCTCACAGCTCAGAGTCAGAGGAAGCCTATCGTCACCATCATGTCAATTTAGACCTCCAGTCCACAGCCCGTTAAAACCCCTTGAAAGAGCTCCACACATCACACCATCCTTCAACCTGAATAAACACCCCCCCCCCACGCCCCACGCTCTGGAAATGATCTCCTTCAGCCCATTCTCCATCCCTCAGCGGACGGGCCCTTCTTTTGTTTTTGTCTCGGCGGCGGCGGCGCAAAAAAAATGTGTTGTCATCAGGATTTTTCACGACACGGCGGCGCCATAAAAAAAAGCTTAGCGAGACGGATATCTCCATTTGGCCGCGGGCGGCGTGTCCGTCTCTCTCTCTCTCTCTCTCTCTCTCTCTCTCTCTATACATCTCTCTCTCTCTACACATTCTCTCTCTCTCTCTCTCTCTCTCTCTCTCTCTCTCTCTCTCTCTCTCTCTCTCTCTCTCTCTCTCTCTCTCTCTCTCCTCTCTCTCTCTCTCTCTCTCTCTCTCTCTCTCTCTCTCTCTCTCTCTCTCTCTCTCTCTCTCTCTCTCTACACATTTCTCTCTCTTTCTCTCTCTCTTTCTCTACATCTCTCTCTCTCTCCCCCATCCTCTCCCCCCCCCTCTCTCTCTCGCACAAACTCTCTCGTCGTTATGGCGCAATAACGGAGCATAAATATGTAAATGCGTGCGCCGGTTCACCGTGGGTGAAAGGTGCTATCTGTTCCTCCCCGGGACATCGATCACGTATGGATTCAGTTTTCTCGGGGAGGTGTTTGTTATAGATTTTTATTCAGATGTATTGCTTCATAATGCTCTTTTTTTTCCCCTGTTCTTAGTCGACGCCTTGTGCTTCGGCCGTGCGTTCGTCTTGCACTGTGCTACTTCTCTCTCTTCTCCTCCTTCTTCTCCTTCTTCTCCTTCTCTTCTCCTTCTCCTCTCCTTCTTCTTCTCCTCTCTCCTCTCCTCCTCCTCTCCTTCTTCTTCCTCTCTTCTTCTTCTTCTCTCCTCTCTGCCTGCTAAATGGACGTGTGAGATATATTCTTGTTTCTCTCCATGCCTTCTAACCTTTTGCAGAGTACCGCCCACGCGCTTCATCTTCATATCTGTCCTTATCTCCATGATTTATACTGGGCTACGCCTAGAGCACCGCTCCTCCACACACACACACACACACACACACACACACACACACACACACACACACACACACACACACACACACACACACACACACACACACACACACACACACACACACACACACACACACACACACACACACACGCCAATGATCAGCTGGTGATAACTGTAGTAACCATACTTCAGCTTTGTGAATTGAAATCAATTTCAATCTGCAGCTGTCTTGCAGTGCTATTGTGTATCTGTGTGTGTGGGAGAGAGAGAGAGAGAAACGACTGTGATAGTGCACACAATGGTGTGTGTGTGTGTGTGTGTGTGTGTGTGGTGTGTGTGGTGTGTGTGGTGTGTGTGTGTGTGTGTGTGTGTGTGTCTTTTTATGCGAGTAAGAGATCAAGCAATAAATATATATATTGTTTTCGAAGGGGTGGGATGGGTATGCAATACATTGTGTGTGTGTGTGTGTGTATGTGTGTATGTGTGTATGTGTGTGTGTGTGTGTGTGTGTGTGTATGTGTGTATGTGTGTGTGTATGTGTGTATGTATGTGTGTGTGTGTGTGTGTGTGTGTGTGTGTGTGTGTGTGTGTGTGTGTGTGTGTGTGTGTCTGCCTTTATTCTCCCGGGTCCCTAATGACCTGTCCCTTCCTCTCTTTTGTCCAGTTGAGGTTTTTATGTGGGCTGAAATATCACTCTTTCCATTGCTAGTCCCATACATTATTCACACACACACACACACACACACACACACACACACACACACACACACACACACACACACACACACACACACACACACACACACACACACACACACACACACACACACACACACACACACACACACACACACACACACACACACACACACAGCTTAGGGGAACAGTCCATTCCCTGTTCCATCATTCAACCTCACATAAGTTATGCAGCTGCATTAAGTCAATGTCACTCTGTCAATGGCAGAGCGAGAGAGAGAGAGACTGAGAGAGAGAGAGAGAGAGAGAGAGAGAGAGAGAGAGAGAGAGAGAGAGAGAGAGAGAGAGAGAGAGAGAGAGAGAGAGAGAGAGAAAAAGACAGAGAGAGAGAGAGAGAGAGAGAGAGAGAGAGAGAGAGAGAGAGAGAGAGAGAGAGAGAGAGAGAGAGAGAGAGAGAGAGAGAGAGAGAGAGAGAGAGAGAGAGAGAGAAGGACAACACCAAAAACGTTGAGGAAATAAAGAGGGACACAAATCCAGTAGGTGACTGAGAAACCTTCTGTAGTTAAACAAGAGAGCAAAACTTAACAATAAGTGCATTTAGTGAGGAAGGTGCTTCCAGCATCAACCTCATCAACCAATCCCAACACATCATCAGTCTGAGCGTGGGGGCCTTCATGGAGATGGCCTCTCACCTGAATCAGGAACAGCCCCATTGTTCACTATTGACATCGATCTCAGGTAGGGTTACACACATTAAACAAATATACAGTTTAAAATCGATATAACTGCCCACCAGGGCTACTCTCCCCGTTGACCACCAACCCCTCACCCTCTCCCCCACAGACGTGTGGGGGAGAGGGTGAGGGGTTGACTGACATTTTCAACATGTCACTAGCTCAGGCAGTTGTCCCTGTGTGCTTTAAACCACCTCCATTGTGTCAGTGCCAAAACACTCCTCTGCAGCGAGCCTCAACGACTTCCGGCCTGTTGCACTCACCCCCATCATCATGAAGTGCTTCAAGAGGCTGGTCCTGGCTCACCTCAAATCTCACTGAAAAAGTCACCCTTACTGGATAAACACCAATTTGCCTACCGTGAGAACAGGAGCACGGAGGACGCCATTTCCTCAGCTCTTCACTCCGCTCTCTCCCACCTGGATGAGAGCAACACCCACGTGAGAATGCTGTTCATAGACTTCAGCTCAGCTGAATGAGCTGCTCATTTAACACCATCATCCCCTCCAAACTCATCTTCAAACTTGGTGACCTCATGAAAACCAAGAACCTTGACATCAACCCCTCAGTTTGTAACTGGTTACTAGACTTCCTAACCAACAGACCCCAGTCAGTCAGGTTAGACCATCTCACCTCCTCCACCCTCACCCTAAACACCGGTGTTCCACAAGGCTGTGTGCTGAGCCCTCTCCTCTACTCCCTCTTCACCTACGACTGCACTCCTGTACATGGTACAAACACCATCATCAAGTTTGCCGACACAACGGTGGTGGGCCTCATCAAAAACAACGATGAGGCAGCATACAGGGAGGAGGTCCAGCACCTGGTGGCGTGGTGCGCTGACAACAACCTGGTCCTCAACACCAAGATGACCAAGGAGCTCATCGTCGACTTCAGGAAGACCAGCGCTGGCGCACACTCCCCCATCCTCATCAACGGGGCGGAGGTTGAGCGTGTCTCCAGCTTCAAATTCCTGGGGGTTCACATCTCCGAGGACCTCTCCTGGTCCCTCAATACTGCCTCACTGGTAAAGAAGGCTCACCAGCATCTCTTCTTCCTGAGGAGACTGAGGAAAGCCCACCTGTCACCTCAGATTCTGGTGAACTTTTACCGGTGTGCTATTGAAAGCATCCTCACCAACTGCATCACAGTGTGGTACGGCAACTGCACTGTTTCTGACCGGAAAGCGCTGCAGAGGGTGGTGAAAACCGCCCAACGCATCGTTGGATTACCCCTCCCTGCAATAAACACCACCCACCACAAACGGTGTCTGAGGAAGGCACAAAAAATTGTAGATGACCCCTTTCACCCCAACCATGGCCTGTTTGCCCTCCTCCCCTCCGGGAGGCGCTATAGAAACCTCTGTTCCAAGTCAAGCAGGCTTAGGAACAGCTTCTTCCCCTCAGCTGTCATCTCCCTGAACTCTGCACCACGAAGACAGCCCCCCTGCTACCACGCCTCTGCTGTCCCCCCCCCGGCTGCCCTCCCCTCTGCTGTCCCCCCCCCGGCTGCCCCCCCCCCCCCCTCTGCTGTCCCCCCCCTGCTCACGCCCCTGCCCCCCCCCCCTGCTCAACACCTATAACAATCACCACCAATGTCTCTGACTAACTGTAAAAAAAACTAAAAACAAAAAACAACTGTAAAAACAAACTACCTCCCTCTCTATAGTTTACATATTTATTACTAAGATACCTTTTTACTGTACCTGTAATATATATTTAAATATGTTGATAGAACTGCTCCTACTCCTGTATATACATATACATTTATATCTGCAATACATTTATATATTCTCACTTGTATACACATATACATTTACATCTATATACTTGTATACTGCTTTTAATAATAGCATACCTCTGATCACTACCTGTTCAATGATCACTTACCTGTATATACATATACCTATTATTATGCTCATATCACATTTATACCTAGACTGTCTTTTAACCTGTACATTTAAACTGTATATGATATTATATTACCATGCACTTTACTGCAACAGTTGCACTCTGGTTAGATGCTAAATTATTTTCGCTGTACTGTACTTGTGCTGCAATGACAATACATTTGAATCTAATGTAATCTAATTATTATGTATTCAGACATAAAAGAGGTCATTTTGTCAAGGAACTTCAAATAAAAACATTTACACCGGTAAATTACCATAATGTCGGGATCGTTGAAAGGTTTAATGTTTTTTTCGTAGTTTTGATCAACTTGACAATAAGGGTTGGACTAATAACGATCAAATTCATGGGTTAAACGGGGCTAAATTTACCCCTGGAAACTATAGCTTACTCGTTTCCAGCAATATGTGCAGCTCTTTGTAAGATCAACAGTTTTAATTAAATACTAATTAACTCTTAAATAGTTTGGGTCATGGAGGATGTTTCTGTGTGTTTCTAGTTAGAAACACCTTGTGGCGTGAGCAACGTTTAAGACCAAGAGTATCGCGCTCAAATCTGGAAAAGTGGAGTAACAGCGCTCCCTGTTGTAAAGAAACCACCCTCCCTTTGTTTTCATTTTACAATAATTGTCATTTTCCATATGATACAAGTAGGAATGAAATGTTTATGTAATGTATTCTTGAATTGCACGGAATAAACCTGTTATCAATAGTGTACCTTATAAGGACCCAGGAGAAACAATCATATTCCAGATATTAAATATCCAAATAAATATCGGCCATACAGATGAATTTTAGATATTTCTCTTGTATGTTGTATTTCTTCCTTCTTCTACCAAGATAATGTATTGCATGGGTACACCTAATTGGCAGTAATTCAAATGTGATTCAGATTCATGATTCCAATTCGTAATATATGTAATAATGTATACGTAAGTATACAATAAGTATAACGTAAGTGTAACTTTTCTAAATAGTATTGTGTTACTTTATACTTATAGAAATACTTCTATACTATACTTCTTCAATGAAAATGTTCACTATAGTTTTATTGTGTATAGCGTGTATAGTGCACACACACACACACACACACACACACACACACACACACACACACACACACACACACACACACACACACACACACACACACACACACACACACACACACACACACACACACACACACACACACACACACACACACACACACAGTATACACAATACACACACACACACACACACACACTCCAGGAATGTCCTCCCGTGTGCATTTCTGGAGGTGAAGAATGAAGTATTCATTCTCTAAGGGTAGTGAGATAGAGAGGGAGAGAGAGAGAGAAAGTTAGAGAGAGTTGGGAGATAGAGAGAAAGAGAGCTAGGGAGAGAGAAAGAGTTAGAGAGGGGTTGGGAGAGAGAGTTGGGAGATAGAGAGAAAGAGAGCTAGGGAGAGAGAAAGAGTTAGAGAGGGGTTGGGAGAGAGAGTTGGGAAAGAGGAAGAGAGAGAGAGAGAGTTAGAGAGGGGTTGGGAGAGAGAGTTGGGAGAGAGGGAGATAGAGAGAGAGCTAAGGAGAGATACCCTCCACCCTTCCTTATACAAGAGAGGCGGGTGGGGGCAGAGATTAAGAGAGAACGTCCGAAACAGAGATAGACAGAGAGACAGACAGAGGATATGGGGCGTGCAAAACAAGTTAAATTAAATTGCCTCTCGTTTAGATAATTTGGAAACGGCGAGCATGCAGAAGCTTTGTCAGCTCTTACTAGCCTGGTTAGCTGCCCTGTAGCCTGCAGGATATCGTCTATCCAACGGGCTCTTGGGCCTGATGGGGGCTGCGTACGCCGTGTGCTGCTGGGGCCACTCCAGGCAGCACTACAGAGACGGGAGCTACGCTATTCTACGGTACGGGTTGTAGGCTGACTGGAGACTGACTTGAGTCATGAGTGGACTACAACTTTTTTAAGTTAAGACAATTATTTGAGTGAGTAGACCATAAAAGGCTATACATGTAGGAGTCGCCAGTATTCGTTTATTTTGTTTACGTTTTATTATTTATTATTATTTATTATTTATTTCTATGCCCATTTTATTTTGTTGAATTTAAAATATTATAGTCACTATGTAGTTAGTTGCAATAACTGTATTGTCCAGAATGCCCCATGTTTTACTTTTCATAATAAACGTACACTTATTTGTTCCCAGGAAGACCAGTGCATGCAAAGAACCAGAGCCTGTGCCCAGTGATTCCAGAGACAGTGACCCAGCTGAGGAAGGCGTCTTTGGGCCTAAGCATTCCAAGAGTCCTCTGCCGGTCCCCCTCCAGGGGATGGAGCCATTGCCCGCTCCTACAGCGGTCAGCTCTTCTAGGATGGAGTCAGACATGGAGCTACAAGCCGTCTTAGACCTGAGGGCCCAGACAGACCACAACACAGAGGTGAGAGACAGACTGGCAGACCAGAACACAGAAGTGACAGATAGACAGACCACAGCACAGAGATGAGAGACAGACAGGAGACAAACAGACAGACAGACAGACAGACCGACAGGCAGGCATAAAGACAGACAGACAGAATAGAACACTGACTTGACAGACAGACAGGAACATACCCTTTTTGAAGATTAGAGTGAAACCCATGTTACTGCATTCATCTCCATGTATTAATTGTTGATTATGAATTATATTCTGGCTGACATATGCTCTCTCTAAAAGTATATTATATTCAAATGTGTGTGCATTTTAAGTTATGTTGGAAGAAACCAACACACTTTCTTACCAAAATAGATAAGCAATGCTTCCCTGTTTACTCCAGTCAGACTTGTCTGCCTGGAGTAAACAGCCAGTTCACAGCAATGGAAACAGTGGGGACATTGTACTGTAAATTAGTTTCTAAGTCTAAATGTGAGAAGCCTGGCTCTCAATTTAAACAGGAGTATGGCCTTTCGCAATTCTAGCATAACAACTTATGTTCTATAAAGAGAGAAAAAAATCAAATATTTCCATCTATACATTCTTACTTTTCATTCTCTCAAACTGACTGTTGAAAATGTCTAGACATTCATAACCATAACCATCCATCGTGTGCCATATTTCAAAGTATAATTAAGACATTACTTCATGTCAGGATGAGTTCAGAGCAACAGCACAATTACATCCTAAAAGCTATTTTTAAATATAACTATTTTAAAGATTATATTAGATTATATTAGATTTTATGTTTGTTCTGTTTGTGTGTATGTTTGTTTGTGTGTGTGTGTGTGCGTGTGTGTGCGTGTGTGTGTGTGCGTGTGTGTGTGCGTGTGTGCGTGTGCATGTGTGTGTGCGTGTGTCTAGGAGTGGGAGAAGCTTAATTATGACATACATAGTCTTCGCTACGCCAGACGAGAGGTCTGCACGCGATGGAAGAAAATCCTACTGCAGCTCGGTCAGACATCTCCTCTGTAGCCTTCTTCTGATCTGATTTCACCACATCCTGTGGTACTTCTTGTTGTTTCAAACGACATGGCTTGAATTGAACTATCTGAGGGCCAACGAGAGGGCCGCCACAGCTGGTCTGGTCAGCTGTTAGCGTCCTTTTTTTCCTTACCTCACACACTTCCTTCCTGGTTCAACTATTTTTCCTATTGTATACCGAATACGGTTCTTTCTCTTGTCTCTTGACACCTTCACTTTCGTATGCCTCTCCCAAAAAGTGACCTCCCTGCGGTTGATGTTACTTACCTTTGCATTGCTGCGCTATAGTGACGTTTCTCGTGATGTCACAGCCAAAGTCACGTGGTGTTTTTATGTGTTCCGGTGGGCAAAAAGCAACGCGTGACCTGAAAGGAACGTGGGAATGAATGGTACCTGTCAGGAAAAGTACCCATTGTTTTAGGCTTAATGCCGGCAAGTTGTTGTGTTATTGGTTACACAAATCCTTTTCAAAAGGGTTCTAGTATACGTGTCATGAGGGTTCCAGAAGAGAGAACCAAAGCAAGAGGCCTGGATAAGTGCTGTTCATACAAAGAACTGGGAGCCTACGGGTCGTCATTCTGCAGTGTGCACTTTATCTCAGGGTAACGTCTATGTTCAGTTTTCATAAACGTTTGACGTTTGAAATAACTTAAAATGATCGCTTGTGCGACAATGAAATTATGAATTTGTTGTCGAGTGAATCTGGATTCCTTGTCGAGCTTAAGTTGAACTATATTTCATACAGGCAATACCGGCGATGACAAAACGGACCCTGATTATGCTCCCACCTTATTTATAGGTTATCGCGAAGAGAAAAGCTCTGACCTCTTTATCTGAGCAAAAAGTCACGACACAGTTGTCAGGAACGAAGGTCTGTTGCTAAAGAACACGCCAAGGAAATCCAAACTTCTGAGATAAGATGAGCCTTGAGAGACTCCTTCGTGTCTATCCCTGGCGTGTCGATCAGGTGTAATTGTCACCGAAGCTCAAATCTGGCCACAGAGTCAGGTTATTTTGCTTTCTTTTAATGAGAATGGGTCTGGAAGTGAAGCCGAACCTTTACCATACGTTAGTTTAGAAAAATATCTACAACTACCGACTTTATCGAGAGTTTTGACGTATTCAGGGACTAGGAAATCACTTAAGCAGTCAAGCACGCCATACTTTTGTAAAAAGATAGCAATAACAAGGACCTTTTGACCAACCGTAAAACTGTGCATGCGTGAAAATGACGTCATGTTGGAAAACAATGTAGTATTGTTTTTCAATCTTCCCAAACACTGCATCCTGCCTCATGGAGGGTGGATCAAGTACACTGAATGTAAATGTGCAGGTTACCAGAGCGAGGTGGAGTCCTTGTTGAGTGTTAACGCCCAGAGCCAGGGCTGTAGAGGCCGGCGGGGGAGCCTGCAGCGGGCCGGGGAGCTGCTGCAGCATTTGCGGGACCACAGCACTCTGTTTCCCCCTGGTGGCGGTCCACAGGATAGATACCTCCACGTTATGGTACTGCAGACAGACAGGCCTTACACACACACACACACACACACACACACACACACACACACACACACACACACACACACACACACACACACACACACACACACACACACACACACACACACACACACACACACACACACACACACACACACACACACTTCCTTTAAATTATTAAATTGTAGGAAATTCATACTGTGGGAGGGAATGGGGAGTAAGCATTCCATTGTAAACTTGTTGCACATGGCAAATAAAAACATCTTGAATCTTGAATCTTGAATTATAACTTAAACCTGGACTGTGTCACTTTTTTACTGCAGCTATCTATGCCATAAAACAACTGAACTAGAACATTTCTCAAGAATAAAATGTGGCCATCAACAAATCCATTCATCCAGGGAAGTGTTTTTCTCTATAAATCGTTATGGCGCGCTTTTTAAATGTTGCCTCCCGCACAACCTTTTTCTGGGGTCCAGACGTGGCATAGGGCTTAGCCCCTCCATAGTGCAGGTTTCATCTCTCCATCCCTCAGCTCATTCATGCCTTCTTGCTCCCTCCTCCCTCAGGACTGCCTGGTGTTGCTGGACAGCGCTGAAGACTTCATCAGACTGGCCACTGAGAAATACCCCAAGACAGAGTGAGAGACAGAGAGAGAGAGGGAGGGAGGGAGAGGGAGGTAGAGAGAAGTAGAGAGAGAGAGGGAAGTTGAGCGAGAGGGAGAGAGTGAAATACCTCAAAAGGGAGAGTGTGATAGAGAGATAAAGAGGGGGGGGGGGGGTCCTCGATCCCGAGGTCACCTGCTAATTGCATCACTTCTTGTAATGGGCTACGATCCCGAGACAGAAACTTGACAGTAACGTACCATGGATGGACCGGTTACGTGGTGTTTGAACGCATGAGCAGCTTGAACATGAAGGTGAAGGTGCAGATAAGGACGGTGTGAGAGAGGGTGAACTGTTAACACCTGTAGAAACATAACAATAATAATAAAAAGTAACCATTAATTGAGAGCACTTTTTGAGTAATAAGTGCTTTCCAAGGCAAGGAAATTGAATATTAATGAAATATGTGCATAAACATACATACATCCTATGGTGGCTCTCAGGAGAGGAGGGGCAATTGTTGCGATGGTGGCTAAGTTGACCCATTAAAAGGGTCAATAGATTGACAGCTCCCTAACTTCACATTACATTGTGCAACTATAAATCCGCTTACTTACTGGACACTACGACATTGCATTGAACAAATGTTTTTTTTTCTGGTGAACTCACGTAAACAATACCACCAGTAGCCATAGCATAACAGCATAACAAAAGATTTCACCTTAGCTACATACTGTACACAGTATTAGTCTACAGCCACTGTGGTCTTTAACACATTGTCAACTCTCAGTTTGTCAAATGCAGGGGTAGCAGACAAAAAAACCCCGTTAGAAACTTTGCAGCCTGCAAGCCACATTTTCCGCTCATACAAGCTCCGCAAAAGTCGTCCGTTTTATGATTTCCCTCCTTTGTAGATACTTTGTAGTTTTGTGTTTTATTTCGTCCGGGTGGTACTAATTCTGTAGTTGACAATTTATCCTGATTAATAGGACGACTGAATGATACTTCTTTTGATGATACTATTGAGTAGCTCTGAGTTGAGGTAACGTTAACGGCAGCCATGTTGACATAACATGTGACCAGATGACTGGCTGCCCTTATCCATGTTGTGCACTGTTGTAGAATGTGATAGAACAATTCCCTCTTGTTTCTCCCTTTGGTGGGGCCTACTGTATATCAGTGGAGACCCTGGAACCCTCAGATGAAATATATATAAAATGAAAATGAAAAATATCGAATTCATATTATTAATAAAATGTAATACAATTTAAATAAAATTAATAAATGAGAATCGTATCTGTGTTGTTGATCTGTTATATTACAGTGTTGGGTTGATTTGTTTGTCTTTCTCGTGTCACAAGGGGGTAGTTTTGGTAGGACCCAGAACGCAGAACAACGACACAGTAAAGCGATAACGTGAAGCTTTATTACAAAAAGAGAGTGAACGGGGACAGGCCAGGGGTCTGGGTACCGGGAAGTCCATCAGCGGAGTACCGGCAAGTAGTAGACAGTCCGGGACGGGAGAGGAGTCTGGGTACCGGGAGGTCGGAGTAGCGACAGGTAGTAGACAGGTGAGTAGTCCGGGACGGGAGAGGGGTCTGGGTACCGGCAGGTATTAGACCGGTGAGTAGTCCGGGACGGGAGAGGAGTCTGGGTACCGGGAGGTCGGAGTAGCGACAGGTATTAGACCGGAGAGTAACGCGGGACAGGCCAGGGGTCTGGATACCGGGACATCGGAGTAACGATTCCGCCAACGAGTACAACGTAGTAAGTAGTACGACCTAGCCCCGAAGTAACGGGACGCCAGGGTATATATGTAACAGGTAGAAGAAAGACTTAGTCTTTTATTGTGAAATGCCTGCTAAAGTATGTATCCGTAGTTTGTCCTGCAATGAGTGGTTAGTTAGCGCCATCTGCTGGTAGCCGGAATGTCTATACATGTGCCCGGATATGACTACCATGGCAGTTCGACTTCAAGATTCAAGAGACTTTATTTATCCCGAGGGAAATTAAGGTGCAACAGTTGAAACAGGGGGAATAAATGCACACAAAATATACTAATACCTAAAAACTAAATAACAACAAACTAAACTAGTATAAACTAAATATAACTAAATGAAATCTAAATGTATAGACAGATGAATTGCGCAATTACAGTATTACAGTAATACGTAGGTATATACAATATACAACAATACGTATAGTGCAAATTGGCAATAATAAAATACTAATAAATAATTCAGATGAGTACTGAAAAAGTGACAAAAGTGAAATTGAATTTACAGTGCAAAATTACAGTGAAAGGATTTACAGTGTGTTGACTTCAGGTCACTGAGTCTCCACTGTCCCTCTATTATTATTAAAGTCTGATGGCCACAGGAAGAAAGGACTTCCTGTGGCGTTCTGTGGTGCACCTGGGTGGAATGAGTCTGTTGCTGAAGGTGCTTCTGTATGAGGTCAGCACCTGATGGAGAGGGTGAGAGTTGTTGTCAAGGATACTACGCAGCTTGCGCAGCATCCTCCTCTCAGACACCACCAACAAGGAGTCCAGCTGGACCCCCAGGACAGCGCCAGCCTTCCTGACGATCCTGCTGATCTTGTTGGCGTCTGCTGACCTCAACCTGCTTCCCCAGCACACGACACCGGAGACACCTTGCAGTCTGCTAATGTTACGTCACGGTCCGGTGCTGCTCTGTAAAAGTATTATAAATTACACTAAAGCTAACGTGAGATTTATTGTAAAATACACTGTCATGTAACAGCAGTTGACATGTCATTTTTGTGTCTTTTCATTTTGTTGCTGTAACTCACGTTAGTTATACTATGTATGTGATACTGAAGTCAATGTTATCTTTCCGTGTAGAAGTCAGAACCAGTGGATGAGCTAACCACATGTTATGTGCTTTGAACCAACCCATTGCAGGTAACTGTTGTTGCACTAAATGTTTTGCGTGTATTGTGTCAGACGTTTACAAGTTCATAACATTTTTGTATCAGACGCCATTGTGCATTGCAACCACCGTAACGTGACATCTCGGTCCATGCACTACGCATTTGAGTGGTTTTGTGTTGCAACCAATCAAATATTTTTCTGGGTTGCTGGGAAGAATATCCTAACCAAAGTACTCGCGAATGCTTTGGCCCTTAAAATGAATGAGAGCATACGTTTGGATTGACAATTTGATCAACCAATCATATATTGGTTTATAGCCAATGGGCGTATTCTTTCAGATTTCCCCATGTTTCCATAGTACGCTAGAAGGTCTAGTTCACTGGCTCGAGACAGAGGCTCTAGCTTAGTGCTACGTTTACATCAAAATGGCAACAGGTGAAGATGATGTTGTTGCAGAATTGTTGTTAGTACCCTTTTCAAGACGACCATTTCTTGAAATGGTTCGCGATCGTGACTGGCTCGAGACAGAGGATCTAGCTTAGTGCTACGTTTACATCAAAATGGCAACAGGTGAAGATGATGTTGTTGCAGAATTGTTGTTAGTACCCTTTTCAAGACGACCATTTCTTGAAATGGTTCGCGATCGTGAAGTCCAACGGGGGGGGATCGCGATCACGAACATTGTGTGTGGCTTTTTTTCAATGATGATACTGTCGTGAATCTGTGGGAATCAGAATTCCTTTATTTGTCACTCACGTTATTATTAACAATAACAATAATAATACAAATGATAAAAAATAATAATAATAAAATAAAAAATAAATAAACCTCATGGGTCACATCAAGAGGATTCTGAAATCCCGCGACCCCCACTTTGGGAACCCCTGCTGTAGACCTGGAGCTGGTAAAGCAGTGTCCATGTAGTGAAGTAACAGCCCATCATCTTCGCCTTCGCCATTTTGACGTAAAAACCTACGTAGAGAAAACGTAGCACTACGCTAGATCCACTCTCGCTCCAGCCAGTATACCTTCTAGCTCCCTATTGAGCTGTGGGGAAATCTGAAAGAATACGCCCATTGGCTACAAATCACTATATGATTGGTTGATCAAATTGTCAATCCAAACGTACGCTCTCATTCAGTCTAAGGGCCAAAGTCATCGGGAATACTTTGGTTGAAGGATATTCTTCCCAGCAACCTAGAAATATATCAGATTAGTTGCATTGTTTTTCCAACACAAAACCACTCAAATGCGTAGTGCATGGACCAGAGAAAGACAAACAAATCAACGTAACACTGTAATATAACAGATAACAACACAGATACCATTCTCATTTATTCATTTTATTTAAATTTGATTAAATTTGATTAAATTGTATTACATTTTATTAATACAATTAATTCGATTTTTTTTGTTTCATCTGAGAGTTCCAGGGTCTTCTCTGAATACCTTGAAGGCCCTGATGCTTCACCACTGGTGTGTGGTGGTGCTGTGTTGGGCTGTTACTTCACTACATGGACACTGCTTTGCCAACTATGGTCAACTTGTAAATTGGCTGCCACAATCTTATCTGCCTAAATGAGATAACGTAACATAAAGTGACTTCCTCTGTGACGTCCATCTGACTAGAACCGTGACGTCCGTCTGACTGTGGTGGTGGTCTACAGAAGGTCCAGTTGTGATAGACACGGTTCGCCACTGCTGTATATACATACAACAGTTCATGGCAAAATATAATTTGTTTGTCAGCTGTAAACAATAGCCTTTCCGTGAAAGAATGTTTTAAGATGAGATCTAAAAGCATTAACAGAGTCAGCTGATCTGATGCTCAGTGGAAGGCTTAATCTGAACTTTGGAACAGTTAGAAAACCCAGACTGACCGACCTGAAGGGGCCTGTTGGGACAGTATGGTGTGAGGAGCTTGTTCTCAGCCTTTTGTTTAAAAGCACTTTAAAGTGGATTCTAAAATAAACTGGAAGAAAATGCAGTTTGAGTCAAGTCTTTGAGCAGCCTCACTTGGCCCCAGTCAGACTTATTAGACTCTGGGGCTGCGGGGCGAGGCTGCACACCTGTGGGACCTTGGTAATCAAGAACCCACAGGTTAAACCAGCCACACCACACACACTCAGGATGGAGCACTAGCATGTTCCATCTGTGCTGCTGCTGCTGCTTTAAACTCTCTCCACCTGACAATAAACCAGATTACTCATCCTCAACCTGTGTCCTTGTCGTCGGGAGGAGACCAAACAAGCATGTATCATTTTCTCTGTTACTGAAGCACAGAACTGATTTACTTTTGGAGATATTCCTCAGTTGCAAAAACATAACTGGACTACTTCCTTTACATGTCGCTCCAGGCTCTTTAGTTACTATCCAGGATAACACACCCATCATTTGTAACATATTTTACGTTGAGAGGGAAGGGACCAAGGAGTGGCTGTTGAGACATATTCAGAGGCAATGATGAGAACTTTGGTGGAGTTCCATTTTAAGAAGTTTTGGGGACATCATGCTTTTGAAAGTTGTGCAGACAGTTAAGAAGGGAAGTTAATTTACTGGTTTCAGACGGTTCTAGTACAGCTGCGTGTCGTCTTGCTAAGGACAGAGACAACCGAAACAAAACATTTTCTGTTAGCAAGTATAAGGAAAACCAGACCAGAGCAGTTCCACTGTTTTAGTCTGTCTATAACAACAGCACACACGCAGATGTAGATGATGTTTACCGTAATATCATTAATGTGCACTGGAGGGAGACATATCCACATCTGTTTCAGGCCTGAACTTCAAAATTGGACAAGGGGCGGGAAATACTAGCTCATAAATATTTTCTGTTATTTAATAAAACATCACTAGTGTGATAAAATGCATATTCATTTAAATACATTTTGCGATCATCCATCAGGATTTAGTCCCAGGCCTAACGGCTTTATTTAGAGGTTAGAATAATGCATTGTATTGTCATAGCACATGAACACATGATTCTAAATGCAATTAAAACAAGGACATTTCCCACCTTGATACCTGATGAATATGAAAAATATCAAATATATATACTTGTACAGTGTACAGCGGTACATACTGAATAGTACACTATATGCCATACTACAATATACATTATGGTATAGAATAATCTTAATGTATTGCTATGATGATTTTCTTGTATGAACGGGCCGGAGGTCGAGTGTGTCTCCAGCTTCAAATTCCTGGGGGTCCAGATCTCCGAGGACCTCTCTTGGACCCTCAACACTCCCTCACTGGTCAAGAAAGCTCAACAGCATATCTTCTTCCTAAGGAGACTGTGGAAAGCCCACCTGTCCCCTCAGAATCTGGTAAACTTTTACCGGTGTGCCAGCGAAAGCATACTCATCTGCATCACCGACCATCGCCGACAAGGACCAGCTGAGGGGAAGAAGCTGTTCCTGAGCCTGCTTGACTTGGAACAAAGGTTCCCGGAGGGAAGGAGTGAAAACAGTCCATGTCCACATCTCTGAGGACCTCTCTTGGACCCTCAACACTGCCTCACTGGTCAAGAAGGCTTACCAGCGTATCTTCTTTCTGAGGAGAATGAGGAAAGCCCAACTGTCCCCTCAGATTCTGGTAAACTTTGTCTGCCAGCGAAAGCATTCTCACCAACTGCTTCACAGTGTGGTACGGCAACTGGACCGTCTCAGACCAGAAAGTGCTTACCACTCCCTGCAATAAAGACTACCCTCCACAATTGGTGTCTGAGGAAGGCACGTACAATTGTCAGTCACCTATCACCCCAACCATGGACTGTTTTCCCTCCTTCCCTCTAGGAGGCGCTACAGGAAGCTTTGTTCCAAGTCGAGCAGGCTCAGCTGTCATCTCTCTGAACTCTGTACCACCCCTGTCCTCCGCTGGGCCCCACCATTGGCCGTCGCTGCCAGTGGGAAAGGGTTGGTGCTGGGAGTTGAGGTCCCTGTTCAGGCACCAATGTAGCAGACAACGCTGCCAATCAGCCATTCAAATGGCTTAAAACGGGCACAGGGTAATGAGGAAAGTTCATTGCAAAAGTTTGAATCATTGTGAGCAGAGCAGATGGTACATGCTAGAGCTCTTCCGAGTGTGTGTAGTGGTGGCTGTTTTAACCTATGGGTCTTGATTAACAATGACCCACAGGTGTGCAGCCTCACCAGCCATAGAGTAATCGGTTTCAGGTTCAAACTCCAGGTGCCAGGTGAGGCTGCTTAAAACAGCCACCAACCACACACTCCACAATAGCATTTCTAGTGAGAAATTTCTAGTGAGTTAATTCTGAGCTGGCATTTTCCCCAGATCTGAGAATCAGACCTCTGTCTCATTTTGTTTGAAAAATGCTAAATGCATATTCACTTTTGTATACCATATATATTTTATATATGACGTTTTCGACCCCAAACTTGAAAACCACTGTGGCTGTATTCTGAAATCACTCTCCAACTCCCTACATAGTGCACCACATAGTGCGGTCGCCATTTTGTAGTGATGTCTGCGAATATTATGTAAGAATGGTTATACCCTATATAGGGCACTCAATGTACCCTGCAATGCATCATGAAAAGTAGGGTATACCGACAGTCACTACCCAAACACATATAGACCATCATGCATTGCGCTAAGATTATGCGATTAAAGACTACTATAAGACTATGCGATTCATTTTTTTCTCATTCTTTTATTATATTCATTACATTTGGGAAATACGGTAATTATTATTATGTATTATCACAAAATGCATGTCAGTATTTATTAGTAAGTAGTTTCATTATGTTTTACAGGCCTGTTTTGTGACGGATCATGTCAGAAATGTTGCCCACTAGACCTAGCGGATCATGACTGTCAGTATATATCATCCATCAGTCAGTATATATCATCCATCAGTCAGTATATATCATCCATCAGTCAGTATATATCATCCATCAGGCACATCATTGTTATTTTTATTGTTATTTTTATTATGTATAGTATTGTTATAGTATAGTGTGTACATAGTATAGTATATAGTGTTCAATTGTAGGAAATGCATACTGCTGGAGGGAATGGGAAGTAAGCATTACATTGACTTGTTGCGAATGGCAAATAAAAATCATCTTGAATGTTGAATCTTGCTTTGGACGGAGATGGTCATCAACAAAACATTTCCTGTTAGAAAGTTTATACCAGTGCAGAACAGACCAGAGCAGTTCTGTCTTATTAGTCTGTCTATAACAACAGAATGGTAGATGGTGTTAAACATTCCTCCATTACTCGTCAATATAGATATCATGCAGTGGGAAAACGCACACCTTTCTGCAGGTGAGATGGCAAGTATAACAACCAAACACACACACACACAAACACGCACACCCTAAACATATTTTTGCACTATTTTGTCTTAATTCAATCTTGGGATTGAAATAAGGCAAATCAATGTACACAAGTATAAGGAAAAAGGCTATTTTCCAAATCAAATGTGCTGTTTTTATATATATATCCGACCTTAAAGCCATGTTAGGCTAGATGTGCACTAGAGCAGTGGTTCCCAACCTGGGGGGCGCGCCCCCCTTGGGGGGGCGCCAAAGATCGCAGGGGGGCGCCAGGCCTCAGATGATTTGAGGCCTAATATCATATTTCGATTTTTTATTTTTATTTATTTTTAAATTTTTTTACATATAATTGTAACGCAATACATGATTGTCGCTAAAAGCCTTGTCTCTACATTACAATAAAATATAGAAATTTATTGATTCATTAATTTTAATAAAAATTCTACAAATTAATCTGATACTCCTCCGATTCGCGCCAACATTGACGTTACTGTGTCAGCTTCCGTGGTAGTAACAGTTTGCTGTGCTTGCTAGCTAGCGACCAACTTCATAAGGTGAATATTTTGTCTAAAAATGTCTGAAAAACGTAAAGGAGATGACAGCTCATCTGCAATCAAAAAGAAAATGAGGACCTACCTAGAGAGCTATCTTAACTTAGGTTTCATGGAGCGCAAATTCCAACAGGAGTCATTTGGGGGGCTCTGGGTGAAAAAGGTTGGGAACCCCTGCACTAGAGGGAGACACAGGAACACACTTCTGTTTCAGGCCTTCCCTTCTCATATAGCCTACTGAAAACTAGAAAAAGCTAATAAATATTATATATACATATTTAATAGCACATCATAAACCTGATAAAATGTAGATATATTAATATAAACACATTTTGTGATAATCCCAACAGGATTTTGTCCCATCTCTAACTGATTAAATGTAGGGGTAATGCATTATTGTCATAGCACATTAACATATTAATATGAATATGAATGTAATTAATATAATGACATTTTCCACCTGATGTATATGTTTAGAAATATATCAAATATATATACTTGTACAGTGTACGGCGGTGCATACTGAATATTACACTTAGACTAATCTAAATGAATTGCTATGTCAACAAATGAACTCAACACTCACTCTGTTGTGACAGATTTCCTATTTACATTCAAATAATACAGAATCTTGTTGCGTACTTTGGTCAGTTTGAATCCATATATGAGGGGGTTCATGATGGGGGGGATGATCAGAAACTCTATGGCGATGAAGTTCTGCAGCGACTGAGCGATGTCTTTGGAGCCGAACCGCATGTACATGACGTCAAAGACTATGGTGGATAGGAAGGTGAGCAGGCAGGTGAGATGGGGCATGCAGGTCTGCATGAACTTCCTCCTGTTCTCTATGGAGCCCCGACACGTCCTCACCAGGTACATGTAGGACCAGACGATCAGTCCCCCGTGGAGGACGTAAACCAGTATCGTGAGGAACGCCACGGTGCTGTGCACCACGGTGTCGTTGGACGGGCAGGCCAGCAGCACGATGACCCAGTTCACACAGAAAAGCCGCTGGATCCTGGTGCCGCACAGCGTGAGTTGAGACGTGAGGACGATGTTGACGGCTAGAATGCTGAAGGGGGTCAACCAGGAGAAACAGACCAGCAGGGACAGCCTGAGTTTGTTCATGACACTGTGGTAACGCAGTGGTCGACAGATGGCCAGGTATCTGTCGTAGGCCATGACTGAGAGCATGGACAGGTCGCCGCATGCAAAGGAGTACATCACAAAGGCTTGGACGAGACAGCCGTTGTAGGATATGACGTGGGCCGGGGAGAGAAGGTCCAGGAGGAATTTGGGGTAGAAGCCTGTGGTGCCGTAAATCCCGTTGATGCAGAGAGAACACAGCAGAATGTACATGGGCTCGTGAAGGCTTTTGTCCAGGACAATGGTGAGAATCAGAGTGCAGTTTATGGTTAATATCAAGCCGTAACAAAGCAAGGTCGATGTGAAGAGAACCACTCTATAGTTTGTGATATCATTCAACCCAGAAAGACCTAACACTGTTATCGTAGAGATATTGTCCATGATCACCTTCATACGCAACTTTTGACTACCGTCTACACAAAGAACATTAGGTGTTAGTGGTTGAGAGAGGGAGGGACTGTCCTGAACTCCTCATCCCTAAAGAGCCGGCCCTCTTCTGTGTCTGTTAAAATATAGTCAGGAGACAGTCGAGGCAACCAATGAACATGCAGGTTCAAATCCCCCAATCACGTTTGTCAGCACATGCACTTCCTTCTTCAGTGATGTAAGATATTGTGCTTGACAATAATAATAGGTTATGGTATTTTGGTATATCCGTTATATATTATATTATAAAAATCTTTAATCTTGAATCTTGAGTGTGTGTGTTATTGGTGACTGGTTAAAGCAGCGTCACCTGACCTGAGTCAGACTGATTAGACCGGGTACCCCGTCGACCAGGTACTCTACCACGGCGACTGGAAGGCAGCAGGCGGCGAACAGAGTATACAGGGTCACCATCGAGGCCTCGGGTGGAGCTGGAGAAGCCAACAGACTCACCTGAAACGGCTTCCCCCCTGGAGACATGGAAGGTCGGGGTGAATCCGCATGGACCTGGGCAGCTTAAGCCTCACAGCCACAGAGTTTGATGTTAACCATCTGATAAAGGACAGATCAACTTGTGTGCTGGTAACACCAGCCAAGGTGTGTCCCGGGCTGGTAGATGGGGCCTTGGTGCGATGGCGGAGGGTGGTCATGCGGTAAACATGCTGCTGTTGAGGAAGCATTGAAGCTGCTTGCAGACTCTTGCGGGACAGGAATGCAGACTGTGACTACAGCTACAGGTTTCATAGAATTTCCTTTGAACGTTGTAATATGAATAACACAAATTAAGATTCATTCGTGAATTGTGTGCCTCGTTGAAACCAATGATCTTGGTGTTTTGCTTTCACCAAGCGGTTGTAATAAACTAAATCTGACTAAATCTGTTGGGGCTACCCGACATTAAAAAAATAATCAAGTCACATTAATACTTATGTCCAATCGGAATTGATTGCATTGTTCATCATGTTTTAAATATGTGGTATGCAATGGATTATAGTTATAATTTAGGTTATTTCATAACAAGTATATGGTTAATATAGCCTTCCCCCATTATTCCCTCAATAAATCAAAAGCGTTTCAAGCTTAATTCTAAATCTGGAGGATTGAATCCTCTTTATTGGTCACGTGTTAACACACAGTGACATTGTGTGGCTCCGGACCCGTGTCAAATTCTTATGCTTGTTTTTAAAACGGTATGTTGCAATAAACCACTTTCGGATTCTGATTCTGATTCTGATTCTGATTAGTTTCTCTGCATTTAACCCACCCTAGTATTAGGAGCAGTGAGCAGCTATTGTATATACAGGGGATCAGTGGAGGGGTCTGGTGCCTTGGTGCTCAAGGGCACCTCGGCAGTGCCCAGGTGTTTCAGGGACCATGTATACCCATATATATGTTTACATATATTACTACCATTAATACATTCATGTTGTTTCTTTTGCACACCCACCTCAACTGTATTACATGTTGATGTTATTTTTATTCTATTTTAGAATTGAATATTGATTTAGGGGATTTAAGACTGTTATAGTTGTGCATATGACAATAAAGATAATGAATCTTTACGCCCCACAGTAGGTGACGGTGCAGCAATTGCGGGCCGGTGTTACGGGCAGAGCAGACGCTATGACGCAACATGTTTGACCGCCATCAACAATTGGATGAGCAAAAATGACATTTAAATACAAAAGCTGCACAGTACTCAAAAACCTTGGACCAATTACTTTTGGTCATTTCTTCTTCATTACTTCATTTCATTTCACTTTAAAGCGACGAGCAACAAATGTATTGGTTTGTTTTGACTTGATTCCTACCGTCAGGGTAAATAGAAGATGACATGTATCTCCATGGAACAGGGGTTTCATGGGGTGCGGTGGTACAGCAATCAAACACAGGTAGGTCAAGAGTTCCTTCTGAACAAAGGCTAGGGGCATTTATTGAAAAGTGTAACACAACAAAAAACACATTTTCAACAAACTCACAACTCAGCCACACTCAGAACCCTCTCTCTGGGCAGGGCGGCTAACCAGTGAGTAACCAGTGAATAAACAGTGAGTAACCAGTTAGTAACTGGCGTAGACTTCTCTTGTCACTCACAGGCAACTTGCCATATATTGGACGATAGGCTACTTATTATGGCATTATAAATATAATAGCCAACAGGCATTAGAATCATACAGTCTTTATACGTGGGGCTGCATTATAACGTGATTATATATAATATATATAACGTACATTATAACCTGCATTATAACATGGGATTTCACACACATTTTAATGTCACTGTTATAGCTGAAATTGAATACACACATAATAGGCTGACTTTTAAGATGATATGCATAATAAGAAGTTTCCCCCTAATGTTGACCAGCCCAGTACAGCTTCTGTCCCCCTGTCCCCCTGTTGCCCTGTCGCCCTGTCCCCCTGTCCCCCTGTCCCCCTGTCCCACATTACAGAAGCATTGGGCATTTTAAACATAAATAGAAAACATATAGATTTAAACAAGCATACAATTTGACTTTGTTTTTATTTATTTCCTGTTTTGTGGCAAAGCATCTTGTCACTTGCATTTCAATTGCACTTGCATACTTTTACAGATCATTTTGGGACATAAAAAACATTTAGGGACATTTTATGGGGAGTATGAAAATGAGTACTGTTGGTGCAGGTTTGAAATGGATGAAATCAGATCTGTGTTTGTGTATATATAAATACAGTATATATATACAGTATATATATCAAAAAAATGGATTAAGGAAATCTGATAATTAAATTTATTATATTATATTTTAATTATTATAAATTATTTTTTAATTGGAAGATATTAGCCATTTGAATGCCTATGTGTGGGTCTGTCTATGCCAAACATGGTATCCTGTTGAAACCCAGGAAGACCACAGTTGAGCTGAACCATTCACCAGCGATACACAAACATACAAGTAGAAGGGGATGTGTGTTACGTGACACGTGTTTAGATTTAAAACAAGGGTTTCAAGTGTCGACTTAACACTCTTCACTTATTCTACTGACTGAAAATAAACTCAGAATTCTCCTTCTGATTTTGCTCAGATTACATCCATATATAATTGGATTCAAGAGTGGGGGAATCAGTAGAATCTCGATAGACATGAAGTTCATGAGACTTTGAGACAAGTCCCACGACCCAAATCGCATGTACAACACATCTAACAGAAATGCAAAAGTGAAACTTAAAAGAGATATTACGTGTGGCATACACGTTTGTATAAACCTCCCCATCCCATCTTTGGATTCGAGGCACTTCTTGAGTAAATACACGTAAGACCAAACGATAAAAACAGCAATGCCAAAAAAAATGACAGTATTAACGTATCCAATAATGTTGTTGGCCTTGGGAGCAGAACAGGCAAGTCGCACCACCATCCAGTTCACACAGTAGAGCCTGTTGATCTGGGTGCCACACAGCTGGATCCCCACCAGCGACACGGAGTTCATGAACATGGCATAAAGGGGAATGAGCCACGAGAGAAACACAAACACGGAGACCCGCGGTTTGCTCATGAACGAATGATACACCAGAGGTCGACAAATAGCCACATATCGGTCATAGGCCATCAGAGCCAGCATGGACAGATCGCCACAGTTTGAAGAGTGTATTACAAAACCCTGTAGCATGCAATGTGCATAAGAGATGACGTGAGATGTTAGGAGATCCCACAGAAACTTGGGGTAGAATCCTGCTGTCCCGTAAAGCCCATTGATGCACAGATTACACAAGAAGATGTACATTGGCTCGTGAAGGTGCTCATCCACAATGATGATAACGATGATCAAGATGTTGAAAAAGACAATCAGAACATACCACAATAAAGCAAAGGAAAAGAGAGCTATCTTTTGTTCAACACTGTAATCAAAACCTGAAAGAGTAAACAGTGTTATACCTGAAACATTTTCCATTGTCAATTGCTGACGAGGAGAGAGGAGGATGAGGAGACCCTGTAACAGATTCAATTCGATTCTGTGGTAGTACCGACGGTGTCTTGAATTCCGCTCCAGTGTCTGATTCCCTGTTTAAGTACCATCTCTGTTCATCACCTCCTGAGCGGATGAAGTCCTGAGCCTGCAGTCAACAAGCTGCGCAGGGAATGCGCTGAAAGGAGCAAGGTGGCAGGTGATTGGATGAACCATCTATTTGTCACAGTCTGTGGTGGTTTCCTGTGAGCTGCTCCACTGTAATGCTATTTTCCTGTTCAACTGTGTTGATTGAGGTTTGTGGTGGAGTGACATCAATCACCCACGGAACTACGGGTGGGGTATTGTGTTGCCGGGGAGATTAGTGCACGGGACCTTTGGAGTTCCTCTTCCGGTAGAAAGTCATGTGGCGTTTACGTTCTTCTCATGCTGAACAAACGTCCCGTTTGGACTTTAAATACCCCGCCTACAGGCACTACAGGCTTGGCTTTAGTAGGCCCCTTTTAGGCCCCCTTATCAGCAGGAGGCAACATTTTGTAAATTGTACATTTATACATGTAATTACTTTATACAATGTATTATAATATAATTATAATATAATTTTCCCGTTTTTTACATATTTTTATTACATTTTTTTAATGTCTCTTTACTAAACATTACTTTACATTTCTCCTTATGTCCCGCCTTCTCGCATGCCTCGGACCTCAGGGCCTCAGGAGAGGCAGAAAGGGGGACCAGAGGGTGTCTGCAAACTACAGGGCATCCCATTACTCAGCCTCCCCGCTGAGCAGAGTCCCGGAGCTCCTAGGAGCCGAGGGGCCCCAGGATCCACACTGTGGTCGGTCGTAAACAACCTGTCTGCTGATGGGAGGAGAGACACACGCAGCGGACAGCTGCTAGATGCTGATTTTAAGTGGTCCCATTGTGACCAGGGACTCGTGTTCGAGGCTCTCCGATGTCCACACAATGAAGCCCTGCTAAACACGTCTTCATACCGCAATCACTATTAAGATGTCGCTCGCAGCAAATATAAAAAACACAAACCACGTTTCACACATTTTGACATCTACATTAAAGAAAACACACAGATAGTCTACTCGTATAGTAGGGGATGATGATTTGATCCATGATTATGTATTAATAATGTAAAATATTACATATAATATTAACGTATTCATACAGTGATTGTAATACATTAACTTCGACTTAGTATCGACTTCTGATACTAATTCAAACATCCAACTCATTACTGATGACTCTGTCACCCCGTCTCCTGCAATATACTTCACTGTATCATAGTGCACATACTATTGAATGTTTACCTGTAACCAATTTATAACAAATCACATAAGTACACACAATAGAGTATCTCACATTGGAAATATTGAATTTTCAACATTCATCCGTGTTCGTTTAGTCAACATAGGAAGATTAGGAAACATCTAAAGTGAACCCAGTTAACAGATGATGCAAACCTATAAGTATATACAAAATGATATGTAGGCCTTTCAGTATACATATTGTATAAATTCATCTTATGACTCATGACAATATTTGACATTTTAAACAACTTGCCATTAGAAAAAGCCAATTGATAATAATAATAATAATAATCGTAATAATATATACATGTCAGACCAATAATCTGAACTCAGACTTCAGCCTTTCTGTAACCAAAAATAAACCTAATGCGATTACGAATTTTGCTAAGAATAAAGCCATATATTAATGGGTTGATAATCGGAGGTATTATAAGAAACTCTATCGATAAGGCATTTCTAATACTGGCCGACATATGTTCTGAGCCGAAGCGCATGAACATGACATCGAACAGCACGGCCACGGTCACGTTCAGCAGGGTCAGCAGGTGGGGCACACACGTCTGCATGAACTTCCCCCGGCTCTCAGTCGACCTCAGACAGGTCCTGGTAAGATTAATGTACGACATGAAGATATAAACAAAATGAAAAAAATAAATGACAATGGGAACATAACCTAAAACAGTGTTTGTCAGACCAGGAGAACAAGCGATCTTAACTATCAACCAACTCGCACAGTAGAGTTTATCGATATGCGAGCCACATAATTTCAATGTAGATGTATTGACAAGCAAAACAAGTATATTTAAAATAGGAAAAACCCAGGAGAAGCATGTTAACAGGCAGACGTTCTGCCTTTTCATTAGAGAGTGATATTCGAGCGGTCGGCAAATGGCTGCATACCTATCATAGGCCATCACTGCGAGGATGGAATACTCGATGCAGACAGAGGAATAGATGACTAGACTCTGGACCACACATCCCCCCTGCGAGATGACATGGCGGGAGTAGAACAGGTCAAGGAGGAACTTGGGGAAGAAGCCGGCAGTTCCATAGAGAGCATTGAGACACAAGTTACACAGGAAAATATACATTGGCTGGTGGAGGTTCTGGTCCAAGACGATGATCAGGACCAGGGAAATGTTAACCATCAGAATCACAAGGTAGCAGAGTAGCGTTAGCGAGAAGACGACCATTCGGTTGGTGGTCGCCTCGCGCAACCCTGAGAGGGTCAACATGGTGATGACAGAGGTGTTGTCCATGTCCATCATGAGAGATAGCCTCCTCTTCACTCCACTCGGAATCGTTGGTTCTTTCAAAGTCCTGTATTCATTAAGTACAGATTAACCTGGCCTGCAAACTGCTCATTATGAAAACAGTGACACTGGCAGCGGCAGGAGGGACCACTCACACTTCAACTGTTCGTAATCATAGGCGGAGTTTGTGGGGTCAGACGGGGGGGGAGGGGTCAGAGGGGGGGGGGGGGTTTGGGCTGAAATACGTTACTGCATAGGGGCTCCGTATGATTCAGTATCACAAAAATCTTAATTATTTGATGTTTTGTCTTTGTCAACTTGTTTCTGTGTGCACAATTCCTTAAATCCAAATGAATAATGAATGAAAAGTATGTGCTACATTTAACTGTTGATCAACAGTTGCATTGGCTGAAATTGTCAATCTCAATGACATTAGTGAAGAATAATAATAATAATAACAATCCTTATTATTATGATCATTCTAATTATTATAAGATGTATATGGTTCCTTTTTGCATGTGATGTATTCTTTATTGTAAGGCTGTGATATGACTTTGAGTCACTGAGATTGAGCCAGTGGTTTCCAACCTGCACTAAGCCCCCCTACTCGCAGGGCTGTGAGACAGGCCATCACACAGCCATTTGTGCCCTAAATAAAAGAAAATGCAGCGGGTTGTGGAGTGTGTGGTGTAGGTGAGTAGGTGCGATAGTGGGCTGTGTTGCGGTGAGTGTCTATTGCACTTTGTCGGGGCACTGGGGCCAGGGGGTCGTCAGCCGGCATCACGGCTGCCCACAAGGTTGGCGGGGTCAGTGATGGCAAGCAGCCCACCTTACGGTGGAGAGTGGTAATCCCCAGAGGAATCTCTCCACCACCTCCCAACAGGTGGGCATACGCCAGCCGTCTGTCGCCCGGCTCCAGCTGCAACCCCGGAGCCTCGTCTTGGTGAGGCCGAGGCAATCGACTAGGGCTGTGTGTAGAGGTGCAGTACCTCCCCCAACAGGAGATGGAGCAGCCGGAACCATCCTACTGGTTTCCGGGGCCAGCCGTTTGTCTTGGGCAGGGCGATGTGGAGGCTCTTCCCCTCAATGACGTCGGGGTCCGCTGCCTCCTGTGGACTGGTGGTCAGATGGTGGTCAGCTGGTGGTCAGCTCCTCTGATTCTGGTGGTCCTGCACTTCACAATCATTCACAGGGTTTTCTCTCATGCACACTCTTCCAGGCCGTCCATGGCTTTTTACTGTTTACAACCCGACACAAATCCATGCACACCTCAGGCGACAAGTGTGTTTTAATGTTGGTAATACAGAAGCATTGATTACTATTTTCATCAAAGATCATAGAAGATATATTTGGGTTCACTGGCACTGATTTACTGATTTCTTAAATTAACCTTAACTCTAAGAAAACCCCCACATCACGTTTTTCAACTTTGTTCCGTCTGAGTCTCATTACGTGTGGGTAAACATTTCTTTGTTATTTTTGACTCAAATGTATAAAGTTGGTAAAAGACCAATTCTCTTTAAAGTCGGCTACTTCTACTACTAGATAACAATGCGAGTAGTGTGTTTTTATTGGCTGCAAACTCTATTGGCTGCAAACTCTATTGGCTTCAAACTCTGCAAAGTGAATGCGATATCAGTTTTGACAACGTCCTACAACCAGCCCCACACCTTGAAGCCAATGTGTCAGGGAGTGTTATCTGTTAGCTGACAAGGCACTCTCTAGTAGACTTGTCGCTCACTTTTCTTTCTACTTTCTTTTTACTACACCTTTTTCTCGATGTGAAAAGTGAGAGGTGTAGTAGTAGAATCAGAAAAACATTTTTGCAAGGTGCATAATGGTGTTTAATTTGTCAAAATGTGCTCACCCAAATCTGGGTTGCATCTGCATTGATCCGTTAATCACACACAAGGAGATTGGTGAATTGTGGACAGCATTTGTTACCAAAAGTGTTTGTCAAATTCCACTGAAAGCAGTTCAAAGCACACTATAGTGAGCACAGGCCATGCAGGGGTTTCTTTTCCATCTGCACATTTTTTTTGTTTGTTTTTGTGTCTGAGCTTCAGTGTTTGTTTCAACTACTTGAGGGACTGAACTTCTTGACCCATCTAGAACAGTCTGAGTATATTTTTGTTGTCACACGTCTTTTCAACATTGGAGTGGCAAACGGGGGTGGTGGTACCCTTGTTCAAAAAGGGGGACCAGAGGGTGTGTATCGATTACAGGGGTATCACAGCCTCCCTGGGAAAGTCTACTTCAAGGTGCTGGAAAGGAGGGTTTGACCGATAGTTGAACCTCAGATTGAAGAGGAACAATGCAGATTCCTCCCTGGTCGTGGAACAACAAACCAGCTTTTCATTCTTGCAAGGATCCTGGAGGGGGCTTGGGAGTATGCCCATCCGGTGTGTGTTTTGTGCTTTGTCACCCATCCTGTTTGTGATTTTCATGGACAGGATTTCAAGGCGTAGTCATGGAGGGGAGGGGTTTAAGTATGGTGGGCTCAGGATTGAATTGCTGCAGTTTGCAGATGATGTGGTCCTGTTTGCGTCATCAATATGTGACCTTCAGCACTTACTGGATCGGTTTGCAGCTGAGTGTGAAGCGGCTGGGATGAGGATCAGCACATCTAAATCTGAGGCTATGGTTCTTATCCCAAGTGAAGGAGTTCAAGTATCTCTGGGTCTTGTTCTCGAGTGAGGGGAGGATGGAGCGTGAGAATGACCGGAGAATAGGTGCAGCGGGAGCGGTATTGGGTGCACTTTACCATTGTAACTAAAAGAGAGCTGAGCCAGAAGGCAAAGCTCTCGATCTACCGATCAGTTTTCGTTCCTACCCTCACCTATGGTCATGAACAATGGGTAATGAACGAAAGGAAGAGATTGCGAATACAACCGGCCAAAATGAGTTTCCTCAGGGGGGTGGCTGGTATCTCCCTTAGGCATAGGGTGAGAGACTCGGAGTAGAGCCGCTGCTCCTTCGCGTAGAAAGCGTTGAGGTGGTTCGGGCATCTAGTAAGGATGCTTCCTGGTCACCTCCCGAGGGAGGTTTTCCAGGCACATCCAACTGGGAAGAGACCACAGGGCAGACCAAGATACAGGTAGGGTGATTACATCTCCACACTGGACTGGGAACGCCTCGGGATCCCCCAGTCAGAGCTAGTCGATGTCGCCAGGGAGGGGGAAGTTTGGAGTCCCCTGCTGAAGCTGCTACCTCCGTGACCCGACCACGGATAAGCAGTAGACCAGACTTACTCAACAGGTGGCAGACGCTTATTTTGTGGCCCCCTCCATAATTAACCAACCAAAATTATTTTTTTATAAATAAATAAATCCTGACCTGCTTTGGATCTACTTATGTGTGTGAAAGCTCCTTCTCTGCCATGGCAATAAAATCAAAGCAGCGTTCCGTCTAATTGACAGACATTTGGCAGACTATCTCAGAGCAGCTACAACTGAGCAACAACCAGATCTGTACTTGTGAAAAGAATGCAGACTCAGAGCTCTCACTAGGAATAAGTTACAACTGTTTGTTATATTGTTATTGTTATTAATATTTGTGAAATGCAGACTCAGAGCTCTCAATAGGAATAAGTAAAAAGTTGTTTGTTATATTGTTATTGTTATTAATATTTGTGAAATGCAGACTCAGAGTTTTCAATAGGAATAAGTAAAAGGTTGTTTGTTATATTGTTATTGTTATTAATATTTGTGAAATGCAGACTCAGAGCTCTCAATAGGAATAAGTAAAAAGTTGTTTGTTATATTGTTATTGTTATTAATATTTGTGAAATGCAGACTCAGAGCTCTCAATAGGAATAAGTAAAAAGTTGTTTGTTATATTGTTATTGTTATTAATATTTGTGAAATGCAGACTCAGAGCTCTCACTAGGAATAAGTAGCAATTGCAAACTTTATCAATGTCATCAATGCAAAGCTATTCACTGCAGTGTTAATAAAACATCAGCTTGACCAACACTTGACACTACATTTGTTACTCAAATTGAGAATATTTGTTAAATATTCCATGATGCTTTGGAATGCATTACAAATGACAAGCAAGACAGCATATTAAACAGCAGTAGTAAATACAGCGAATAAAATGGTACAAATATATGTTAATAATAATTTGTGGCCCTTTGCACCTGTTGTGGTTTAAATGTGGCCCTCTTGGCCTCTGAAGTTGAGTACCCCTGCAGTAGACGATGGATGGATGGATGGATAATTTTGTTGCTTATCAGGTTGATACTAACTGTAACTACAGTTTTGCAAGTAAGTTGTACTTTAATCATTAGTTTATTTTTAGCCAAGTATTGAAGTGTAGTCTGAGTATATTTTGTTGCTTATCAGGTTGATACTAACTATAACTCGAGTTGATCAGGTTTATCAGGTGATACTTACTGTAACTTGAGTCTATCACGTGTATCAGGTTGATACTAAGTGTAACTAGAGTGTTGCAAGTAAGTTGTGCTTCACTCATTGGTCTATTGTTAGTGGTCAGGTAGTGCTTAAGTGTTGGAGCATGTTGGAGCATTGGAGGTGGTTTCACCCAATCTAGGTCAACTGCCTAGTTAATTGTGTGGGAGGGGCCTGCACTCCTAGCAGACCCTCAGACAATTATCAACCAGTGGTATTTTTACCACTTCTTCTCAGGTCGGCATTTTATTGTACTGTAATCATGTGTGGCACACATGTGTGGCACACTTCTTCGCGGAGGTCACACGGAGGTCAGACACCCAGGCGCTGCCGTGATCCCACAAACCTAATTTACCCTACACTGTCTACCCATGTCGAGCTAGTGGTAACTGGGGGTCTTTGGAATTGCCGGCAGTGCAGGAAACTGAGTTCATCTCAGGCTATGCATCCTTGCTCGCCATGGACTTCCTTTGTCTCACTGAGACTTGGATCAGTCCTGAAAACACTGCCTCGCCGGCTGCTTTGTCAGATGTGTACTCTTTTTCTCACACTCCCAGGGTGGCAAGACGAGGCGGTGGTACTGGTCTGCTGATTTCACACGACTGGAAATACTCCCCCGTTTCCATTCCACAGTTCTCCCTCTCCTCATTCAAATGTCATGCTGTCACTGTTTGTTTTACAGTCTACCTCATTGCAGTTGTTTATCGTCCACCCGGCCCCGCTGGTGACTTCCTGGTGGAGCTTGAAATTCTTATCTCCCACTTCCCTGATGATGGTTCCGGACTCATCTTTCTTGGCGACTTCAACATCTTCACTGAAAAGTTGGGCCCTCTTCTCTCCTTCCTCACCTCCTTCGACCGTCTCCTCTGACCCACAAGGCCGGGAACCAGCTGGACCTGATCTTCACCAGACACTGCGATACAGTAGACCATTCAGTTACTCCTCTCCACCTATCTGACCACTTCTTCATGTCCTTCTCACTCTCCCTCCCTTCCCCCCCCTCCCACTCTCCCCCTACCCAGATGGTGATGTCCCGTCGCAATCTCCGCACACTCACCCCTGCCGATCTCTCTTCTTCTGTTCTCTCTTCCCTCCCTCCTCCTGATTCTTTCTCTGTTCTATCTCCTGATATTGCCACTGACCTTCTCCTCTCTACCCTGTCCTCCTCTCTGGACACTCTCTGTCCTCTCACCTCCAGGTCTGCAAGTCCAACTCCACGTGCCCCCTGGTTGTCGGACTCAGTGTGTCCGCAGAGGCGGAGCCTCAGAGAGGCGGAGCCTCAGAGAGGCGGAGCGCAGGTGGAAGAAAGGAAAAACCCCAGAGGAATTTCTCCATTTTCAAGGGCTCCTGTCAAACTTCTCCTTGTCTCTTTCAGCTGCCAAAGCTGCATTTTACTGTTCCAAAATTCAAAGCGCAGCAGCTAACCCTTAAAAACAATTTGAAACTTTTCCCTCCCTCCTCCATTCCCCAGCCCCTCCGCCCAGCTCCTACCTGCTCCCTGACCCCCCAACTTATTTGACAAGAAGTTTAACGATATCCGATCCTCCTTCCCTGACCCCCCGGCATCAACCACCCAGGTTTCCCCCCCCACCCTCCCACATCCCTCCCTTACCCATTTCTCTCCCCTCTCCACAGATGATGTTCTTCACCTCATCACATCCAGCTGCCCTGCCACATGCTCTCTGGATCCAGTCCCCTCCCCTCTGCTTCAGTCCACTGCGCCTGAACTGCCCTTCCTGACACACATCATCAACGTATCTCTGACATCTGGATGCTGTCCTGCTGCTATCAAGACTGCGAGAGTCACCCCCCTCCTGAAGAAACCGAACCACCTCTTGAACGTGCTCTCTTTAACCATTTGTCCTTGTACCCACCAGAATTGCCTCTTGGATCCCCACCAATCTGGTCTTAAGGCGGGTCACTCATCAGAAACTGCTCTTCTGGCAGTAACGGAGTTGCTTCATGTTGCTAGAGTGAATTCTCTCTCCTCGTTGTGATACTCCTGGACCTGTCTGCAGCATTCAACACCGTGAACCACCAGATTCTCCTCTCCACCCTTGAGGGGATGGTTTTCTTGGGCTCTGCTCGCTCCTTGTTTGCATCCTACCTGACGGGTCGCTCCTACCAGGTGGCACTGGGAGGGTCTGTGTCAGAACCACACAGACTGACTACGGGGCTTCCAAAAGGAACGGTCCTTGGTCCTCTTCTCTTCTCCCTCTACACAACGTCCATTGGTTCTGTTATCCACTCCCATGACTTATCCAAAATAATTGGTTAATTAGTTAATTAGCTTCATCAATTCTTAGTAACTGCACAATAACCAAATGCATCCCAACCGCATCAGTGAAATGCACTGTAATGGAAAAATACAGGTTATCCTGACATGAACAAATAGATTAGATCGATTAGATTAGATTCTAATGTATTGTCATTGTTCAGCACAAGTACAGTACAGCGAAAATAATTTAGCATCTAACCAGAGTGCAAATGTTTCAGTAAAGTGCACATGGTAATATAATATAATATACAGGTTAAATGTACAGGTTAAAAGACAGTCTAGGTATAAATGTGATATGAGCATAATAATAGGTATATGTATATACAGGTAAGTGATCATTGAACAGGTAGTGATCAGGGGTATGCAGTTATTGAAAGCAGGATGCAAATATATAGATGTAAATGTATATACAAGTGAGCATATATAAATGTATGGCAAGTATAAATGTATATGTATATATATATATATGTACAGGAGTAGGAGCAGTTCTATCAACAGATTTAAATCTATATTGCAGGTCCGACACACAGGACACGGGTGGATCTTGTAAAAACCAGTTTATTGGATAGTTGGCAAGATGTTACAGACAGACGGCAGAGGACTCTGCTGACAAGGATCTATATGAAATATAGCAATTTTCAGCGGAGGGAATGGGAAGCGCAAAGGTTGAATGATCGTTTTAGTTTTCTTTTGTGTTTGTTTTCCTTCCTTCGACGTCAGCGACCCAGATTATATTTTTTCATTTTTATTATCTGTTAAATATTATGGTTTGCCCCTGCTGGGTAAATATACAGCTCTGGTACCAGTCCATGTTTGCGATTCATTGGTTTCTCTTGAACATAACATGTTGTCATACAGATCAAATCAGACAATGGAATGTTATTTGGTGACAATGTCTCCAAAAATCCTGAGCTATTGAGAGATAACGATATGTTATAACTGGTTTAATTACATTGAAAGTCAGTATATAGAGTAGATTTATAAAAGTAGTATAGTTAGTACATTTATTTTTGCCTGTTTAGATGCAGCAATTTTAATATTTCTCTTCTTATTTCTGGAAGCTTGAGGCCATACATGAGAGGGTTTAGAACTGGAGGGATCACAACAAACTCCAGGGATAAAATGACAGCGACTATTGGATTAACTTCTTCCAAATGAATCCGGCTTAGGATAATATCGCAGAAGATAGATATGGTATAGTTGAAAAATGTCACAATGTGTGGTAGACATCTTTGGAAAACTTTCCATTTGAACTCGGCAGAACGTTTCCTACAAATCATCAAAATGCGTAAGTAAGTATACAACACAAAAAGCAGAGGTATACAGATAGTCGTTATGCTGAGTAACATGCCAACCAGGTTGTTGATAAAAGTGTTGACACAAGACAACTTGACAACAGGCCAGTTAGCGCAGAATATTTTTGATATCTTACTACCACACAAGGGAAGTCTAATAGAAAAATAAACACATGTTCCAACCGCAAAGGCCGGGTAGATCCATGCAAAGAGAGCAAGCTTGGAGAGCATTTTGGAAGTCATGGTACTGTGGTAATGTAAAGGTTTACACACAGCCACATATCTATCATATGCCATCATACTAAGAATAGTGAATTCATACGCTCCATACGAATAAATCACGTAGATCTGAGTGAAACACCCGGGGCGTGAAATCAAGTGAGTTTCATGCAGAAGGTCTCTTAGGAACCTGGGGAAGAAGCCAGTCGATCCATACAGCGAGTTGACTGAAAGACACGCAATTAAAACATACATGGGCTGATGCAGCGATCTCTCTCGTGAGATGACCAGCATAACGATGACGTTAGCAGACACAATGAATGAATACAGAAGAAAACAAAACACAAATGCTGGGTAGCGGTAGTATCCTAAGTGTCCCAACACAGTAAGATTAAAATGAAATGGATGGGAACCATTATCCATTTGACCAACAGAAAATTCAAGAGAATATTTGGAGGTGTAGTGTATCTTTCTAGTTTGGACGTCCCTTTTCTTATGGAACATGACTTTGGTCGCATCTGGGAGGAAAAGAATAATGAAAGCAGATAATTATAAAACAAACAAATAATATAAAACATGACAACATGAGATCTTAAAAAAAATGCCTTGAGCCACAATATTAACCAATAATATTGACCTGTCACATCTTCAGCCAATCTCAAACATAAATGAACATAAAATATACAGTGTAAATAATTTGAAATACTCCTATGGTTCCTGCAAAGAGAGAAAGTGATGGTGTTGCTTGACAGAGCAGAGCTGTATGAGCTAGACTGAGGAAGCTACCAGCCTTTATAAGGCATGGTAATCGACTAGGGCTGTGTGTAGAGGTGCAGTACCTCCCCCAACAGGAGATGGAGCAGCCGGAACCATCCCACTGGTTTCCGGGGCCAGCCGTTTGTCTTGGGCAGGGCAATGTGGAGGCTCTTCCCCTCAATGACGTCGGGGTCCGCTGCCTCCTGTGGACTGGTGGTCAGATGGTGGTCAGCTGGTGGTCAGCTCCTCTGATTCTGGTGGTCCTGCACTTCGCAATCATTCACAGGGTTTTCTCTCATGCACACTCTTCCAGGCCTTCCATGGCTTTTTACTGTTTACAACCCGACACAAATCCATGCACACCTCAGGCGACAAGTATGTTTTAATGTTGGTAATACAGAAGCATTGATTACTATTTTCATCAAAGATCATAGAAGATATATTTGGGTTCACTGGCACTGATTTACTGATTTCTTAAATTAACCTTAACTCTAAGAAAAACCCCACATCACGTTTTTCAACTTTGTTCCGTCTGAGTCTCATTACGTGTGGGTAAACATTTCTTTGTTATTTTTGACTCAAATGTATAAAGTTGGTAAAAGACCAATTCTCTTTAAAGTCGGCTACTTCTACTACTAGATAACAATGCGAGTAGTGTGTTTTTATTGGCTGCAAACTCTATTGGCTGCAAACTCTATTGGCTTCAAACTCTGCAAAGTGAATGCGATATCAGTTTTGACAACGTCCTACAACCAGCCTCACACCTTGAAGCCAATGTGTCAGGGAGTGTTATCTGTGGCGCTTTATAGTCACTCCGATGTTTAGCTGACAAGGCACTCTCTAGTAGACTTGTCGCTCACTTGTTCTACACCTTTTCTCGATGTGAAAAGTGAGAGGTGTAGTAGTAGAATCAGAAAAACATTTAGCAAGGTGCATAATGATGTTTAATTTGTCTAAATGTGCTCACCCTAATCTGGGTTGCATCTGCATTGATCCGTTAATCACACTATAGTGAGCACAGGCCATGCAGGGGTTTCTTTTCCATCTGCCAATTTTTTTGTTTTTGTTTTTGTGTCTGAGCTTCAGTGTTTGTTTCAACTACTTGAGGGACTGAACTTCTTGACCCATATAGAACAGTCTGAGTATATTTTTGTTGTCACACGTCTTTTCAACATTGGAGTGGCAAACGGGGGTGGTGGTACCCTTGTTCAAAAAGGGGGACCAGAGGGTGTGTATCGATTACAGGGGTATCACAGCCTCCCTGGGAAAGTCTACTTCAAGGTGCTGGAAAGGAGGTTTTGACCGATAGTTGAACCTCAGATTGAAGAGGAACAATGCAGATTCCTCCCTGGTCGTGGAACAACAAACCAGCTTTTCATTCTTGCAAGGATCCTGGAGGGGGCTTGGGAGTATGCCCATCCGGTGTGTGTTTTGTGCTTTGTCACCCATCCTGTTTGTGATTTTCATGGACAGGATTTCAAGGCGTAGTCATGGAGGGGAGGGGTTTCAGTATGGTGGGCTCAGGATTGAATTGCTGCAGTTTGCAGATGATGTGGTCCTGTTTGCGTCATCAATATGTGACCTTCAGCACTTACTGGATCGGTTTGCAGCTGAGTGTGAAGCGGCTGGGATGAGGATCAGCACATCTAAATCTGAGGCTATGGTTCTTATCCCAAGTGAAGGAGTTCAAGTATCTCTGGGTCTTGTTCTCGAGTGAGGGGAGGATGGAGCGTGAGAATGACCGGAGAATAGGTGCAGCGGGACCGGTATTGGGTGCCCTTTACCATTATAACTAAAAGAGAGCTGAGCCAGAAGGCAAAGCTCTCGATCTACCGATCAGTTTTCGTTCCTACCCTCACCTATGGTCATGAACAATGGGTAATGAACGAAAGGAAGAGATCGCGAATACAACCGGCCAAAATGAGTTTCCTCAGGGGGGTGGCTGGTATCTCCCTGAGGGATAGGGTGAGAGACTCGGAGTAGAGCCGCTGCTCCTTCGCGTAGAAAGCGTTGAGGTGGTTCGGGCATCTAGTAAGGATGCTTCCTGGTCACCTCCCGAGGGAGGTTTTCCAGGCACATCCAACTGGGAAGAGACCACAGGGCAGACCAAGATACAGGTAGGGTGATTACATCTCCACACTGGACTGGGAACACCTCGGGATCCCCCAGTCAGAGCTAGTTGACGTCGCCAGGGAGGGGGAAGTTTGGAGTCCCCTGCTGAAGCTGCTACCTCCGTGACCCGACCACGGATAAGCAGTAGACCAGACTTACTCAACAGGCGGCCCGCGGGCCGCATCCGGTCCGCAGACGCTTATTTTGTGGCCCCCTCCATAATTAACCAACCAAACTTTTTTTTAAATAAATAAATAAATCCTGACCTGCTTTGGATCTACTTATGTGTGTGAAAGCTCCTTCTCTGCCATGGCAATAAAATCAAAGCAGTGTTCCGTCTAATTGACAGACATTTGGCAGACTATCTCAGAGCAGCTACAACTGAGCAACAACCAGATCTGTACTTGTGAAAAGAATGCAGACTCAGAGCTCTCACTAGGAATAAGTTACAACTGTTTGTTATATTGTTATTGTTATTAATATTTGTGAAATGCAGACTCAGAGCTCTCAATAGGAATAAGTAAAAAGTTGTTTGTTATATTGTTATTGTTATTAATATTTGTGAAATGCAGACTCAGAGCTCTCACTAGGAATAAGTAGCAATTGCAAACTTTATCAATGTCATCAATGCAAAGCTATTCACTGCAGTGTTAATAAAACATCAGCTTGACCAACACTTGACACTACATTTGTTACTCAAATTGAGAATATTTGTTAAATATTCCATGATGCTTTGGAATGCATTACAAATGACAAGCAAGACAGCATATTAAACAGCAGTAGTAAATACAGCGAATAAAATGGTACAAGTATATGTTAATAATAATTTGTGGCCCTTTGCACCTGTTGTGGTTTAAATGTGGCCCTCTTGGCCTCTGAAGTTGAGTACCCCTGCAGTAGACGATGGATGGATGGATATTTTTGTTGCTTATCAGGTTGATACTAACTAACTAGAGTTTTGCAAGTAAGTTGTACTTTAATCATTAGTTTATTTTTAGCCAAGTATTGAAGTGTAGTCTGAGTATATTTAGTTGCTTATCAGGTTGATACTAACTATAACTCGAGTTGATCAGGTTTATCAGGTTGATACTAACTATAACTCGAGTTGATCAGGTTTATCAGGTTGATACTAACTATAACTCGAGTTGATCAGGTTTATCAGGTTGATACTAACTATAACTCGAGTTGATCAGGTTTATCAGGTGATACTTACTGTAACTTGAGTCTATCACGTGTATCAGGTTGATACTAAGTGTAACTAGAGTGTTGCAAGTAAGTTGTGCTTCACTCATTGGTCTATTGTTAGTGGTCAGGTAGTGCTTAAGTGTTGGAGCATGTTGGAGCATTGGAGGTGGTTTCACCCAATCTAGGTCAACTGCCTAGTTAATTGTGTGGGAGGAGCCTGCACTCCTAGCAGACCCTCAGACAATTATCAACCAGTGGAATTTTTACCACTTCTTCTCAGGTCGGCATTTTATTGTACTGTAATCATGTGTGGCACACATGTGTGGCACACTTCTTCGCGGAGGTCACACGGAGGTCAGACACCCAGGCGCTGCCGTGATCCCACAAACCTAATTTACCCTACACTGTCTACCCATGTCGAGCTAGTGGTAACTGGGGGTCTTTGGAATTGCCGGCAGTGCAGGAAACTGAGTTCATCTCAGGCTATGCATCCTTGCTCGCCATGGACTTCCTTTGTCTCACTGAGACTTGGATCAGTCCTGAAAACACTGCCTCGCCGGCTGCTTTGTCAGATGTGTACCGTATTTTCGGGACTATAAGGCGCACCGGACTATAAGGCGCACCGTCAATGAATGGCCTATTTTAGATTTTTTTCCATACATAAGACGCACCAGACTATAAGGCGCACGCATTATAAGTCAACAAAACAGTCAGATACCGTAACTCAGTCAGGCAAACTGTATTAATACAATACAAACCAGCAGTGCAAAAACTGAACGTTATTCAAACGTTAATGTGCAGTGTGTCACGAAGAGAGTGGGAGTGGGTTGGACCCCGAACGCAGACAACGGCACAGTGGAGCGATACGAACGGCTTTATTTACAAAGCACACAACACACAAAGTCACAAAAGGGTACACGGGGAGAACTACGTGGAAGTAGCGTAGGCAGGCGACAGGGGTGCGGACTATCTCTCCGATAGTCAGCAGCCGGGCGATCACAACAGACGGGAGAACGTGCAGTATACGTAGAATAAGTAACGACCTCACGCTGGGGTAAAGGAAAGGCAACGTATATATATACCCCAGGTGAGGTGATCAACAAATGACACCGGGGGAAATTGAGTCCAGGTGTGTGTGTGTGTGTGTGTGTGTGTGTGTGTGTGGCCAGCGCACGTGGCTAGGCCACGCCCCCTGCCAACCAACGTGATTGTTGACAGGGGTGTGTGCGCCACCAGCGCACGTGGCTAGGCCACGCCCCCTGCCAACCACCGTAACCGCTTTGTGCCCTCGGAAACTCTTTTTAGTCTTCTTCACTTGGCGCAGGTCTTCTTCCTGCTTCCTCCATTTCCGTACCATTGATTCATTTATATTGAATTCTCTCGCTGCTGCTCGATTCCCATGTTCAACTGCATGACTGATAGCCTTGAGTTTGAACTCTGCGTCGTAAGCGTGTCTCTTCAAAGGCGCCATTTTTGGGTCTTTATTTGTGTGGTTGTACACGGCGCCGTTAATTGGTTGATCCATATATAAGGCGCACCGGACTATAAGGCGCACCGTCGGTTTTTGAGAAAATTTACGGTTTTTAAGTGCGCCTTATAGTCCCGAAAATACGGTACTCTGTTTCTCACACTCCCAGGGTGGCAAGACGAGGCGGTGGTACTGGTCTGCTGATTTCACACGACTGGAAATACTCCCCCGTTTCCATTCCACAGTTCCTCTCCTCATTCAAATGTCATGCTGTCACTGTTTGTTTTACAGTCCACCTCATTGCAGTTGTTTATCGTCCACCCGGCCCCGCTGGTGACTTCCTGGTGGAGCTTGAAATTCTTATCTCCCACTTCCCTGATGATGGTTCCGGACTCATCTTTCTTGGCGACTTCAACATCTTCACTGAAAAGTTGGGCCCTCTTCTCTCCTTCTTCACCTCCTTCGACCGTCTCCTCTGACCCACAAGGCCGGGAACCAGCTGGACCTGATCTTCACCAGACACTGCGATACAGTAGACCATTCAGTTACTCCTCTCCACCTATCTGACCACTTCTTCATGTCCTTCTCACTCTCCCTCCCTTCCCCCCCCTCCCACTCTCCCCCTACCCAGATGGTGATGTCCCGTCGCAATCTCCGCCCACTCATCCCTGCCGATCTCTCTTCTTCTGTTCTCTCTTACCTCCCTGCCCCCTGGTTGTCGGACTCAGTGTGTCCGCAGAGGCGGAGCCTCAGAGAGGCGGAGCGCAGGTGGAAGAAAGGAAAAACCCCAGAGGAATTTCTCCATTTTCAAGGGCTCCTGTCAAACTTCTCCTTGTCTCTTTCAGCTGCCAAAGCTGCATTTTACTGTTCCAAAATTCAAAGCGCAGCAGCTAACCCTTAAAAACAATTTGAAACTTTTCCCTCCCTCCTCCATTCCCCAGCCCCTCCGCCCAGCTCCTACCTGCTCCCTGACCCCCCAACTTATTTGACAAGAAGTTTAACGATATCCGATCCTCCTTCCCTGACCCCCCGGCATCAACCACCCAGGTTTCCCCCCCACCCTCCCACATCCCTCCCTTACCCATTTCTCTCCCCTCTCCGCAGATGATGTTCTTCACCTCATCACATCCAGCTGCCCTGCCACATGCTCTCTGGATCCAGTCCCCTCCCCTCTGCTTCAGTCCACTGCGCCTGAACTGCCCTTCCTGACACACATCATCAACGTATCTCTGACATCTGGATGCTGTCCTGCTGCTATCAAGACTGCGAGAGTCACCCCCCTCCTGAAGAAACCGAACCACCTCTTGAACGTGCTGTCTTTAACCATTTGTCCTTGTACCCACCAGAATTGCCTCTTGGATCCCCACCAATCTGGTCTTAAGGCGGGTCACTCATCAGAAACTGCTCTTCTGGCAGTCACAGAGTTGCTTCATGTTGCTAGAGCGAATTCTCTCTCCTCGTTGTGATATTCCTGGACCTGTCTGCAGCATTCAACACTGTGAACCACCAGCTTCTCCTCTCCACCCTTGAGGGTATGGTTTTCTTGGGCTCTGCTCGCTCCTTGTTTGCATCCTACCTGACGGGTCGCTCCTACCAGGTGGCACTGGGAGGGTCTGTGTCAGAACCACACAGACTGACTACGGGGCTTCCAAAAGGAACGGTCCTTGGTCCTCTTCTCTTCTCCCTCTACACAACGTCCATTGGTTCTGTTATCCACTCCCATGACTTATCCAAAATAATTGGTTAATTAGTTAACTAGCTTCATCAATTCTTAGTAACTGCACAATAACCAAATGCATCCCAACCGCATCAGTGAAATGCACTGTAATGGAAAAATACAGGTTATCCTGACATGAACAAATAGATTAGATAGATTAGATTAGATTCTAATGTATTGTCATTGTTCAGCACAAGTACAGTACAGCGAAAATAATTTAGCATCTAACCAGAGTGCAAATGTTTCAGTAAAGTGCACATGGTAATATAATATAATATACAGGTTAAATTTACAGGTTAAAAGACAGTCTAGGTATAAATGTGATATGAGCATAATAATAGGTATATGTATATACAGGTAAGTGATCATTGAACAGGTAGTGATCAGGGGTATGCAGTTATTGAAAGCAGGATGCAAATATATAGATGTAAATGTATATACAAGTGAGCATATATAAATGTATGGCAAGTATAAATGTATATGTATATATATATATATGTACAGGAGTAGGAGCAGTTCTATCAACAGATTTAAATCTATATTGCAGGTCCGACACACAGGACACGGGTGGATCTTGTAAAAACCAGTTTATTGGATAGTTGGCAAGATGTTACAGACAGACAGCAGAGGACTCTGCTGACAAGGATCTATATGAAATATAGCAATTTTCAGCGGAGGGAATGGGAAGCACAAAGGTTGAATGATGGTTTTAGTTTTTTTTGTGTCTGTTTTCCTTCCTTCGACGTCAGCGACCCAGATTATATTTTTTCATTTTTATTATCTGTTAAATATTATGGTTTGCCCCTGCTGGGTAAATATACAGCTCTGGTACCAGTCCATGTTTGCGATTCATTGGTTTCTCTTGAACATAACATGTTGTCATACAGATCAAATCAGACAATGGAATGTTATTTGGTGACAATGTCTCCAAAAATCCTGAGCTATTGAGAGATAACGATATGTTATAACTGGTTTAATTACATTGAAAGTCAGTATATAGAGTAGATTTATAAAAGTAGTATAGTTAGTACATTTATTTTTGCCTGTTTAGATGCAGCAATTTTAATATTTCTCTTCTTATTTCTGGAAGCTTGAGGCCATACATGAGAGGGTTTAGAACTGGAGGGATCACAACAAACTCCAGGGATAAAATGAGAGCAACTATTGGATTAACTTCTTCCAAATGAATCCGGCTTAGGATAACATCGCAGAAGATAGATATGGTATAGTTGAAAAATGTCACAATGTGTGGTAGACATCTTTGGAAAACTTTCCATTTGAACTCGGCAGAACGTTTCCTACAAATCATCAAAATGCGTAAGTAAGTATATAACACAAAGAGCAGAGGTATACAGGAAGTCGTTATGCTGAGTAACATGCCAACCAGGTTGTTGATAAAAGTGTTGACACAAGACAACTTGACAACAGGCCAGTTAGCGCAGAATACTTTTGATATCTTACTACCACACAAGGGAAGTCTAATAGAAAAATAAACACATGTTCCAACAGCAAAGGCCGGGTAGATCCATGCAAAGAGAGCAAGCTTGGAGACCATTTTGGAAGTCATGGTACTGTGGTAATGTAAAGGTTTACACACAGCCACATATCTATCATATGCCATCATACTAAGAATAGTGAATTCATACGCTCCATACGAATAAATCACGTAGATCTGAGTGAAACACCCGGGGCGTGAAATCAAGTGAGTTTCATGCAGAAGGTCTCTGAGGAACCTGGGGAAGAAGCCAGTCGATCCATACAGCGAGTTGACTGAAAGACACGCAATCAAAACATACATGGGCTGATGCAGCGATCTCTCTCGTGAGATTACCAGCATAACGATGACGTTAGCAGACACAATGACTGAATACAGAAGAAAACTAAAAACAAATGCTGGGTAGCGGTAGTATCCTAAGTGTCCCAACACAGTAAGATTAAAATGAAATGGATGGGAACCATTATCCATTTGACCAACAGAAAATTCAAGAGAATATTTGGAGGTGTAGTGTATCTTTCTAGTTTCCTCATGGACATCCCTTTTCTTATGGAACATGACTTTGGTCGCATCTGGGAGGAAAAGAATAATGAAAGCAGATAATTATAAAACAAACAAATAATATAAAACATGACAACATGAGATCTTAAAAAAAATGCCTTGAGCCACAATATTAACCAATAATATTTACCTGTCACATCTTCAGCCAATCTCAAACATAAATGAACATAAAATATACAGTGTAAATAATTTGATATACTCCTATGGTTCCTGCAAAGAGAGAAAGTGATGGTGTTGCTTGACAGAGCAGAGCTGTATGAGCTAGACTGAGAAAGCTACCAGCCTTTATAAGGCATGGTAATAATGTCACCATTGAGTCACACCTCAATGGAATGTGGATTTCACTCAGTGAGCATCATGACAACCAACCGGGTTTGACGTATGTGTGTAACTCCTATGTAGCTACACCGGTCCAATGAGTTAGGCCACGAAACATACTATATCCTGGTTCACCTCCTACCTTGCAGATCGCACTTATCAGGTCACATGGAACGGTTCCCTGTCCAGACCCTGCACCCTGGACACCGGAGTCCCTCAAGGCTCAGTATTGGGACCCCTTCTGTTTTCTCTTTACACTAAATCGCTAGGCTCTGTAATCACATCTCATGGCTTCTCCTATCACTGCTATGCAGATGACACTCAACTGTTTCTCTCCTTTCCCCCCTCAGAAACCCAAATAGCAACACGCATCTCTAAATGCCTGGCCGACATCAGCAGATGGACAGCCGCCAACCACCTGAAGCTCAACCTTGACAAGACTGAGCTCCTCTTCATACCGGGGAAAGACTGCCCTCAGATGGACCTACTGGTCACCATCGAGAACACCCAAGTCTCCCCCTCAACCACAACAAGAGACCTTGGTGTGGTGGTAGATGACCAGCTGTCCTGCAATGCCAACGTCACCGCGGTGGCCCGATCTTGCAGAATTGCCCTCTACAACATCCGCAGGATCCGGCCCTTCCTCACACGTGAAGCGGCGCAGATCCTGGTCCAAGCGCTCATCATCACCCGCCTCGACTACTGCAACTCTCTCCTGGCGGGACTCCCCGCCTCTGCAACCAAGCCTCTCCAACACATCCAGAACGCAGCAGCACGCCTGGTATTCAACCTACCGAAATTCTCCCACGTGACCCCTCTCTTCCGCGATCTCCACTGGCTTCCGGTAAATGCTCGCATCAAGTTCAAGACTCTGGTGCTGACCTTTAGGGCAGTCAATGGAACTGCCCCAGCCTACCTCCAGGCGTTGGTCAAACCCTACATCCCAGCCAGAGCGCTCCGCTCAACTTCTGCCAGGCGACTTGTTCGACCTTCACTAATGTCAACCAAACATCGCTCGTCCAAGACCCAGCTCTTCACGGCTCTGGCTCCACAGTGGTGGAATGAACTCCCGTCTCATGTCAGGACGGCAGAGTCCCTCGCCAGCTTCCGCAAGAGACTCAAGACCCACCTGTTCAGAGTCCACCTGGACTCTCCTTGAACCCTCCTTCTCCTTTGTGAAACCCCTAAACTTGCTTAAGTCCTGACATTAATAGCTCTTAGCATGTTGTATATGTTAGCAAGTGTATATCCTTAATGTTGATAACACGCTACTTAAGCAGGTGACCTGGCAGTACGAAATTGTGTTATTCATCTTGTTAATATTAATACTTGTGAACTGCTCTATTTGTATGTTTGCGTACCTCAGTGTTATGCTATTGTCTGCTTCAACTAATGTACACCTTGTAAGTCGCTTTGGATAAAAGCGTCTGCCAAATGCCCTAAATGTAATGTAAATGTAATACTGATGACCTCCAAAGTTTGTTTCTTCTCCTCCTCTCTCTCTCCGAAGACACTGTGCAAACTATAAAAGTAAACAACATATTCAAAGTTTACACGAGGCAAAATCAGTCTTCAATATTAACACACATTAATAACAAATTAAACACATTTACCGTGTGCGCCTCTTGAACCTTATAAACGCGCACTCCCCTCACATGACCCAACTGGGGTCATGTGACTCGCAAATTTACAATTACAATTTTGTATTAAATTAACATATATAAACTTTCAGTTCCCTAGAGATTATTAACGTTATATTATTGAACAATCATTTTCTCACTTTATAAAATACAATAATATGAACAGATAAGCAAACACAAAAATTAATATTTAAACATACATGTCTTTCAGACCGTTACATCCTGCAATAATGTTTATAACTATACCTGGGACAATGCAATTGTTTGGATGATCATAGTGTATTATAATTCATAGTTAAAATCACATTATAATTGTATAATGCATTATTAGATTACATTCAAATGTATTGTCATTGCACAGCACAAGTACAGTACAGTGATAATAATTTGGCATCTGACCAGGGTGCAAATGTTGCTGTAATCTTCATGGTAATATATAATGTACAGTGGTTAAATAAGATGTAAAAACAGTCTATTAAAAAACTACTACTAAAAACAGGTATAAAATAACTTATAGAGTAGGAGATATGTGCAGAATTCTATATAGGTAAGTATACATATAAACAGGTTCACTACCTGTTTATATGTATACTTACCAGGGGTGTACAGCAGGTAGTGAGCAGGTGTGTGTAGTTATAGCAACAGATTAATATATATATGGATAGTACAGTAGAAATGTACATGACTATCATACAGGTATGTCAACTATAAATATGTAAACTATGTATAGTGCCGGTGTAGAATTTTCTCAGGATGCGGGGGCCCATGCTGAATTTCCTCAGACGCCTGAGGAAGTACAGGCGTTGTTGGGCCCTTTGGACCATGTGAGGTCCTCTGAGATGTGCACGCCGAGGAACTTGAAGCTGCTGACCCTCTCTACTGCACCATCAACACCATCGATGGAGATAGGGGCATGCTCTCCTCTCTGCTTCCTGTTGTCCACAATCAGCTCCTTGGTCTTCTTGACGTTGAGGGCGAGGCTGTTCTCCTGGCACCACTGCTCCAGTGATCCAACCTCCTCCCTGTAGGCTGTCTCGTCGTCACCGGCGATCAGGCCCATCACTGTCATGTCGTCAGCAAACTTGATGATGACGTTGGAGCTGTGCATAGCCATGCAGTCGTGGGTGTAGAGGGAGTAGAGGAGAGGGTTCAGCACGCATCCCTAGGGGGCTCCCGTGTTGAGGGTCAGTGGCTCTGAGGTGGTGCTGCCCATCCTCACCACCTTGGGGACGGTCCGAAAGGAGGTCCTGTATCCAGCTGCACGTGGATGGTGGCACGCCTAGACCTCTAAGCTTGGTGTCGAGCTTGGCAGGAACTATCGTGTTGAACGCTGAGCTGTAGTCCACAAACAGCATCCGCATATAACAGTTCTTTCCCTCCAGGTGGGAAAGGGCAGTGTGGAGGGCCATGGCAATTGCGTCATCCGTGGATCTGTTTTGACGATATGCTAATTGCATGGCAGGTAACACGGAGCAAATAAAGTCCTTGACCAACCTCTCGAAGCATTTGCTAACAATCGAGGTGAGGGCTACAGGTCTATAGTCGTTCAGGCATGTTACCTTGGGTTGTTTAGGGACAGGCACGATGGTGGACATCTTGAAGACCGCGGGAACAACAGCCTGGGACAGGGAGAGGTTGAAGATGCCTGCAAAGACTCCTGCCAACTGGTCTGCGCATGCTCTGAGGACGTGGCGTCGGGGCCTGCCGCCTTACGGATGTTCAACCTCTTGAAGGTGCGGCGCACATCCACCTCCGAGACGTTCAGCAGGCTGGTCTCCTCAGGCGGCGCTGGCGTCGGCGGGCTGCCGTTCACGTCGAACCGAGAAGAAAAAGTATTTAGCTCTCCTGGGAGGGAGGTAGAGGAGTTCTCTACACAACTGGTTCTCCCTCTGAAGTTCGTTATCGTCTGTAACCCTTGTCAGGAGATGAAAAGCTCTAAAGCAGCAACGTCTCCAAGAATCCTGAACTATTGTGAGATGCCAATAGGTTCTAAATGACATTGAAAGTCAGAAAATAGAGAATTTTTTTTTTATTCAACCATAGCAAATTGAATATCACTCTTCTTATTTCTGGAAGCTTGAGGCCATACATGAGAGGGTTTAGAGCTGGAGGGATCACAACAAACTCCAGAGATAAAATGACAGCAACTATTGGATTTGTTCTTCCATAGTGTAGCGGCTTAGGGTAATATCACACAAGATAGATATGGAATAGTTGAAAAATGTCGTGTGGTAGACAGCTTTGGAAAACTTTACCCCTGAACTCTGCAGAGCGTTTACTACAAATGAGCAAAATCCGTAAGTATATAACACAAAGAGTAGAGGTGTGCAGATAGTTGTTGCACTGAGTAACATGCCAACCAGGTTGTTGATAAAAGTGTTGACACAAGACAACTTGACAACCAGCCAGTTAGCTGCAGTGCATCTTTAGTATTTTACTACCACACAAGGGAAGTCTAATAGAAAAATTCATAACTGTTGCAACAGAATATATGGCGTCTTTTTGAACAGCCCTCCTCAGCAGCCTGGTCGCCCTCTCCCGCGCTACAGGTGTTTCGAGAGCGATACCTTTTCACCCAAGTCGTTGAACAGCACACTGAAGTCGAGACATCCCATTCAGTTCAAGCACCGTCCCCCGGAGCCGGAGACCAAGCTCCGGGACCCGGGTTCAGGTTTGTCACATGTATAAGGTACAGTGTACAGTGTATAGTGAAATGGTGTCACTAGCTGAATTTGAACTGCAGTAACCATTTAAAATGCTCTGTGTGCCATTGTTATGTATAGCACCTTTAAGTCTCTGCATATTCACATGAGACTGTCCTGGGGCATGCACATATGCATTCATATTATGTTCAAGTATATGACATATCATGTACAGTAGGAGGTGCACGCCCAGTGTCACTGTTACGGTGGTTGGCAGGGGGCGTGGCCAAGCCACGTGCGCTGGCGGCGCACACACACTCCTGTCAAAAAGTGTTACGGTGGTTGACAGGGGGCGTGGCCAAGCCACGTGCGCTGGCGGCGCACACACACGCACCTGTCAGCAATTGCCGTGGCTAATTGTTAATCACCTCACCTGGGGTATATATACCCTGGCTTCCCGTTACCCCAGTGTTAGGGCGTACGTCGTACTGCACGTCACACGTTGTTCACGTTACGTCGGACATTCTGGACGGACATCGCCACGCTGATGTCCCGGAGATCCAGATCTTGTACCTATCCCGCGTCACCCGCCTGTCTCGCGTTACTCTGGGCTCCCCGGTAATTATAATTACATGTCTGGTACCTGTCGCTACTCCGACCTCCCGGTATCTAGACTTCTCGCTCGTCCCTGACCGTCTGTCTGGTACCTGTCGCTACTCGACCTCCCCAGACTCCTCCCCCGTCCCGGACTACTCGCCGGTCTACTACCTGCCGGTACTCCGCGGATCGACCTCCCGGTACCCAGACTAATATACATGTGTATATAGATATGACAATCGCTTTTAACATTAAACAAATACAAAGGTCGCTAGGTGGCACTGTCGCCAATTTACAAGACATTTACATTTCCAAGTCTGTGTGGCAATTTAAAAAGTAAGCCTCATTGCTATCACAAGATATAATAAGATACAACCCACCAAACAGACGAACAAATCAAAAAACTAAGTGCAGACACCAAGCCCCATCGTATTTTATTATGTAGGTCTACTCCTACAAAGTAAGGAGTTACCCCGGTGCACATAGGATCTCATATCCATGATGCTAATGATTGACTTCTCCTAAAGCTTCTGTATGTGTACGAACAGAACAGCCACTTGAATGCTGACTGGACATACAGAACAAACTAAGGGAACGGAGTACCGCTGTCACAACAGGCGACTCCGATCACAAGTACGAACTCAGAAAAGCCATCAAGAAGGGGAAATTGGATTATAAAAACAAACTGGAATAACCGTGTCGGGGCTCTGATGCCACCCGTATGTGGCAAGGTCTGAGGGTCCTGTCTAACTCCAAGGGAGCTCAGGGGCAGTCACCAACAACCACCCTGACAAAGGTACAGCAACACCACTGCACAGGACAAGAAAACCATCCGGAAGGTTGTGAGGATGCTGGAAAAGATCATCGGGTGTGCCAGGAGTGCTGCCACCACCATATAATTGTACAACATCATCCATATTACATTACACTATCATACTTTTGATGGACTTTTTGGACTTATTGCAGTGACTGCACTGCTGCACTGTACTGCACTTTATTTGTGATGCTGCTGCACTACTGGCACTTTAGTATCCCTAAAAATGGCATTACACCCTTCTACAGAGGTCATTGATTCCAATAGCACCCTTCCTTTGACAAGGAAGTTGTTTGGATGTTGTTTGTCTAAAGGTCACTTTGTATGATGCACAAATGATGCAAACATTTCCCTCACTTTCGGCAAGGTGCCCCCCATGAGAGATGTCGATGATTGGGTATTTCGGCCATCCCTGTTGTCCATGAACTCCCGTAGGCTCCAGGGTTTCCCAGTGGTACACCATTAGGGATATAGTCACATTTAGCACTGCTAATTACACCTGGTGGTCACTGCCCTAATGAGGTGTTGAGACAAATCTGTAAACAAGGCGTGTGTGTGTGTGTGTGTGTGTGTGTGTGTGTGTGTGTGTGTGTGTGTGTGTGTGTGTGTGTGTGTGTGTGTGTGTGTGTGTGTGTGTGTGTGTGTGTGTGTGTGTGTGTGTGTGTGTGTGTGTGTGTGTGTGTGTGTGTGTGTGTGTGTGTGTGTGTGTGTGTGTGTGTGTGTGTGTGTGTGTGTGTGTGTCCGGTGAGTAGTCCTGCATTGGCTGAAGATAACTGGCAGGGTGTGATTTGGTCCAAAAAGTGTGGCTCCAAACCCTTATTTACAAATACAATGCTAACATATGTTATGTTTATGTATGTGTTTAATGAATATATACAAGTGTCTCATAGAAGAGGTCAAGGCTGCCAAAGAGTCATGTAGAAGTATAGGCCTTGTAGCTCCAGCGCTGTAAGGACTTCCCTGGGGGATGGGGAAAGGCCATTAGTACCAAGACAACACATGTATTAAGAACAAGCTGTATTAGTGGTCAACAGGTCATTACATCCACTGTCTTTGGAGGGTAATTAAACACTCTTAAGAAAAGACATGGGTAGAAAACTGCCCACAAAAACAACCTGGTCCCCTTGGACATCAAGATGTGTTGAGAGAAAAACAACAATTAACAAAGAGACAAAAAACAACCACATGTTAAGTCCATAATCTACCTTACTTTACTTTATTATTATTTTTTTTATTATTTTCTGTAAGACTATTCATGTTATACTATTAAATGTACTGTATGTGATTGTATGGAATTGTTACGGAGCTGTTTCTTATATATTTACGATTGAAAGTTCTTTAATTTTGCCATGTGAAACCAGTACAATGGAATGCTTACTCCCCATTCACTCCCGCAGTATGAATTCTTAACAAAAAATAATACTAACAATAATATTAACAATATTTAGACCAATAAAGTGTTTCTGAGAAGGGATGATATTGATGATATATACATATGGTGGCTGGTGCAAAAAGCCTTTAGTTAGACTGACCGTAGTGCAGCTCCGTAATGAGTGGTAGCATCATGAATACAGTGCACAACAGTGCAGTAACCGTAATGACTCCAGTAAGTCCACTCAAGAAGTATGATAGTGTATGTACATAGATAGTTAATGGTGGTGAAAACCACCCAACGCATCGTTGGATTACCCCTCCCTGCAATAAACACTACCCACCACAAACCGTGTCGGAAGGCACAAAAAATAGTGGATGACCCTCTCACCCCAACCATGGACTGTTTTCCCTCCTCCCCTCCGGGAGGCGCTATAGAAACCTCTGTACTGTACTTGTGCTGTACAATGACAATACATTTGAATCTAATCTAATGACAATGTTATGATAGTGGCAGCACTCCTAGCAGTTCATTAGGTCTGTGGACACTCTGTGGATAAAAACTATCCTTGAACCTGCAGTCCTTTGTGATGAAGCTGGCCTGATTCTGACATCTGGTCCTAAAGATGTTGCTTGGAATGTGTGTTCAGTCTGTATGTAGACTTTTAAACACCATGGACGTCTACCGTTAATAGTTCACAACCTGCCAGAAGGGGCTTCTTCAGTCATACATGACCAGAGAGGTGGCTGTCACCCTTTGTCTTTTCATTCAGGGCTGTGTTCAGGATCCACTCTTGACTTTATTGTCATTATTGTTGTGCTTAGGCCATTAGAACGTGTGTGTGTGTGTGTGTGTGTGTGTGTGTGTGTGTGTGTGTGTGTGTGTGTGTGTGTGTGTGTGTGTGTGTGTGTGTGTGTGTGTGTGTGTGTGTGTGTGTGTGTGTGTGTGTGTGTGTGTGTGTGTGTGTGTGTGTGTGTGTGTGTGTGTGTGTGTGTGTGTGTGTGTGTGTGTGTGTGTGTGTGTGTGTGTGTGTGTGATATTTTGAGATAGTATATTATATAAATATATTGTATATTATTATAAACTATATTGATTAAAGTTATTTGTATTATTGGTGCCAAACTATAAATAAATAACATGAGTAAGAATGCACGGAAAAGAAAATCCACAAAAGAATGCATTGGTTCTGCAACTTGCACTGTTACTGCCCTCTGTCTTACGAAGGCTTAACTGCTGTTGCATAAGATTGCTCAAATGCTAAAGGCCAAGAAGGGTTAATAATGTGGGCCCTTTGTTAAACTGTAGTGGGGGTTTCAGCTCAGTCAGTATGGCTTGGTGTCTGAAGGGAGAGGAGAATTTCCCCTGCAGGTAGTAGTATCTATCTATCTATCGATCTATCTGTCTGTCTATCTGTCTGTCTGTCTGTCTGTCTGTCTGTCTGTCTGTCTGTCTGTCTATCCATTTGTCTGTCTATCCATTTGTCTGTCTGTCTGGCTGTCTGTCCGTCTGTCCGTCTGTCTGTGTCTAGTATGTATAGTATGCATAATATTTTATAGTAAGGTGTGGTATATAATTGTATAGTATAGACTGGCATGGTATTGTGAAGTACAGAATGTTATAGTAAAGCATACTAACCCTATTCTTAGTGTTTGCCAGTGGTTGGTGAATGAAAGGCTGTGCCAAACCGATGGAATCCCGTAGGCTGATAAATTTTTAAGTTAGCAAGAAGAGAGTTGCTCAGTTCTGGTGATCATCAGTGAATTAGTGAAATCCACATTGTCATGAGTGTGATGACTGAGAAAAATATCCAGTGTCTTGTTATTTAACTACAACATTTAACTGTTAAAAAAACCCCAGACTGATTCACATGTTTCCTTACGTTCTCATCTCTTTCCAGGTGAATATTAACATGTCCTAGCATCAACAAGGTAGACCAACGAGAGGCAAACAAACACACTGACTGACTGAGTGAATGACTGACTGACTGGGGTGACTGAGTGAATCATTGACTGGCTGGTGAGTGAATGGTGTACGAACGACAAGGAGAGCAACAAACACGGGGGGGAGGTTGACGTGAATAAGTGAAATTCTGCGTGTTGACCTGCCAAGAGGAGTGGAGGAGATCATGAGCTACCGTCTGTTTGAGGGGAAGGACCACGCTTCCGTCTACCAGAAGTATCGCTTTGTGCCTCCTGAGGAGGTCAAGGACTTGATCCTTCAGTACATGGACAAGAAGGTATTCATGCACGCCACCTAGGTTTTCAGAGGGCCACGCCAGTGTAGGTCTACCCTCAGAGGCGTACCAACAGACTGAATTGGCAATAGAATAGATTAAGATTCAAGATTCTTTATTATTTGCAATGTGTAACACATACAATGGAATGCTTACTCCCCATTCACTCCCGCAGTATGGATTCTGACTACAATACTATGCAACACGATACTATCAATACTATACTATAAACAACACTATGTACTATCTACTATCTACTATACTATATAATATAAACAACACTTTACAATATACTATACAATATACAATAAAGTGTCTATTGCATGATATATATATATATATATATATATATATTATTAATTAATATAATATAATATAACACAATATATATAATAATATATATAATAATATATATAATATAATATTAATTAATATAATAATATAAAGTGTATATCCTTAATGTTGACAACACGCTCTTATCACAGCTACTTAAGCAGGTGACCTGGCAGTACCAAATTGTGTCATTCATCTTGTTAATATGAATACTTGTGAACTGCTGTATTTATATGTTTGCGTACCTCAGTGTTATACTATTGTCTGCTTCAACAAATGTACACCTTGTAAGTCGCTTTGGATAAAAGCGTCTGCCAAATGCCCTAAATGTAAATGTCATATATTAATATATTATTAATTAATAATATATATTTTTAATACAGGTTTATGTTTTCTTATGCAAATTCTTGTGCATATCACTTTACTTTCCGACAGATAATTCAATAACATTTGGAGGACACTTTAATGCTTTTAATGATGGATGGATGGTATTGGGTCAAATTTGTATTGAGTTTTTGTATTGCGTTCTTTGACGCAAGGGCCGGGGAGCACCGGGGAGGGCCGGGGAGCACCCGGGGAGGGCCGGGGAGCACCCGGGGAGGGCCGGGGAGCACCCGGGGAGGGCCGGGGAGCACCCGGGGAGCACCCGGGGAGGGCCGGGGAGGGCCGGGGAGGGCCGGGGAGCACCCGGGGAGGGCCGGGGAGCACCCGGGGAGGGCCGGGGAGCACCCGGGGAGGGCCGGGGAGCACCCGGGGAGGGCCGGGGAGCACCCGGGGAGGGCCGGGGAGCACCCGGGGAGCACCCGGGGAGGGCCGGGGAGGGCCGGGGAGCACCCGGGGAGGGCCGGGGAGCACCCGGGGAGCACCCGGGGAGGGCCGGGGAGGGCCGGGGAGCACCCGGGGAGGGCCCGGGGAGGGCCGGGGAGCACCCGGGGAGGGCCGGGGAGCACCCGGGGAGGGCCGGGGAGCACCCGGGGAGCACCCGGGGAGGGCCGGGGAGCACCCGGGGAGGGCCGGGGAGGGCCGGGGAGCACCCGGGGAGGGCCGGGGAGCACCCGGGGAGGGCCCGGGGAGGGCCGGGGAGCACCCGGGGAGGGCCGGGGAGCACCCGGGGAGGGCCGGGGAGCACCCGGGGAGCACCCGGGGAGGGCCGGGGAGGGCCGGGGAGCACCCGGGGAGGGCCGGGGAGCACCCGGGGAGGGCCGGGGAGCACCCGGGGAGCACCCGGGGAGGGCCGGGGAGCGCTGTATGTCTTCCTCAAGGACACCTCCACTGTTTGTTTTTGCTAGGAAGAGCCGGGGATGGAACCAGCATTGTGAGGCTCTACCTCCTGAGCTATACTGCCGCCCCTAGTATAGTGTTCTGTAATATAAGTAGGATAGTATTGTTGAGGGAATGGGGAGTAAGCATTCCATTGTGCATTGCAAATTGAAATGGAATGTTGCAAATGGAAAATAAAAATCTTGAATCTTGAATCTTAATTTCTGAAGCATGACCGTTCATTTCACGGCCATCATTACAGTGGTATTGAAGACGATGGTCATTTCTTCCCACTGTGATCAGCGGGAGGGACGGCCCTTAGGTCTAGCGGTGGACCTGGGTTGTGGGACTGGTCAAAGCTCCAGGCTTCTGGCGCCACACTTCAAGGACCTGGTGGGTCTGGACATCAGTGAGGGTCAGCTGGAGGAGGCCAGGGCGGTGGAGGGCTACCCCAACCTTACATACAGGTAGGGTGACAGTGTGTGTGGTGTGTGTCTGAGAGTGTGTAGTTAGGGGCAAACCGTCATCCTTTGTGTTCAGAATCGAGTTACTCTGTCCTGAGCACTGATTGTACTTTGGACGTGTACTGTACTAGAGGTTTCAGAAAATCTTTGTACATTTTTGGTTACCTCCGCCATCAAAGATGGACCGGAGGTTATGTTTTCGCCCCTGTCTGTCTGTCTGTCTGTCTGTTAGCAAGCCAACTCAAAAAGTTATGTATGGAATTGGACAAAACTTGGTGGTTAGATTACTTAAGGGGTAATATTACTTCTATTTTGGCTCAGATCCGGCAGATCCGATAATTTTTTGCGGTGCTAAGAAGGTCTGGATTCCAGGTGCATGAGCATGATGGGTACCAACAGAGAGCCTTCCTTACTGGCTAGCCGTTCTCTGCCAACCAAGCTAACCTCAAGTTTCCCTCACCTCTCAGGCTTGGAACCGCGGAGGAGCTGCCGTTTGCAGACAGCTCTGTGGACCTGCTGACGGCGGCCTCGGCAGCTCACTGGTTCCACCAGCAGCGCTTCCTGACGGAGGCCCAGCGGGTGCTGAGGCCCAGAGGCTGCATTGCGCTGCTGGGCTTCAATGACGAAAACCTCCGCCTTCAGAGCGGAGACTGTGGAGACAGGCTCACTCGCATCTACCGTGAGGTGGGGGCCGTTCCAAATGCCGTACACTAAAATACAGTACAATATGAAGTCATTGTCTGGATTTCTTAGTGGCCAATGGTATGTCCAGGATTTGGCTTTTGCTTCCTACGGTCTCATTAATTTACATGACTTTGACATTTCTCCTCTTGTGTCCCGCCTTCTCGCATGCCCCCATCGGTCATGTAGGCTATTCAACTTAAGCCATGCATGCAAACATTGGTCAAACTGCATCAGTACCTCATATAGTGCTACGCAATCCTGCCCTCAGTGTCCTCTTTTTTTGAAAACCAAAATATGGTCGTCCTGAGTGTAACAATGAGCGTCCCGCACTGGGCTCAAACCCACGACCTCCCGCATGAGAGGCGGCGCTCTAACTTGAGAAGCTAAAACCTCCTTGGGCCATACATTGGGATCCCAAATATCAAAATATCAGTCATTTTGTTTGAGTTATCGGCGATCGGACGTGGCGGCGGAGAAACCATAATATCCAAACCTTTCATTGGGAGATAGAATTACATACGCCGTATGTTCTGTGTACTAGCAGTAGAATATGCACTGGTATACTAGTATACTAGCCTTCTGATACTTTTATGTTATGTTTCGCTTTTCAATTATTATCTTTTATTGTCTATAATGATTGTCCTTCAAGCACTATGAATGTCCTTTGTTTTGAATGGGGCTACATTACTACAGTAAACTGGCTTTGCCTAGCGAATAGGAAGTACTATTTATCAGCGCTGACATGGGGGATGTTTGTGTTGTGTAGGTGAGAGAGTTGCTGTTACCGTACACAAGCAGCCAGGTGTCGGTTGCTAACAATAAGCTCCAGGAGCTGTTTGCTGCCATCCCTTTCCCCGACAAGCACAGGTAGCATCCACCGCCATGCTAACTAGCTAAGCTAAACTAACCATCACCAAACATGTAGCCATTAGATTGAAGCTACACACAACATTACTAGAGGCTAACTGACTTTTGACTTTGTTTGTGTAATCATTGTGTCTGTTTTTTGCTTGTGTGTGTGTGTGTGTGTGTGTGTGTGTGTGTGTGTGGTGTGTGTGTGTGTGTGTGTGTGTGTGTGTGTGTGTGTGTGTCGTGTGTGTGTGTGTGTGTGCGTGTGGTGTGTGTGCGTGTGTGTGTGTGTGTGTGCGTGCGTGCGTGCGTGCGTGCGTGCGTGCGTGCGTGCGTGCGTGCGTGCGTGCGTGCGTGCGTGTTGTGCATGCATGGTGTGTGTGTCAGGGTTGAGAGTATCCAGGTGAGACATGTGGTCTCAGCGAGGGCCTTCCTGGGTTACATAGAGTCCTGGTCCATGTTCCAGACCTACCGCAGGACCCAGCCCACTGCAGCCCACCTCCTGCTGTGCAACACTCTCAACAGGTCTCACACACACTCACACACACACACACACACACACACACACATGCAAATGTATTGTTATACTTATTTTTAATTGATAAAAACGGTCTCCTTAACATCTTTGCCTACTTTATAACTTGTTTGTCTACAAAAAAAATAACATGAATTGACTTTTAGCATAATGATGAACTCCTGTCCTGTTCGGTTCAGGATTCTAGAGGGAGTTGGAGCTGAGTCCGGTGACACAGAGCTGGAACTACACATGGACTATTTCTGCATACTGGCATCCAAACCACAATGATGACAAACCCCGTCATTGTGTGTGTGTGTGTGTGTGTGTGTGTGTGTGTGTGTGTGTGTGTGTGTGTGTGTGTGTGTGTGTGTGTGTGTGTGTGTGTGTGTGTGTGTGTGTGTGTGTGTGTGTGTGTGTGTGTGTGTGTGTGTGTGTGTGTGTGTGTGTGTGTGTGTGTGTGTGTGTGTGAGCCCAAAGCACAGGGGCCATGTCGGGACGGACACAAAATAATGTTTTTTTCTGTGTGTGCTTTGCTCCATTAAAACAATACTATTGTAGTTCTTTGTGTCACGCTACAGATACATGTTCACATGTTATGCTTTGAGTTTCAGTCTGTAGGAGTAATGCTAGTGTTCTACTGAATGTCACAATAACCAGAAAGGCTGTTAAAGTTTTGTTGATTTTTCCTTGCTGTCTCGGTTTCATACAGAGAGGTAAGATAATAACTTTATAACAATAAACAACGTCAGATGAACCGCTGGCCCCAAGAAAGGGTTCTCTGTTTTTCCAGCTCTCGCACCCATGTCATCTCACATTGTGGTGTGATTTAATTCAAGCATTAAATCTTCTTTCCAACAAAAGTTTCTTTAACATACTGTGATACAGGATACAGAATGTTATTCATTACTTACTAAACTTCTGTTCCATGGGTCAAAATGCAAATGTGAATGAGATAATTATTAAACTATGTTGAGCATTTCCGTGTCACAGTTCAACCCAGCTCTTCCTGCTCCTAGTCCTGGATTACCTGGATTAAACCATGTCTTGTCTGTCATTCACCGCTGGATTATCACACGGATTCTCGGAAAACCTCACGTCTGTTTCAAGTTATCACGTATTGTATTCTGTTTTTGATTCCCCGTGTTTGACCGTTGCCTGGATAACGACTTCATTTTTACCTCAGCGTTTTTGTACCGTTGCCTCAACCCTGGACAACCTGTGACCGACCTGCTGGCCTTGACCATGTTCTTTGGACTGCTGTCTGCTAAGCCTAATCAGCTAATCTGCTGGTTGATTAAGGTCTTTTTGTTACCTTGCTTCTATCACTCTTCTTTGGGTCCCACCTACACCAAGCCCTGACAGTCCCACCTTTTATTGTCTATTGGCTATAACATTTGGTTTGAAGAGTGTGTTGCATCATCTCGACACAGGTAACATCCAGTAGCCTATGGGTTTGCCGTATCATTATTCCGTTTTTTAATGATTAAATAGTGAACACACGTCACAACATCACTTTGAAGAGCGTTTTCAACACAACAAACAGGTTTTTTGTCTATTTAAACATGTCCAGGAGCCCCTGGCAGACCCCCGTGTGGGCCGGGCGCCGCTGGTACCATCTAACAAGGCTTGTGATTGGTGGAGGAAAGTAGAGCAAAGTTCCCCATTTCCCTCATTAATGTCACTTTCCTGACAAAGCATTGAGGCCCTGTTGGGGGTGTCTCAGAATAACACACACACACACACACACACACACACACACACATACATACACACACAGAAGCATGTACGCACACACACACACACACACACACGTGTGTGTTGAGGATGGCGAATTGCCAAAGGACACGAAGGAAGCAACCAGGGGGTGTGAAAAATGAAATGAAAATTGAAAATACAACTGCTAGTTTGTGTACACTTAATTCCTCTCTGGGCTGTAGTAGGGTTCAGGGGCGGCAGGATAGTGGTTGGGACTTGGGAACCGGTATGTCACCAGTTCAAGTCCCTGAATACACTATCTACAATAGCTTCCCACTGCTCCTAATAATAGGATGGGTTAAATACAGAGAAACTATTTTTAAGTTAAAATGTGATAATTTTATAAAATGACAGTTGTTGAATCTCAACAACTATAAAATATAGTGAATATCGGTTTAGTGGCCTGTTGCACAAGTCTGCCCATTGACTTCCATTTTAAAAAGCCTTGTTTAAAAGTTTAATATTAAAAGAAGTTTACCATATTGAAAAAATATAATGGTAATATGTGTGTGTGTGTGTGTCAGGGTTGAGAGTATCAATATTCAATACTCTCAAAGCTCTCTACGGGTCACACACACACACACACACACACACACACGCACACACGCGCACACATACACGCGCACACATACACACACACGTTCATTTTCTTGCTCTTGTCCTCTAAGCTGGAGGTTTCATACTGAGAGGTAAGATGATAACTTTATAACAATAAACCAAGTTAGATGAACCACTGTTCTGTTTATCTAGGCCTCACACTGATCTTATCCTACATTGTCTGGCGCACCTTCAAAGTGTTAAATGTGAATGAGATAATTATTAAACTATGTTGAGCGTTTCCGTGTCACAGTTCAACCCAGCTCTTCCTGCTCCTAGTCCTGGATTACCTGGATTAAACCATGTCTTGTCTGTCATTCACCGCTGGATTCAAACAAATTAATTTATTGAAGATAATGTTTCTGTTGCGCCCCAACGAGACCGGCGAGCCAAATGTGCCAGAGAAGCCAGAAGAAGAGACACGGGACAACCAAAACAACGGAACATGTGTTTACTGACAAATCTCCACAGTCCAAAACACAACAGGGTCGGGTAGGACTGGTTCCGTGGTGGGGACGACCGGGAGGGCGAGGTGAGAGAGGGTCCAGAGGGTGGAGAGGAGAGGGTCCAGAGGGTGGGGGAGGGCAGGGGCAGAGACAAAGGGTCCTTGGGGCGGGGGGGGGGGGGAGGTTGGACGAGACGTAGTCGGAGCTGGAGACAAGTAGTCCAAGGTACTCGAGCAGAAGGGAGCCATATGGTTCACAGTGAACTCGCCCCTGACGTCGGTCTTCGGCAGATGGTTCCCAGCGGTCTCGCTCCGATGTCGGTCTTCGTCAGGATGGTTCTCGGTAAGGTGTGCAATGGTAGGGAAGTAGGGAAGATCCCAGGTGTTCATTGGCCTCAGCCGGCCTGATTATGATGGGAAACACCTGGGATCAATTAGAGCGCGGGGGCACAACAGTTTCTTTAACAACATTTCACTGGAATAGATTGACCGAAGGACAGTCAGAGACACACATAACCCAATGTAAGGTCACATGAGCACACTTGCCCACTGGCTACGTGCGTGTGCGTGTGTGTGTGTGTGTGTGTTCATTTCATGCCACCTGCATTCGAGTGGAATGCTCACACACTGGTTGGCAGAGACTGGCAAAAACATATAATTTAATTTATGCTTTTTTGTCTTATTTTAGTAATCGTGACAATATGGCATAGATTATTATGTTGACGATCATATGACATATGACTAGGTATAAAGAGAACCTGATGTGGGTTCCCTGCCCCTTTAAAGAGTGTCAAGGACTGAACTTCGGACGCGAACCCAAATGCACGAGTCGATGACACACGTATCAAAGTAAAGAGACTTTACTGATAAATGCAGTACAACACAAAAATCCCTTGAAGATGAAAACGCTTAAAGCTCAAAGCAAAAGACCTCATCACAAAAAGCTGACGTGGCGTGACGTGGAAACATGACATAAACATGAAACAAGTACGAACTCTCTAACATGAAACAAGTAACAAGTCTGAACTTGACAGTAACAAGTAACAAGTAGCCTAACAAGCAACAAACTGGCAGAACTGCAAACCCTGACAAAAAGAGCCTATCGATGCTGCAGCCCTGCCCCCTTTGCAGGCCTCCCATTGTGAGAACCGATTCCTCCACTCTTCTAGTGCCAATTCCCCAACTCTAAAGCCTTGTGCTGCGTGGTGAAACCAGGGAATCTAGCGATGACTCTCCGGATGTTTGAGGGCAAGGAGCAGGCGAAGGGTTACCTGAAATTCAGGGTCTCTCCCTCGGATCATCTCATCCAGCAGGTGGTCGACTTTGTGGAGAAGCAGGTAGGAGGAATCTGGCAGTTGGACCAGAGTGTGTACAACATGCACTTGTATGCAACGTGCATGTTGTACACATGTACTATCTGTATTCATTTGAACATACAGAACGCGAGCGAGAGAGCAAGAGGAAAAGGAAAGCCCATTTAGTATATAGTCTCCCTCATGGTTTATGTTCAGCCTCATTCACCTGTTGTTTTATTATTGTGGTATTTTCTTATTTTGTTTGTATAATGTTTGTATAATAAAATCCCTTTTTGGTAAAGAATGCCTGTAAACTGCTGTTTGGTCCTTCACAACTCCACTCTTGGGATCCTAACAATAGGTTAGGTGAAAGGTTACTACTTACTACTACATTACTTTACATAACATTACATTACAGTCATTTAGCAGACGCTTTTATCCAAAGCGACTTACTATAGTGTGTTTCAACAAAGGAAGGTAAGAGAACAACTCATCACCAGAAGGCAAAAGTGCATTTAATTTCTAACAAGTCTCCAAGAACTGAGTTAGTTAGTAGAGTTAGCTACTAGTTAGTAACATATAATGATGAAGATAGTAATGCATTGCATTTATATAGCGGTGTTTAAGACACACAAAGCGCCTTACATACATGAGTCTGAAGATTCCAGATTCTTTATATTTTGCCATTTGTAACAAGTACAATGCTTATGTGTATGTGTTGTGTGTGTGTGTGTGTGTGTGTGTGTGTGTGTGTGTGTGTGTGTGTGTTTTAGGTATGCGCGCTATTGTACCAATAGTTTAACATTAATTGTATAGTAATAACGCACACCATTTTCATATGTTCTGTCAGCAAAGTAGAACAATGTCATCATGTGTGTGTGTGTGTCCTATAAACGATGCCTTTAGAAAGGCTCTGTTCTAAGGACTCTGGGTTGGCTGATGCTGTTTAACATGCATGGCTGTGTGTGTGTCCTCTGTGTTTCCTCAGAAAGGGCGGCCCTTCGACTTGGCTGTGGATGTGGGGTGTGGCTCAGGCCAGGGCAGCGTCCTATTGGCCAA